>JAQMYG010000010.1:5945392-5962638 GCA_030014215.1 Clariallabes teugelsi
CACACACACACACACACACACACACACACACACACACACACACACACACACACACAGCAGGCAAAGAGCAGGCTAAGGCTTGAGCAGAGAGAGAAAATGGATCTTTAACCTCTCTAATGAGACTAATGAGACAAATAAATGTTTTTATTTGCATTACACACGCGCTGTACAGACACGCATGCAGACACAAAATAAAATATGTTTCACACACACACACACACACACACACACACATGTAACAGTGTTATAGTAAACAGTACACACGTGCACGGATGTTGCACCAGTAAGAGACGCGCACTAAGACCCAGAAGGGGAG
The DNA here is from genome assembly GCA_030014215.1 of Clariallabes teugelsi. NCBI lineage: Eukaryota > Metazoa > Chordata > Actinopteri > Siluriformes > Clariidae > Clariallabes > Clariallabes teugelsi. The sequence continues at coordinate 5,945,709 of JAQMYG010000010.1, forward strand.
ACGATTACGGATTTCTCTGCCCCCGCTGTGTATCTTTCCTCTACCTCCGCTCGTTTTTTTTGTCTACGAGGCGCCGAACTCTGCTCAGTCGCGAGACCGAGTGTGTTCACTCCGCTCCGCGCTCAACTAAAGTTTTTTTTTTTTAATAATCAAATGTCTCCGCGTCGCACTACACAACGAATCGATTATGAAATTCGTTGGCTACTCTTTTAGTAATCAATTTTTATCTATTTAATCGATTCGTTGTTGCAGCCCTATAAAATATGAATTAAACAAACATTAAATCTCACTTAACCTTAATTTATGATTCCTCCTGGCACCGGCTGCTTTAAAAACCAAAAGCGAAAGTGGCTCCGTTTTCTATTTCCTACTGTCCTTGATAACATTCCTGGGGACACTATTTGTTTAATAAATCTTGCACAAAATGCAAAACAATCCACAAAAAAAATACGTAAACTCCCTTCCTCTGACGCAAACAAGTTTTGAACGGCTCCCGGGTGTATGCGCAACTGAGCCGGTCACTTGTAAGCAGAAAATGCTTCGTATACTGAGGCAAATTTCGTACAAAATTTCCATTCTTACCACGAAAATCTGTGAGGTTATATGTATGTTGTTGTATGTATGTACTGTACCAGGACAGCGTTACAGTGGTGAGGTGTTCCGTAGGTACGACCGACTGGTTTACAGTGGACGTAATGTAGGTATGCACCAGGGATCGGCTCTTATCCCCTTCCTGTTTGCAGTGTTGATGGATAGATTGACGGATAAGGTTGGACAAGTGTCCTCAGGGACTGTGATGTGTACGAATGATATTGTGATCGGCAGCGAAGGTAGGAAGCAGGTTCAGATGAGTCTAAAGAGGTGGATGGATGCACTGGAGAGAAGAGGACCAGCAATGTTCGACGGTGTCGAGACGTTGGTGTTGACAATAGACAGGTAGCAGAGCTGGAGGTGGTGGAGCTAAAGAGGTCGCAATTTGCTTTGGGAGTGACAAGAATGAACCGGATTAGGAATGAGTATATTAGGACGGTAGGACGGTTTGGGGACGAAGTTAGAGAGGACAGGTTAAGATGGTTTGGACATGTGCAGACGCGGGATGAGGAGAAGGAGAATGTTAGAGATGGAGCTGCCAGGCAGGAGGAGAAGAGAAAGGCCCAAGAGCAGGTTTATGGATGCGGTAAAGGAGGACATGCAGGAGGCTGGAGTGACAAAGGACGATGAACAATAACATTAGAATTGTGGATCAAACTTTCACTTTTGATTGGCCAAGTAAAAAAATATTCTTTTGTGGTAATTGCAAACTCAGTCCTCTAGATGGCACTGTGTGTCTCAGGACTGACCAGAGAACATTGTTCAGGAAGGCTTTTATGTTTTAAATTCATCTTTTTATGAAAGTAATTAATTAATTTTGTTAAAAAAAAGTAATGATAACAATTTAAGTTCTCTAATAGCTGTGGTGTGATAGTAATTTAACAGCCTTAATTAACTTCCTTGACATTTACATCTGTCAGCATTCTACACTACAAGAGTCAGAAATATCCGCATCTCTGACTATTGAATTTATATATGAACTTTTAGAAAAGACAAATATATATAATTTTTTACATATTCTCCTGGATTTGTCCATTTGTCCATAAGTTTTCGTATTCCCTCGTTTAAAAAAAAAAAATCCTTAATGTTCCAATACTTCTGGCCCTCGAGAATCCCAGAAAACTGTAAGCGCTGATGAATTCTCCAGCTGATGGTCGACTTTTAAACTTTTCCTTGAGGATGTTTCTGTTCCATACTCTGGCGTTTACTCTCAGACTCGTAGCGATCACATACTGTATTTGTACAGCGTCTGAGGTAATCTTCAAAGTTCTGCGAAATTTCCACCGCAACATACTGTGTATGAACATAATCAGAAGATCATAAGCTGTAATCTTAGGGTTACTCTTTTATCTGTGAGACAAAGTATCAGGTAATCATTCTGTTTATTTTGTACTGTATATATTAATTTCTAATAGATTTGCCATGAGGAGTCTTGTCATACTTCCTGTCTCTCCTTCAACAGGTGAGCGATAAGCGAGTGTCCAGGAACCACGGGATTCTGCAGAACGCCGACGGACAGCTGCGACTCAAACCCGTACGTGCTCCAGGACCGAACCTTATTTTTAGAACCTAATTCGTGACCTTTTTTTTGTGGAGGGTTTTTTATGCCATGCTGGAGTGTCCGCCTGAGAGGGTCGGACATCAAACGGAGGACAAGATTAAAAACTCTTTGATGTCCTGCTCTCTCTCTCTCTCTCTCTCTCTCTCTCTCTTTCCCTTTGTCTTTCTGTTTCTGTCTGTATCAAGCTCTCTCGCTCCTGTTCTCTCTCTCTCTCTCTCTCTCTCTCTCTCTTTTTCTCTCTCTGTCGGCCTCTCTGTCTCTCTTCCTGTTTCATGAGAGAAAAACAGTTATTAAATATAGAAAATGTATATTAAATATTACTTCTTCCTATCTCTGCATCTTTACCTTTTTCTTTCTCCATTTCTGTCTTTCCCTTTGTCTCTTTGTGTCTCTCTCTGTCTCTCTGTGCTATCAGTATATTTACAGTTAAGTGAGTCAGTAATATGGTTTGTGTACTCGACAGTAAACATCTTGTAAAAGATCACCACGTAAATATTTAACTGCTCTCATGTTCCTCATGTGACATCGTGTTTCTGTGCTGTCTTCGGGTTTTAAGTTTCAGAGGAACTGTTTGTCCTGCCGATGAGATCAGCTCCATAATAGTGGCACGGGATTTCTCCCGCATCCCTGTAGTCAATGTAATTTGGAGTTAAGAAGCAACACGGTGTCGTATCAGAAAGACTCACTAGATGGCGCTGCGTTACGTGTCACCGGAGCGTTTGTGATCTCCTCTGTCTTCAGGATGTTATATGTCCTCCCTGTGGCCTCGTAAAAGCGAATTACCCATTTAAGTGTCATCGTAAACCAGCGCCACGGCCACTAGCTATGTTCAGGATATTTCTTTAATCTTATTTCAGTCGTTCCGGTTAGAGGTTAACTGTTTACATGGATGCAGATAGGATAGGATAAGATGTGGGTTTTAATGTTTGAGGTTAGGTCAGGCGTCTCATTTTTTCCCAGTAAATCCCGCCTTCCGTGTTATGATTGGTTAGAAGAATTCAGTCTTTAACTGTGATTGGTTAGACGCTTTAGTACGGTTGAAATGGCGAGCCAAGCGGAGCTCCTCATACAGAAACCCAGTGGATGAAAGTAAACACTGGTGTGTCGTCCTCGAGGAACTTAGAAACTCAACCCATGTCTCCCAATGTGACCCCCCTCGCCCAAAAAAATGGCACCATTTGGTTTTAACCAAGCAAATAGGTACGAGCCTCCCGTTGTTCGATTACTCATTGCTCATTTCTTAAACAACCAGGTCAGAAGCTGCTGAAATTGGATGAAGAAAAACAAGAAGCGTTATGATGAACTCCATTTTTAAAGAAAGAAATGTGGTTGGAAAAACCATCCAGAATGAGCGTGATGGGAGATCATTTAAACCCTCCTATTATCTTTGGGGCCATTTCGACCCCATTCAATGTTTAAAGTCTCAAAATAGATGATTGACAATTTTCAGTGACTTTTATACATAAACTTGGGTAACAATTTAAAATATGATCATTTTCTGGAGGTTTAAATTACTGGGGGTCAAATTGACCCTGAGGATAAAAGATGTTTGAAGGTGTTAAACCCTCAAATTGTACAAATAAAAACAACAGTAGAACTCACAGCTATGTTTAATAGTGAAAGTAAGATGCGCATAATGCGAAGAGAACCCGAGGGACTGGGACTAAACAGCTGTGTAGCCGGAAGAAAAGCACTTATCAGTGAGACTAATCAGAAAAAAAAAAGAAAAAAAAAGACTTCACTTTGCCAGGGAACATAAAGGTCATGTGGTCTGAGGGGTCCAGAGTGATGGGGGCGTCAGGGTAAGAAGAGAGGCAGATGAAGTGATTGGCCATCATGCCCCGTACTGCACACTGTACTGTACAATCCTGTGAAGGCAGTGTCATGATCTGGGGTTGCAGCTGACGACCCGAATGACCAGGTTTTTCCTACATTGTTACCTCACGCAATCGATGGATTTATTTTCCCTGATATGATGGGAAAATATGACAAAAAGGACAGAAATCCTGACTTTCCCACATTTCATCAAAGAGCGTTTCAGGGAGCACGAAACATCATCATCATCACACATGGATCGGCCGTCACACAATCCAGACCTCGACCTCATTGGGAACCTTTGAGACGTGTTAGAGAAGGATTTACTCAGCGGTCCGGCTCTGATCCATCAGCAATACAAAATCTTGTCAAGAAATGAATGTGACTCCGGACTGAAATTATTGCCTAAGCTTATCGTAACGATGCCGTGGCCGTAATCAAAGCAAAAAGCGATCCAATGAAATATTACATCGTGAGCATTTATAAAAATAAAAAAAATCTTAATTTTTCAATAGCATTTTTCATGTTTTTATTTAGGCTAGTTTCTAGCGTCTGCCTGTTTTTAGTTTTACCTTTTTGCGTCTGCCTTCAATCATTAGCTAAACACAGCAACGACTCAATATGTCTGAAGATCTCTCTTAGTGATGTGATGGATTTTAAGTTTTTGCATGGTTATATGCTGTAGGGAAATGGACATACGTCTAACTAATTCATCTGTGAAAATGTCCACGATGCTCCTGCTTCATCATTTAAAAAGATTGAATGACCCAATACAAGTCGTGAAGAACAAAAAAACGTAGTAACTGATGTTACGTGTTGAGTCGGGAAACAACTTTAAGACTTTAAAGGCTTTAAGGGAGACTTTAAGGGAGAGAACTTTGAGATGGTGACCGAGATAGATTTCACTGTGTGAAGGGTTTTCTTAAACCTTTACTGTGTCCCCTGCAGACGCACGTGAACCCCTGTTTCGTTCAGATGTCCCCGGATGCGGCGCCGGAGCCGCTAGAGAAGGACAAATGGCACGGCCTGAAGGACGGCGAGATCTTCTCCCTGCTCCCGGGGAAATACATCTACAGAGTGCATGCTGTAGGAGAGGAAGGAACACCCAGGTAACGCTTACAGTCCAATACACACACGCTTTAATCATCATCATCTCCTGCTTTCATTCTGGATCAAAAAGGCTTTTTAGCTCCCAATAAAGGACTTGTTCGTGTTGTGAGATTAAACAAACTGAATAAAGTTCTGCTTATCTCATCAGTCAGCATCATCTGGTATTCAGCTCAGGCATTAAATGTTCTTTAAAGCGAGCTTGAGGTAATAAGCCGTTTTCCATCCGCTGGCATGTTTTTTTTTTTGTATATATTTTTTTTTTTGTAGAATTTGCTGTTCCTGTGACAGTATTTCGTAACCAAGATTCCCATGAAAATCCCATCCTTTGTCAGGAAATTTGTCATCTTGTGACACTAAATCGGCAGCCGTCCCGCCCTGCAAAAACTTCACATTTCACGGAGATCCAGACACCAGACACAAAAACATGTCAAACAAAAAAAACAGAAAAAACCCACAAATGTCAAAAACACTATTCTAAATAGAAGCCTAAATGTTTTCACTCCTGGAACGGCAGGTTGTATTTTACTCTGAAAGATGTAAAGTTCTCCTCAGCTCTTTACATACCTTACGTACCTTACAGCACAGTGACATTATTTAATTTTTTTGCGTATTCCAGTTAGGAAGCTCAGGGTCAGAGCGCCGGATACAGCGCCCCCTGGAGCAGACATGGTTAAGTGCCTTTCTCAAGGGCTCGACATCGCAAGTTTGGTGGTGCTGGAACTTGAACCCCTGACCTTCTGAACAGCAACCCTGTGATTGACCTGCCTGTGTAATAAAAGACAAAAGAGCGTAACGTGTATCAGTTACAAGTTTGCAGTTTCAGTGTCTTAGATAGACGATTATTTGTTATACACTTAATTCTTCAGATTTTTTTGTACACAACTGTACAAAAAAAATCTGAAGAATTAAGTGTATAACAAATGATGGCAGTGTGGGGAAAGGGGACAGAGATTTAGTCAAGTGGATTGGTCTGCTTTACTTTGTTTCTTCGTGCCAAAGGCGTATAAGACTCACTTTGTCGGACTTAAGAACAAATCCGACTTACGAACGTGCTCCCGGATCTGAACTTTGTTTGTAAGTCGGGGACTACGTGTACTGGGCAAAAGTCTTGATCCACTCCTCATTTCTTTATATTTTGCTTGCAAAGATCCAGGCTTTCTTGTATTTTAATGTACTCTTTTCGCTTCCTGAAAAACTTTTTTGGACTCTACTGTGTGTATCATTAAAGCATAAAAAAATCATCTAAGTTGAGGCAGTGAGAAACAGGTGCAGATGATGACAGATGATCAGACCGGTGATTATTAGTATACTGAATGCTGAGTGGTTGGAACAGGCGAGAGGGGAAATGAGGTCGCTGCTCAGGTTTGTTACATAAACAACATATTTAAAAAAACTTTTTTTAGGCACTTTGCAGTCTGTTACAGTAAAACATATTTGTTCCCATCGCTTTAATTTAATATGCATCAATTAATTGAGTTTAATATGAAGAAATGAGGGAGTCAAGACTATTGTATAATGTAGAATACATGATCACAACTATGTTACAATCCTTATCTCCAGCCCTGGTGTTTCAAGTCGTTTTAAAAATCTTTTAATGGATTTAATAAAACATTAGTTAAAACCCAAATGCATGTTTATCATTAAGCGCAGACACACGTCCTTCAGACACACGCTGAGATTCGTTTTTGTTCAGCCATCAGTCACTCAGGCCTTCATCGTCCTCGTCGGCGAACGGAGTCGTGCCCACGTGGGCACGGGAGAAACAAATGATGCTAATTTGTTCTGTAGTGCATTGATGTGGAATTGATTCACGGTGCCGTCATTTGCATGCATTAAAAAGTCAAAGCGGTCGTGTGTGAAATGATGGAATTAAACCATCGCTCACGTCTTCCGTAGAATCGTACTGAAAAGGTTATGAAAAAAAATAAATATTCCCTCATATTGTATATAAAGAACTTTTCAGTTCCAGGTGATTCCACGCTGTTTCTGTCCTCGAGTGTTTATGCATGTGAACTATTTGCAATGCATGAGTTCTTTCTCTTATTACAAGATGCAAATCTAGTGGATTATATCGGATGAAGGCTCCTTATAAGGTTCTAGATGTGTATGCGGCACGGCTGTAATATTCAATATACAAGACGCTCCGTCTCCAAGTCTAAGACCGGGATTAAACCAAGCACCCGATGTCCTCGCTGAATGTCCTTTCTTACTTCAATACTTCAAGAGACAACTTGTTTTCTTGAGCTTGAACGCAGGGGAAATAAATCAGATTTTCCGCATGTCCGAACTACATAGTGCAGGTTCCTGGCAAATCCGTGCATAATTGAATTCTCATAGAGCGAAAACCCCGAATTCCTGAAGTCCATCACATGATGATTTGTAAAAGTCGTGAAATTTTAAGGGGAAGAAACTCAGAAAGCACATATTTGTTATTTTTTTAATCACAACAGGAACAGCCAAGGTTTCGAGGAAGCGAAGGAGGAGGAGGAGGAGGAGGAGACGACGGAGCTGAGCTCGAAACCGCCCCGATCGTGTGAGGAGACGTTGGCGTACACCCCTCAGGCCGAGAGCAGCCCGTCTTTCACCTACGAGTCAAAGACGGGAGACGAGACGCACACAGCGGGCCCTGCTGCCTGTAGTCAGGTGGGAATGACTGCCATCGTAAGCGTTCGCTTTTAAAGGTGCGATAAGCAACATTCCAATGTGCTTACACACCTCATCTACTGCACAACTAATCTATATAACTGTTCCTAGATTTGGAATATCATTTCTTAGAAGGTGTGTGAAATATCCAGAGGCTGGACGCTTCATGTCCCCATACATTTGTCGTTTGGTTTGACTCTCGCTTTAACAGATATCACGATCCGTATCTCGGGTCGTCAATAAGACTTCCACTATCAGGGAAGGATTTCTCCGCCGTAACGCCCACGCAGCAGCTCATAAAATCTCCGGACGCTCGTCAGAACGTAATGTCCCTCGATATCTCCGCTAGCGTTCGTGGGGTTTTACGGCTCTTCGGTGTGCGCGTAATAGTTTTACCAAACTCGGATGGAAAATAAAAAGAAAAGAAAAGACAAAAGCCAGATTGTTTAACTTTTTTTTATTATTTTTTATTCCCCCCCGGGGAGTATAACCCACAATAACAATTATTTTTTACGAAAAACAGATAAACCCACAGTACCTCGTACACATTTTATATTTAAACCATCTAAATTATCAGAGGTAAAAAAAAAAAAAGAGAGAAAGGTCTGTTAGACTGTCGAGCGAGTGTGTATGGAGGATAAAAAAAATATACAGTATTGTTTTGGGCTGCCTTGAGTTAACTCGTGCTATGGAACATGGTACTGCTTCTAGCTAATAAATTTTTAAGTAAATGCTTAAATGTTGTATTTTTCAGTCCAGACACTGGCGATTCAACATACTGCAAAGCCAGGATGGAAATTTGAATTATATAAGCCATGTAATTAAGCTCGATGCTGGAACACTGGGAAAGAAAGGAAAATATGTCTTCAATTAGTCAGGGGCTCGTGGCGTCCGTTTCATCCTTAATGAATGTGTTTGGATACGTCTTTTGGCCGGTCGAGGGTTTGGAAAAACGAGGTGTATGTAGTATTTTAGGTTTTTTACGAGTCTGACTTGATTTGAGAATAGCCCCGTGCCACCGATCTGTACACCTGGTCTGGTTAAAAATGGTAGATTTTGTTCATTCGTGACCTTTAATGGGAGTTATGTTGAAAAAGTCCTGAAATTCCTAGAAGACTCAAAAATGCTCAGTACGGAGATGAGACTCTTAGTCTCCGTAAAACATTTATACAGTGAAAACGTTTTAAAGAAGGACGTACATCCGTGAACGACGATCCCGGACGAGGTGGCTGCGGTCGTTCCCGTGAACACTGACCGAGTGGAACACCTGATCCTTGAGGATCTGAGGAAAACTTCATAAGAGACGCATCTGTCTTTGGGAACTGTAACACCAACACCACCTGCACGTTACAGGAACTCGGCTGGGAGTTATTAGGACACGTCCCCCGCGTACAGTCCTGACCTCACTCCAAGCCATTTCCACATGTTTGGGCCGTTAAAGGAGTTCCTGGGAGGCCGGCGTTTCAAAGTCTGATCATGAAATCTTTCGACCTTGTCCAAGCACTAGTGAAACAATGGGATAAGTGCATTAGTGTAGCAGGAGATTATATAGAGAAATAAAGGGAGTTTTTAAACTTTCGTAACTGTGTTCTGTTATTCTGTACAATCAAAAGTCAAAAAGAAATTTTGCGATTAAACATTTCAGGTGTTGGGAATCCCAAATACTGCCAAAGCATGAAACATTTTCAAGTAAAACAACAATATACCGGTAGATCTTTTTATTAAACAATCCAAGAACTGTTAGGAAATGCTTTTCCATAGTTTACGTTACACCTACTGTACAGTAAATAAGCTCTTTCTGACAACTGATATAAACCTAGATATGTAGTTATGAAGGCTTATTCCAAAGAGACTGCTTTTGTTCATTTAGAAAAAAATGTTGATTATAAAGTCTGTCATAAGAGACACATTTAGTTTCTACTTTGATATTAAGTTGAAATAAAGGTATAAATCAAAACACACAAGCTGCCATAAAAAACAATACTTTTGCTCAGTATCAATATTAACGTAAAGTTGATATAAAGGCTTATAGCAACAGATACGAGCTCTTATAGAGACGGCGTCTGGTCATTTAAACAGCAGTTGTTCACAACAAGTTGATTATAGAGAACTATAACAGCTGGCATTTACTTAAATAAGAGAAGTCTTTGTCTGTATTAATGTCAAGTTGACATAAAGGCTTATAACAACAGAAATAAATCAAGAATGTTTTTTCTTATTTAAACAATAATATGAATGTGTGAAATTATTAATAAAGGCTTATAGTCACTGTTGTCAACTGGCATAAAAGACATCTCTTAATCTGCTTTCATGTCAAGTTGACATAAGGGCTTATTCTAACAGGCATCCGCTATAATAAAGAGACTTTCTGTAAATGTTTTGACACCAAGTCGATATAAAGGTTTATAAGAACAGGTGTAAACTGTCATGAACGCAGCTTTTGTTCATTTCGACATCGATTACAATGTCAAGTTGTTATTAAGGCTTGCTTCAGCAGTCATAATCTCTTATTAAAGACTGGATTTGTTCTTATAAACACCAGTTTTAATGCTAGGTTTATTATGAAGGCTTATCCCAACAGATGCCATCTGTTATAAGAGACACCTTTTGTCCAGTTTAGTATTAAACTTGTCATACAGTTGGTTTATGCCAGTTTGCTAGCTCATTGGAACGTTATGTCAACTATCACAATCTTTGAACTTTCATTAAATAAATCTATAATGTGTTATAACAGCCTTATGTCAACAGAAATCTGCGCCTGTTGACTTGGGTGTTATGTGAACTTGATGTGAGTTTTGGCAAACGGGTCTTAATGACAACTAATGCCTGTTAAAAGAAACCTTTTATGTCGGTTGGCATAAAGGGTTTATGTAGCCTTATGAACATCATCTTTAAATGTGTTATATAAGTAACAACATAAGGACATCATTTGTCTCAATTCATACAGTCGACACTGCAGTGTCGTGGGACATTCACTGAGGTGTTATAACCAGTGAAATTTAAGCTCACTTTGCTTAAGGCCCAGAAAACTTCGATAACATTTGTTATAGTTGTTATGTAGCTTTATAACCACAGCCTTAATATGAAATTGTTACCAAATTATTCAAATAAGAGTGTTGCTGGCAGAAGGGGAACATCATATCACACAATTTGGAGGCAGAAAATAGGCATCATTATGTCCTCAAGGTCAAGGTAGCATCATAGCAGGTTCATTAGGGTGTTATGAACAGTCATTAAAGTGTCATTAATTTCCCTTATGATCCTGTAATAAAGATTATGATTTTCTTTTTTTTGATGAGTGGAAGCACTAAACCTACTTAGGTTATAGACTTATGTAGGTATAAAGTAGCTCTATAACCACCACACTTACAGTAAGTAAAGTGCTACTAAAGAATTAAAAAGTTTTCAGAAGTTACTTGACTTCTTGTGTCTCTGTGTATGTGTGTGTGTATGTACTGCAGGCTGGTGCCGGTTCTCTCCCTTCTTGTAAATCTAACGCTCCCGATCTTCCGACGCCTCGTAAAAAAAGAGTCCTTCCCGCCTGGATGATGGATGCCGCTCCTGCAGCCGTGAAAACTCCGCCAGCGAAAGGTACCCGAAAGAGAACGTCGTGTCCATTCCAGAGACGCCTCGCATCGCTTAGTGGCCTTTCTCCCAGAGCCGACGGTGCTGTGCAGGTCCGTCTGCTGGTTGCGGCAGACGCCCGAGTAGCAGCGTTCTGGCTGCGCTTGAGAGAGAAATGTCTGGTTTGGTAGAAGAGAGGAAGGGATGTGGATGCAGATGTGCGCGTGGGAGGGGAATCTCCTAGCCAGGATCAGTGACTTGCTTAGTTTGTGTTGCCTTTTCTAAAAAAAATTTAAATTTAGGTTTGTTTTCTTACACCATTTTATTTCGTTTAATATTCTTCTCTCGATAGTTTCGTTCAGAAGTGATGTTTCTGTCAAAGTAACCGGGTCGCATAGGTTATGAAAGGCTATAAAGCGGAGTAAGGATTCCTCGCCAGTAAGCGTCAGGTCGCAAGACGTTATGATTATGGTGTTGGGACATTATATTTCATAGTTCATTGTAGTGCTTATAAAATTAGGATGAGGTGGCAAGGCAACCTACACGCAAGAGGTGTTCTCATTTCAGTTCGTAAACCAATAAAGTTTCACGTGATGAAGGAAACGAAGCACGAAGCTTGAAGATATACAATCCTACAAGGTGAAAAATTTAACTTATAAAATATACCAAGTTTTTAACCCCTAGACTCGTCAAAAAATGGGGTCAAAAAATATGCTTTAAAAGTTCGTAAACTACGTGGGTATAATATATATATATAGGCTATATAGTACCAATTAAATCTTTGGACACAAGTTTGGATTTATTTTGTAAATTCTTGAATAATACTGGATTTATTTTTTTTATTTTTATTTTTTTTCAAAACCATGAAATGAGACATACGGCATTAGGTAATTGTTAATTGTAATTGTAACAGTCAGTTGTTCTTTTAATACTTGAAGATCAGCTGTTCTGGAACAGTTTTTGTAAGAACAGTATTGTGTCGATTTGTAAAACCCATCAAGCTCCATGATGAAACTGTCTCTCATGAAGACCTTCACAGGAAAACAAGACCAAAACGTTACCTCTGCTGCAGAGGATGAAGTTCATTTAGAGTCACCAGCCCAATTAACAACCAGCACCTCAGATTCGAGCCGTTATGAAGCTTTACAGAGCAGAAGTAGCAGATATACAACTGTTTAAAGGAGATTATTGTGTATTTTGAATAAACGCCTTCAGTATTGTTTTTACAGTGTAGAAAGAAATAAAAATGAGGAAAGACCATGGGGTTAGAAGGTGTGTCCAAACTTTTGACTGGTAGTGTGTAGTAGAGCTTCTTCAACAGATGTTTAATGGTTGGGTGGAGACTCAACCAGCTGCATAATGAAAACACATTCATGTCAGAAAGGGACAGCGATGCACAAACCATTGATTCTTTAGAAATTATTGAAACATTTTAACAGACGTTAAGTTTCTAAACTAACTAAACTTTTAAGCTATTGATAGCATAAAAACTGGCAAGACTCCTGACCTAGATTAAAAAAAAATGTATAAGAAATTTAAAGACAAATTGCCTTTTTCGTTCCTAGATAAGTAAAATAAAAAAAAGTGAATCTTGCCTGCTTTATATATATAATATGCTATCTGACGTTAGTTCCGCTTCCTACCTTTGGTCGACTCGATCTCCGCTTCCATAGAAGGATGTTCAGTTCTGGTCAAACTCCGCTCTGCTTCATATTTTGCTTCCAACCAGATTTTCCTGTATTTTTAATGTCGTCTTTAGAATTAGTTCGCCAGGGCTCCTGAAGGACTTTTATTTTGGATCAAATGTTTTGTTGTTTGTTGTTTCCAGTGTTGTTGATGACAGACGATCAGGCTGGTGATTAGTATAATGTTGAGTGGGTGGAACAGACGAGAGGGGAAATGAGGTTGCTGCTGAGGTTGTTACATAAACATTAAGTAAACATTTTACCTACAGTACATTTCTGAAATTGTTAAAATACCACCAACTCTTTATCTTAAGTTCCCAATTTGTATTTAAATCAGATTCCTGATAGATGCCCCAGTACCCTACAGTAGATCAGGGCTTCTCAAACCTAACATTCAAAGGTCTGAATCTGATTTCTATTCAAGGTTAAAGGTCAGGAACAGCTGGTAATAAGCAAATGAGGTTTATTAAACTCGCTTATAACTTACAAGCAACGTAGATTCAATTTTAAGACAGTCTGAGACAAAATACATTCAAGACCAAGTAGAAAAAGTGCCGCTGTTCTGAACAAAGCACCTCGAACTTTAAAGCATGTGTCAGAAACATTCAGAATGTTTCTGACACTTGCTTTAATGACACAGCTGGAGGTCTAGAGAGAGCTGATTGGCCGAGCTCTCTCAGAGGGGAGGGATGGGAGGAACTTAGCGCTTTCACATCGATCGCGGCTCTACAGCCAATCAGGGGCATCTCTGAGCTCACAAAGGCGGAAGTAGCGGATAGCGCTGTCCTCGGAATGTGTTAGCGGGCAGTTTGAAAAGATGCGGTCGGCTGGCGTCAAATGGTTCGGAGAAAGCATGTGATAGACTTCGGCCCTCCCTGACTGACTGGTAGAAGTAGCCTTAATGTGGGAACCACGCATGCACTAGTGAGCCAATCAGAGCTCCTTCCACAGCCGGAGACCCAGCGGATGAAGCTAAATTTCTTTTACAGAGACTCGTCACATCGCCTGATGTTAAACATGATCTAAAAATATATTGATTTGATCTATTGAACTATTGGACTGTCAAAGTCTCATTCCTATTTGAAATTCGTCGGGCCGGATCGGGACCAGACTGTTCAGATTGAAGTGTTTATATGCTGCATTTTTATTGGGTTATTATTGGCATTATTAGTGGAATATGAGGGTCCATGTCAATCCACCTAGCGATGATGAATTTTTCAGATAAATCTCCTCCTTCATGGAAACACATTACTTATTACTCGGCTACGCTCTACACTGCCATTTCCTCTGTACAATAAATATGTGCAATATAATTCAGCAAAAGTGTTTAATGTACTTAAAAAAAAAAAAAAACAGACAAAAAACGAGTAGTTTCATATGCGATATCTTCTGTTTCTTGGTTAGCTCGATATGGGGTACCACTTTTTTTTTCCTCTCAAAAAGAAGAGCGGATCTGGGTTACGAGAAAAGAAATGAAAGATCTATTAAAAAGAAATTAAAGATCTGTTTTTGAATGATACGTTACCTTTAAACACCAAGTTTAGACATACTGTATAATAATAAGAGAAGATGATGATAAACAGACATCTTTAAATAAACTAAACGCCTGAAATGGCTTTACTGCACATTCATAACTTCACTGTGTTTTAAAACCATTATCATTAATGTCACTGTGGCCTTTTAGAGACATTTTTCTCATTCAGTAGAAACTGTACAGAGATTCTTTAGTGGAAGACACTTGGTGCTCCTTTTGCAGGCTGATAAATCCACATTCTGTCAGCACCGGCTTTCGTAACCACCGAGGTTTCTTTTTCACGCTGAGACGCTCCTCGTTTTATGCTTTTTTCTCTCCATTTTTTTCCACTCTTCTTGATCTGTCTTGTGCTCAAGAAGTTATCCACCAAATTTTTTTTCTTCTCAAATGCTCTTTTAAGTTTAAGGCTCGCTAATAAGAATCCAAGGTCTTCAGGTCTTCAAATTAATAAAGGAAAGGTTTTGTCTGTACTGCACATTGGTCAGAACTCGCTCTTTCAATGATATCTTTACATTTTATACATTGGAGGACGAGAAACCAGTCTCAGAAAAAACATTCTGTCTGTACATCTGTCTGTCTGTATATCTGTATGTCTGTCCTGCCAGATGTGGTCACAGCATCACGCAAAAACGACTGGACGGAATGTATTACAATTTCGGCAGTCCTTCAGTGTTCCTCTGAAGTTAAACCTTCGGCATAAATGAAATCAAAATGTTGAGTACTGGTGAAATTATCAGCAGTCATATGGCAGATTAGAAACCGCAAGTTTTGACAGCGTACTGCACGTGCGTCAGACTGTGGGCGCGTCTTAAATTGGTCGCCGGACAGAATTTAATGAAAGTACTCAGATATCTGCCTGAAGTTTAACCTGCACCAGAAGTGAAATCAAAATGTTGAGTAAAAGCGATGTTATAAACCGTTATACTCTATTATTGTTTTTTTTTACACAGAGCAGACATGGTGTACAGAATAGACTTACTGTAATAGACAGAATAGACAGAATTCACTAAAGTGACTGAACAGTCGTCCACCTTTCATGTTTACATGTTTATAAATAAATATCACACTAAAAGGATTTAATGCAATTAATATTAATGATAAGAAGATTAATGTTCAAATAAATAATATGCATTAATCTGTAATCACTGATTACTATACATTAAAGCCGATCAGATTATTTGTACCTTTTTACATTTTAACTATTTCTACTACACTCTTTAACTCTTTAAGAGTGTAAACGAAAGTAGGAGTAGATCCAGTAACTTTACTTAAGGTTTTTGTGGTATCTGATTATTTTTTTTGCTCTTTTGCACTTAAAATTTTGTGCTGTGTGTGTGTGTGTGTGTGTAAGTTGCTGGTTCTGATTTAGAACAGGTGTAATATTTTGATATTATAACTTTTTTTTGATTTACGTCCAAATTGCAGCTAAACGCGCTCCAGTCCGAAGCACGTCTTCATCAAAACGTTCAGCAGGACCCAAGCGAGCCCAGCCTAGAGTGCCTTCATTATCAGGAGATGATGAAGTGAGGAAACAGGTTGAGGAGCAGGAGGAGGATGATGATGATGATGAAGGTTGCAGCAAGACTCCGAGAAAGCGAGCGAGAAGGCAGAACAGGAAACAGGTTGAGGAGGAGGAGGAGGAGGATGATGAAGGTTGCAGCAAGACTCCAAGAAAGCGAGCGAGAAGGCTGAAAAGTGACACAGAGGAAAGCCAGGTACGGTGGATTTATGGATACCATGATTGATGCTGGTGCCGGACTTGCCAACACGCTGTGCATTTCTAATCATCTGCAGATGCAGTTGGCTTACACTAGAGGGATATAAAGATTTAAGAACAAATGTCAAGTCTGGTTGTTTTACATAAAAATAGAAGGTACAAGGTTTAATATGCGCCAGGTCTCGACACGGTGATCCTTTTGGACACCAGTTGATTAAACTTCTTTATTCTTGAACAGGAACAGGATCCGGTGCCAAAGTCCAACGCAGATACGCAACCAGAGGAAAAATCCACCAAAACAGGACACAACGTAGCGCAAAATGTGGAAGAAGAGGAGCAGGAAGAAAAAAGAGTGAGAGCCGGGGGCAGTCAGAGATCCCGAACCTTAAGTCTGGAAAGCTCGCAGACAAACGTGCGACAGAAGACAAAAACTCGGCGCAGGACGCCGTGTCCCTTTGGCACCTCCTGTTACAGGTGCAAACTTTTTACTGTTAATTCAGAAACAAAAAGCAGAAATCTTGTCCATGTGATATTCCAAATGTTGTTGATGATAAAATTCCTCACTATGTTTGGTCATGCTGTTGTATTTTTCTCCAGGTTAAGGATAAGAGTTAAGATTTTCTACCCTTCTGTCCCTTTTTTTGGTTACAGTCATTCAAAAAAAACTTTAATGATGGAGAAACTGGCTTGATGGTTTCCGCATATATATA
>JAQMYG010000010.1:5962738-5973139 GCA_030014215.1 Clariallabes teugelsi
AGGGACATTGTTCCTGATGCACTCTTTCATGTGTTTGATTTACTTCTTACAGCTGACTGATAACAAGCTGAGAGCACTTGGTCGTTCCCAGTCGTGTCCGTGGAGAATCCCACATGGCGTGGGACATCTTTTATCCATTAAGAGCCCTTCAGATCTTTAGGCTTGAAAGAGCACTTGGCGTATCACTTTAAGAGGACGAATCTCCCAAAAGGCTCTCGTAAAACTTTTTCACTGTACTGCAAAGGATTTAAAAATCTTCCCACGAATCATCTTAACTATCAGAGCGAAAGAGAGAGATATCAGTGTGATGCCATTTAACTATTTGTGCTCCATATGTTTTGGGGTAACGATGTGGTGTGATGTGGTGGTTGTGGTTGCTGCTACATTATTTACTACATTATGCTGCTACATAAGTCTTTTTTTCAGTAATCTCCCACCACGTGTAAGCTAAACATTGATGTTTTGAACAGTTTTGTCTTTATGTTGTTCATACACAAGTTTTAAAAGATACAGGGAGTCCCCGGCTCACGGACATTCGAGTAACGAATTCCCGCAGATACGAACGGACCGCGGTTCTACTTCCGGTTCAATCAAAGTACTGGAGCTTACGTGTATTGAATAATCCTAATTTTGGACTTCACAGTCCAATACAGTGGAAAACAGCTCTGAGACAAAATGGTGTCCGGGATTCCCCTCGCGATTTAAAGGCACAGAGACAACAATGTTACATTTCACAGATTCACTTCCTTAGGCGCGATTAAGTTTTTTGGCCACATGATTGCAATGTGGGGAAAGCGGACAGGTTTAGTCAAGTGGATTGGTCTACTTTACATTGTATATCCGTGTCAAAGCCATATACGTAAGACTTACATTGTCGGGCTTAAGAACAAATCGGAATTCATTTGTACGTCGGGAACTTACCTGTACCTATCTAGCGTACTCGTGCTTACTGTGTAACGTTGGATTTTCAGGTGCTTAGCAGCAATGTCGTATCATGTCTATGCGTGAGCGTATCATGTATACAAGAAAAAATAATCATAAAAATCCCCAATTTTCCCAGGAAAAACCCAGTCCACTTCCAGGAGTGCAGCCACCCCGGAGACAGTGACTATGAGGAAGAGCAAAACAACAAGGAGGATGATGAAGACGATGATGATGATCGGCCGGAGTGTCCGTACGGCACTGACTGCTACAGGTGGCTTTGATTAATGAGATATTTTACAGATATCTTTTTAAAATGTTAATTCATTGCTAGCATTTTTGTAGCATTTTTACTGTAGAGTTTTACTTACTCGATTCCCGGCCAGACTCGATTCCCGTCTCTGTGTGCATGGAGTTTGCATGTTCTCCCCGTGCTTGGTGGGTTTCCTCCGGGTACTCTGGTTTTCTCCCACAGTCCAAAGATATGCAGATTAGGCTAATTGGCGATCCCAAATTGCCCGTAGTGTGTGAATGAGTGTGTGTATGTGTGTGTGCACTGCGATGGATTGGCACACTGTCCAGGGTGTACCCTGCCCTGTGCCCTAAGCCTCCTGGGATAGGCTCCACCCCTGCGACCCTGAATACAGGATAAAGCGGTACAGAAGATGAGTGAGTGAGAATTTTACTTACTAGTACTGCAGTTTTTAAATGTTGATTTTATTTATTGAGGGGAAAAAAGTAATTGCCCCCTAAAAGTAATAACTGGTTGTGCCAACGGCTGCAACCCAGCGCTAGAATCAAGAAAATTTCTTTGATGATCTGAATCATTTAAGTGTGACAAATATGCAAAAAACTAAAAATTCAGAAAGAAGGTAAATACTTTTTCGCAGCAGTGTACTGTAGGTCATGGGTTCTTAATTATTTTTTGTTGCCCTTTAGCCGAAATAAATTCCCCTGACCCTCGTGTTGTTTTGATTTGTCTGGTGGACAAGTTTCAGTCCCTATAAAGCTGGTTTACTGAACATGTAAATTACACACTTCATGAGTCCAATAAAAACTGTTCCACTTCTCTTGTACAAATTGTTCCTGAATGTAATTTTTACCTGCTTGTTTTTTTTTCCCACCAGAAAAAATCCACTACACAAGAAAGAATACAAGCACACTAAACCTCCAGGTGTGTATAGTAATCCGTGTTAAAATATATCGCACTGTAACAAACACCAGACCCTGAATACATTTTTAATACGGATTTGATCCGCCTCCAACTCAGGACGGATGATGTTCGTGGGCGCTTGCCGAGCTCCGTCATCAGGGAAGGAGGGGGTGTTTAACACGACGCAGTGATGCAGCGCTTTTATCTTACACATTTTCTGGCTGTCCACTTGAGACATGCTGTATTAGAAGATATCGAGCTTTCGTTAATTGGGCAGCTTTTACAAGCAGTGATCCGAGCAGCCACTGAGGACGGGGTTGTAATTACAGGCCTGCGTTATTCACACCCACGTAGTTTACTCGCTTCCTTTTGAAATGCACATGATTCCACCTGGACTCGCTTCAGATACTCCATACTGAACACTTTGAATGCAAGCCAAGACCCGGACTGCAGCAGCAGGATTCATAGTTTCAAGGCTTTTAGATTAAAGTGGCAATTAGAATTTTTAACACCTTTGCGGTGAAGTGTTGTTACCCTCTTCTGAATCTGTTTGGCTGAGAGACGTTCTTCTGGCCTAGAGAGATGAGATCATTTCAGGACCAGAAAACTGTAGCTTAAAATAAACAAACCATCCACCACTGTTTCATCCAGGGTTTACCAAACCCACAATAAAATGACATACACGAGATGAACCAAAATACTAGATACACTAAAGCGGTTCCAGACCTGTTATAGCACACTACTCTCAGTACCAGTCAGTCTAACTAGTAATCCTTATACATAGTTGGCTCTCAGTGCAAACCGTTCATGAATAACGCTGAAAAGATTTGTACTTAAAAATCCTTGTATATTCAGTAAAGATCAAATTATTGCCACACTTGGATTGTTTACCAACAGTATTGGTAATATTTCATTACTCGTGCCTATTAGAAGCTCCTTCTGCTTTTATTACTAGACTTACATAACAGGAAAATGACACACATGGATACAGATAATCCTGAGATCTCATCAAGCCATGCTCATTGTGAATCTCTGTTCTCTGGTCTGATGTAAACTTTAACTTTCATTAATATTCTCTTAAATTTCCCTCACTCTGCACCAGTTAATGATGACGATGACGAGGATGAAGACCAATATGAGAATAGCTTCATTAATGACGACAGCGAAGACGAGGACGTGGACGAGGATTCCGACTACGTTCCTGAGTCGGAGGACAGCGGAAAGGAGGACATTAAACGGCTTCAGAAGGAGGCCAAAGCGTTCATCAAGAAGAAGAAGAAGTAAATGGAGAAACAAAGAAATAAAAAAACACCAGGTTCCATCTACTGCTCAGCACAGGTGAACTCTAAGCTGAGCTAATCTAACGGGTCTGAGTTGGGCTGGAGGTGCGGCGTCGTACTGTACATCTGCAGGAACAGGAAGGACGTCTTCTTCAGCATCAAGAGTTGAATGTATTCTATTCTCCAAAGCGCTTCCAGATGAACAGAAATTCTGAGCACTACACAGAGGTCTGTTTGGGTTTCAGGTCCGTCTGGACTCAAATGCAGGGATAAATTTAATCCAGCACTCCATGTGAATGTTAATTTTTTGTTTCTTTGAAGATTTACACTAGTCTATATTAGAGACATTTCTCAAACTCCAAGATATTTGTGGCCTTAAAGTTTAACTTTTCATAGCAAGCAGTTAGTTGTTCAATACAGCTGATTTTTCCCCCCATTATATTTCAAACAATGTGTGTTGTGAAATCTTTACTTTTTATAAACAAATTGTTCTTATCATGTGATATTTTAATAAACTTAAATTCCAAGAATGTTCATTATGTGATACATCATTATTTGATTGCATAATAAGTAGCAATTTATTGTGGTGTAAATAAAATAAATTGCACTTTTAAGAGGCTTTTGGCTACCATATATTTACATGTTTGATATTTAGTATATCAGTATAAATGATAATACTTTATTACAATACTACCTCCAAATAGAGCCTTTGCAGTCACATGATCCACAGTCAGAACATTCACCATTTTGTCTGGTTAAAAGTAACTCAGTAACTTTGAGTAAATTTTTAATGAGCTATTTTTTACATTTACTTGAGTAGATTTTTATAATGGTAACTTTACTGAAGTAACAGTACTTTTACTTGAGTACAAAATTGTATTACTCTTTCCACCTCTGTTCATTACAGGGCACACATAAGCATACACAATTTGGGAACGCCAATTAGTGGGAATCGAACCTGGACCATAGAGGTGCGAGGCCACGGTGCTAACCACTACGCCATATTTTGAAATTAATAAAAGGGTCACATAAGCAAAGAAATACCATAGGCACATACAGTATGATTGTGTGTTTTTTATAGTTGTTTCAATGATCGAAAAATATTAATCATTTGAACTTTTCTTTTTTTAATTGACGGATTTTGAAAGTAATAATAACTTTGGTTCTATGTGACGTATCCGATCGCACAGTTTGACGTCTAAAGCCTCTCCCATCAACACACACCGGCCGGGCTTCTATACAAGGAGTTCCTGCATTTCCGGGACAGATCCGTGCGATTCCAGATTTAAGGGTTAACAAAATCCACATTAGTTTGATTGATGTTGCTGTGTGATCTTGACTGCTATAGTTGCAGAAAGAAAAAAAAAAAGCTTGATGGTGTTATTACCCTCAATCAAATCTTTTTTTCCCTTCTGCTTATCAGCTCCATGGAAACAGCTTGATGTCATGGCATTCCTCTTCTCTCTGTGGTGCATTTAGTTAAAGAAAAAAGAAAAACCTGAGGTAAATCACTTCCTTTTAAAAACATTTTATACACTCCTCATCTTTGTTCATTTAAGAAATTTGTATTTACTGAAGCACACACACAAATTGAGTAACAGTTTAAACAAAAAGTTCTCAACCACTGCTAGTTATTTAGCAAGTGGAATGCTAACTAGCAAGAAGGCTAAAGCTGCTCTATCCTTGCAGCTATTTATCTCTCACTAACACACAGGAAGTAAAATATAACTTTGTCAGTTGAACATCACAACTAAAAACAACTAATAAACTGAATGTTTATTTACTGGCCATTCAGGATAAAGACCACAAGTTAGTTTTCTGAAGGATAAGTGGTAGCGGTAGTAGCATTAGCTATCATCTTTACAATCATGCTAGCTAACTGAAGTGGCACTACATGTATTATCTTTTTATTTAATTTTTTTTAAGACAAGTTTGTAGAATTGTAAAGTCATTTGGATATATTTTATTTTTGGTGTGTTTTGGGGGGTTTAAAGTCTCATGCCTGTTACAGCTAATTAGCTATAGTCTGTTGTTGTTGTTGTTAATCTTTCCCTTTGAGGGATCACCACAGCAGACCATCTGATCTGCACAACAACTTGGCGTAGGTTTTACCCCGGATGCCCTTTCTGGCCCAATCCTCCCATTTTATCCGGGCTTGGGACTGGCACTGCATCCTGTGGCTGGGGTTTGGGCATCGGCTGGGAATCAAACCCGGGCCTTCCACATAAAGTATATTATTATTATTATTATTGTACTGTCTATTTTTGTCAATCAGTTTTATGTTATGCCACGTACACACTACATTAATACTTCTAATATTAATCTACTGTGAGCGATAGTATATGAGGGATCTTTGGTTCAGTAATGTTTTCAGTCTACCTGAGCCTCCAATAACAAACTGGACTCCATATTATCTTAAAAAACATCAGTTGTTATATAGAACTTCCAGCCGCCTAACATGGTATGAATGCAGATCAATCCCTGCTATCTGTTATCACCCAGATGAGGATGGGTTCCCTGTTGAGTCCGGTTCCTCTCAATGTTTCTTCCTATTGCCATCTTAGGGAGTTTTTCCTTGCCACCGTCACCCCCAGCTTGCTCATCAGGGGCAATCTGATCATAGTGATTCATACACATTTTTCAGATTTCATACAAATTTCCATAATTTTAATCCTTTTGATTGTGTAAAGCTGCTTTGTGACAATGACAAACTATTAAAAGCGCTATACAAATAACATTGATTTGATTTGATTTTCATGAAGAAGCTGAACAGGAGCAAAGAAGAGCAAGAGACGCTGCAGAAGGCAATGAGGAGAAAAGAGGAAACGCCAACACTTTTTTATTTCAGTTTTAAATAAACAAAACAGTATTTCCTGTATCTACTATACGTTGCCACACCTGTACATTGTGAAACCAAACTTCAAACAAAACCAGTCTCAGTCTTGACCAACCAGAAGCCTATTGGACATCATTATTAGCTATACTCAGTTATTCAGGAAAAAGAATCAGTTTCTTAAATAGAGCTGACTGTCAAATAATGAGTGGCTTGCGGCAGTGGACACATGTACATTGCCAACATTACACATTATGTGGAGTGCTTTTTTAATTATGCAGTGCAGGAAATATAAATTTTGTTTAACTATATATACATTGATCAGCCATAATATACTTTCTCTATCACAACCAGCGTTCACCTTCTCCTCAATTTGATCTACAGTAGCTCTTTTATTGGATCGGACTACACGGTCCAGACTTCACTTCCCATGTGCATCAGTAAGCCTTGTGAGCCTTGGCCACCCATGGCCCTGTCGCCAGTTCACCAATATTCCTTCGTTGGATTACTTTTGGTAGGTCCTGACCCCTGTAGCCTGGGAAACTGTAGCTACATTTTCAACATCTCATTACAATGGTGGCTGGAAGTGGGTGGGATATATTAGACAGCAAATGAATCTTTTTTTTTATGACGTTGACGTGCTGGAGGCAGAAAAAAAAGGCCAAGCGTAAGTATTTCAGTGACTTTGACGAGGCCCAAATTGTGCCGGCTAGAGGACTGGGTCGGAGGGACTCCAAAACTGCAGCTCTTGTGGGATGTTCCTGGTCTGCAGTTGTCAAGACATACCAAGAGTGATCCAAGGAAGGTAAACCACTGAACTGGCGACAGGGTCATGGATGGCCAAGGCTCACTGACGCACGTGGGGAGTGAAGGCTGGCCCGCTAGCGTAGATCAAATTGATGAAAAGGTTCAGGCTGATTATAGAAAGGTGTCAGAACACCTTTGGTGGTCATAATGTTATAGCTGATCTGTGTATATCTGTGTGTCATTACTGTTTCTGGCTTAATGTGTTTTTCTAGTTTAGTGCTCTTGGATGTTTTAAAGGATGGAAATCAGAATAGGTGAGATACTAATGGTGTGTTCTTTGGCAGAGTTAGGAATCAATATAATGCAGGACTTGAATCAAAACACCCACCTGCAGAGCAGAGACAGCATTACGAATCTTACGGATGGAGAAAGGATGTCGTCCTCTGAAGAAACACAACCTCATTTCAATAATTAACTTTCATTGTTTGTTCCTGAAAGCAGCGCATTAGTGAAATGTGGCGGTGAATCACAGGAATGATTCACAAACAGTTCACAATTCACAAGTCTCTCAGGCGTGTAAGAGCAAACACAATGTCCATACATGTCCTTGATTACTTGTGCTCAGATAATGTTTATGTCTAGTTATGCTTTTCTCTTTTCTTGGCATTGCGTACATGTATGAACAATTCAGCATGAGGGTAAACTATTAGATCTAGTTGATCCTTTGCTCCTGATTCTTCATCATCTAGTCCTCTGGTTAATTGGCCAGAAATGTTTACAACAGTAGCAAACTATTGTATTTAGTGTATTTGCATGCTTTATAAAGGTGAAAGTGTCCACCTAGAGACACTTTCATCCAAACCAGGAGATAGAACCATCATTTATTTGTCTGTTATTTACAGGGCCACCAGCACGCTTTATCCCATCCATTTATCTAGAAACCTCTGTAGTCCATCTAGGGGCCGTTGAGGCCAATGTTGATCATTGTATTTATTCCCATTTGTACGACCATGGTAGGACGTCTGGTCAACCCTCACTCACTCACTCACACACATTCACACAATTTGGGAACAGCAATTAGCCTAATCTGCATGTTTTTGGACGGTGGGACAAAACTGCAGAACCCGGAAGAAACCAACCATGCGCAGGAATTGAACCCAAGACCTGGAGGTGCAAGCATGAGGGAGTTTAAATGTCTTAAACTGTAGATTAATTATCATTCAGGGGGAAAATGATTACATGTTAAAATATCTTGTACTAGTGGTACAGTGCCTTGCAAAAGTATTCATAGACCATGAACTTTTCCATATTTTGTCACGTTAAAAACCACAAATGTAAACATGTTTTGGTGGGATTTTCTATGATAGACCAACACAAAGTGGCACATACTTGTGAAGTGGAAGGAAAATGATTTTAAAAAAATTTTATTTTGTATTCACATGTGTATTGTAGAACCAGCTTTCACTGCAATTACAGCTGCAAGTCTTTTACAGTATGTCTCTACCAGCTTTGCACATCTAGAGGGTGATTTTTTATTTTTTTTGTCCATTCACCTTCGCAAAATGAATGGAGATGGATGGATGAATGAATGGATGGAGAGCATCTGTGAACAGCAATTTTCAAATCTTGCCACAGATTTTGAATAGGATATAGGTCTGGACTTTCTAACACATGAATATGCTTACATTGTGTGTGTGTGTGTGTGTGTGTGTGAGAGAGAGAGAGAGAGAGAGAGAGAGAGAAAGAAAGAGAGGGAGTGGAGTTGACCATAACGTTAACATTTAATGTATTCTATTTGGTCTTAGCGCAGAATTGATGCCAGGCATATTAGCCTAAATTATTAAGAGCTGGCTAACATCATTGTTGCTGCTAATACTGCTTATGTAACTTTATTGGATCGTTTAGAATGTTGGATCGTTAGACAGTCGACACTTTTGACTCAAGTTGTCCAGCTTACTGAAAAATCCTGCTTTAACTTCTGCAATATTACTTTGCCTTTAGTAGATGCGTGTTTCTTTATATTTGGACAAAAGTCCGGTGTTTAATGGACGGAAACCTGCTCGTAAAAGAAAGAAAATTGAAAATCACGCTGCAATGTTTGCCAAAAACGAGTTGGCTCCGTGGGAAAAATACTGAATTACCCCGGAATTCTCATTTTAAACTCCGGTTGAATTAGACTGTGGTTAGGTGTTATATAATATTCTATATTACTGGTATAAAAACAACAGTGAATTATATTAATATACATTTTGTGTTAATTTATTAATTTATTAATTTATTAATTTCAAGAAACATACTTAATGCTTAGGAACAACTGGATTTGCCCCCAATTCTTACATTTGTTCTTCATTGTCAATTCATCGATTCGTCATTAAATATTTAAATACAAATCTTCCTGATTATGAAAAACGAACATGAACCTCGCCGAGGCAAAGCCACCAAAAATCTGAATGGAGGTATAAAAACGGAAAGAGAAGAGAGAGAAAGAAAGAAAGAAACAGAGGATGCAGGGTAATAGTTAACAAGAGCTTCTTGCTGAATAAAGAGGCTTCGTTAATTATTAACATCCGCATTCACTAGAGAAGAACATGATACAATGATTAGAACAGAAAGTGTAAATTGTGTGTATCCTGTTAGTCTTGCTTTGGGGAAATGGACTGTGGCATTTAGCTGATTGTGCAGGAGATAAATCAAAGCCGTTTGGTGTGCAAATGCAGTTGTGGCAGGTGAATTTGATCTCAACTCCCTCTGGACAGCTTTTCAGAAGTCCTCCAGGCAGATCATGAATTCTGTAGGTCTTGTATGTCTTATCCCAGGCATAAATATTGTCCTCTAGCCTTCATGAGTGTTCAGTATTCCGTGCTCAGATGGTAGTTCTTTTTCCATTGATGGATGGAGTGGGGGGGGGAAAACCTGATACACCAGTATGTTTATTGGGTAAAATCTGCTTTTCCCTTTTGGGAATGAGAGACATTTGTAAGGTTTTAGCTCCATACCACAGAGTTCTCCAATATCAGAAACCACGGAAGATACTAAGCCTTGAAGAGCTGAAAAGAGAAACTTCAATCTACTAATCAAAACGGACATAATACAGAAAGCGAGTGTGGCCAAAGAAGCTGCTTCTAAAGTCTTGCTTTCTTAAAAGTTTCAAGTTGCTAACTTCAGTCGTTTTGGAGAGATGATTTTATGTGAGCCCCAAAATGGCCATTTTACAGCGTCATACTGTCTCACTTTAAACAATATTAATTTAAAATGGAAATGATTCATATTTCTTTATGAGTGTTGATACTAAAATTGGCGTAAACTTCTAGAAGCACATGCCCTGTAAAAATTGTTGCTTAAATAGTTTTTTTTGGAAAAGCTTAAAAAGCAAAAATATCTGTAGTGTCCGTAACCATGTCGAATCATGTTGCAACATCTTTACAATTTTGAATTTTACTGTAGAAGAATAAACTTTTTCAGGTTTC
>JAQMYG010000010.1:5988346-6005609 GCA_030014215.1 Clariallabes teugelsi
TATATTGTTTTGATTATATCGCCTCCTAGTGAGAATAAAAATATAATATATAAATATCAAACTGGCATAGCATCCAGAGTCATTTTGTGTTAAATAGCTCAGGACTACCTGCTAAGTTGGATGTTTTCCACTTGTACTGCAGTCCACAGGTGGCTCATTGCTTTTCCATTTAAATGGCAGAAGTCAGAGCCAGAGGAACAAAACTGGTTGAAACTTTAATTTATCGTTTTGACGCAGTAACGATAGGTTTGGGAAAAAAGGTGGATCTCTGGCTGAAACTGTGTCCAATATAAGACCATCACGATTGCGGTGTGGCGCAAGACTACAGAGCTGTAGGATTAACCTTGGGCAGTATGGAGAAGAATATATTTTTTAAGAAGCTCAGAGTGTTTTGTTGATCATTTTGTAGTGCCCCATTTTGTATCTTGAGCGTAGGATGCAAGATGTAAACTTGATACAACGGCAAAATCTAGGCCTGATTGGGCAGTTCCATCTCTTGTCCTGTCTGGGCTTAAAATTAGATGTCAAATTGATGTCTACAAACTTAAATGGGGTAAGTTCTAGGTGTAATGACCCAGTGACCCCAGGAAGTAGGGGGTAAGGAGCCAGTTAGAGGATCCAGCAAGAGGGAGGTAAATACAAGTAGACCAAGTGTGGGGTACTGTAAGTGGCCAGTGCAAGTACGCAGTGAACCCAGTTAGTAGGCGTAAGTGCCCAGAGAACCTAGTAAGTATGGAGTAAGTGTTCAGTGAACCCAGTAAATAGGGGGGTAATTACCCAGAATACCCAGTAAGAATGGGTGTAAGTACCCAGTGGACCCAGTGAGTAGGGGAGTAATTAACCAGTGAACCCAGTGAGTAGGGGAGTAAGTACTCAGTGAACCTGGATAGGGTGTACCCCGCGAAGCATCCCACCAAGCACTGGGAGAACATACAAACTCCATGCACACAGAGACGGGAATCGAACCTGGCCGGGAGTCAAAACCGGACCTTGCAGGGGCAAGGTGACAGTGAAACTAATAAAAAATTATTCATAAAATAATTCACCTCAGTATTAACATGTGGCTAAGGTTGTGCTAAGCTGTAATTCAATTCAATTCAATTTTATTTGTATATCGCTTTTAACAATTTACATTGTTGCAAAGCAGCTTTACACAATTTAAAAAATTATTTAAGTTTGTATGAGATGTTATGTGTATGTATGAATCAAAATGATAAGATTGTCCCTGATGAACAAGCCGAGGACGACGGCGACAGTGGCAAGGAAAAACTCCCTGAGATGGTAATAGGAAGAAACTTTGAGAGGAACCAGACTCAACAGGGAACCCATCCTCATTTGGGAGAAACGGATAGCAGGGATTGATCTGCATAATACTACTGTGTGTGAGACTGGAAGTTCAGTATAACAGGAGATGTGTTTAAGTTAAAATTAAGTCCAGTTCGTTATTGGAGGCTCAGGTAGACTGTAGGAAACTCCAGTCCTGAACTATCACGAGTCCTCAGAGAACAGCTGTCTGCATCAGCCGAGGACAGGACCGTCTTCGTGGAGAAGTGGAACCGTCCCCAGTCACCACACGCATCCCAGACAGACCACACAGGGCCTCCATGTGACGAGATCTCCAACCAGAAGCGGGACACCAGGACGAGTCAGACAGCTCCATTTAGCTGTAGCTATGTTGTTTTTGCTAACATTACATACAGAAGTGTCTCATGCTAACACTAAAAGAGAGTGAAAACAACTTAAATGTTAGCAATTGTTTGTGTATGTTTATATAAAATCTAAATAAAATAAAGAAAAATGTGGGAAAATGTTGTTCTGACTCCTTTTAACCTGTTTTTAGGCTAGCCTGTATCAAATGTAATCGTGTTTGCTAATCATGTATCGTGGACTTAATAAGAAGACTTCAAATGGTTAATGATGTCTAGAAATATGTCAAAAAGAATTCAAGTAGATTATTGTGCAATGTATACAACAGAATGTAAAATAAATATGAACATAACCACTAGTTTTTATCTCTACAGGGGCTAGCATAGTGCTAACATGTTAGCTAGCTTCAAAATTAGATCATTTTCTCACCTTTCATCTCAACTCTCTAGTAGGTTCCCTGTGTTTTTACAAGCTGACTTGTAAAGCAACCTTCACACACACACACACACACACACACACACACATTCATCTTCCTCCAAATAAAAGCAACTGTATTGTCGACTGATTTTTTTTTGGTGTGTGTGTGTGTGTGTGTGTGTGTGTGTGCTGCGTTCATTATCAATACGTGACAGGAAATATTCGTCACTTTCGCGCCGTGATAAATCTCCACAAACGAGCTTTAAGGTCAGACAGCTGCTGACACTCGAAACACCGCTCGTAAAGTCAGCGGAGAAGAAGAAAACCAGTGTCGAAATCTTCTCCTGTCGTTCCATGGCTTAGAGACGGCCATAAATACACATCCAAGCACCTCATTTAGATCTTGGAGGGTATTATATCCAGTTTGTCATGTCATCTGGTGGCCACGTTCAGGATTCAGGACTCGCTTGCATACGGGAGGCATTTTATCATCCGTGAAAATGTAATGAAAAGTTCATCTGAAATGAATCAGCGTCGACGCTAGATAACAGCAGGAGCCTTTTTCATATCCATGATGTCATCCTGATTTACTCAGCAAGCAGGCAATGATGTATTTCGACAGTAATATCACTAATAGTCCTTTTCATAATCTCTATCTGCATGCAGATGATATTATAATCTAGGCTACAATAATGCAGTAATCCATTAGACGAGGTTGATAGACTGGCAGCCCAATTACATCCCACATGTGAACTCTTGACTTAACGCAGTATAATCGATCTGTGACTGATAAATCTGGGGAGTGTTAGAGTGATAGAGCAGTCTGTTCTTTCTCACTCATCTACAGAAGTGATATGAGGTAAGAGAGTGACAGACTAATAATCATTAACGCTCAGTCAGGGGCTGTGTACACCACCAAAAGTGTCCGCAATGGGCGTGTGAGCTTCAGAAGTGGCCTACAGAGCAATAGAAGATGGGATGGCCATCAGGTCTGATGGATCACATTTTTCTTACATCATGTGGATGGCTACAGTAGGTGTGTATATGCATCAATTACCTGGAGGAGGAGATGATGAGCTGGCAGAGACAATGTGATGCTTTGGACAATGTTCATGCAGATGTTTGACACATACTTCAAACCTTGAAGAAGTAATTCTTCTTCAGGAATTACAGTCCTAAATAAATCTATTTCTGAAATGTTAAAAATTCAACCTCGCAACCACTCAAGGCCCGTATTATAGACTTTAAATAAAAGTGAGGAACAAGTGCCATTGATAATATTCTTTAATCCACATGGAGGTTTGATGTCTGTCCAGGAAAGCAGGTCTCATGTCACCCAAAGCAGCCCTTACTGTCAATCAGATCACTAAAGAAGGAATCTGTGGTATCGAAGACAGTAAGAGACTGTGCTAATGAGGAATGTTTGATTTCTACCAGAGGTCCACTTTGCGCAACTGAGCCTCACACTTCCAGGGTCGAGGGGTCGATTCCCACCTCGGGGTCTGTGTGTGTGTGTGTGTGGAGTTGCGTTCTCTAGTGATGGGTCGTTCATGAACGATGGGTAATGTCACGTGACTCCCATAGACGCTATGCAGTGCAATAGATTCAAAAGAATAAACGACTTGGACCAGAAGATATGAGAGGTGATACTTACTTATTCTGTTTATTATAATATGTCCTTAACTGCATTGTAATATTTTCATTACTGGAACTATAGCCGAAATTTTTGCATGTAGACATGTTGGGGGTCTGTTTATTGAAAATGTAACATTTTATTTTATTTCTGAACAAAAGAATGAAATGAACTAAATGTCTCAAAAAAAGATTTGTTCATTTTGATGAACAAGATTCAAAGAACTGAGTCACTGAAATGATTCAAACTTCCCATCACTAATGTTCTCCCAGTGCTTGGTGGGTTTCCTCCAAGTACTCTAGTTTCCAAACGCCGTTTTCATGAAGGGGTCTGTAATAGTGTTTAGGAGGGCGGTACGTGTCGAACATCCACATGAACATCCAAGGTTTGAAGTATGTGTCAAACATCTGCATGAACATTGTCCAAAGCATCACATTGTCTCTGCCAGCTCATCATCTCCTCCTCCAGGTAATTGATGCATATACACACCTACTGTAGCCATCCACATGATGTAAGAAAAATGTGATCCATCAGACCTGATGGCCATCCCATCTTCTATTGCTCTGTAGGCCACTTCTGAAGCTCACACGCCCATTGCGGACACTTTTGGTGGTGTACACAGCCCCTTTCGAAACTAATGATGCACTGCGTGTTCTGACTCCGTTCTCTGAGAGCCAGCATGACATTTGTCAACAATTTAAGCTACAGTAAATCTTTGATTGGATCAGACTACATGGGCCAGCTTTTGCTCCCTATGTTCATCAATGAGACTTGGCCACCCATGACCCTGTCGAGACATTTTCCGGGTTTTCTTTCCTCTGACCACTTTTGGTATGTCCTGTCCACTGCAGACAGGGAACATCCCACAAGAGCTGCAGTTATAGAGTTCTGATCCAGATGTCTATCTATCACAATTTGGCCCATGTCAAAATCACTCCAAGCCTTAGACTTGCCAATTTTTTCTGCTTCCAACACATCAAGTTTAGGGACAAAATGTTCACTTGCTGCCTAATATATCCAACTCACTTTCAGATGCCATTATAGTGAGAGAATCAACGTCATTCACTTGATATCAGGAAGAAAACCACTGGCTTATCAGCTGTTACTTTTGCAAAAACTTTTGATTTGCTATATATTAATAATTTGTAACTTTTGGCATAAATGGGAAACTGTATGGATTTGAGCGACTTTGACAAACTGCAGCTCTTGCGGGTCTGCAGTGGTCCGATTGATCTCTGTAGTGGGATGAGAGAAATAAAAAGTTCTGATGTGACAATGAGTCAACTTCCACGGCGAAGAGTAACTGTTCCATCACACCACTATATTGGTGATGAGTTTCCCATGACAGCATGATCAAAATGTGATAGTGGAACTTAATGACCTGGAACTTAATCATACTGGAATCATCCAGTCAGTCAAATCTCTGCCCCTTTGCATGGCTATTAATCTTCTTTACATAATTGGTAATTAACTGCTTATGTTCCGGGTGTTTTTTTTATTTTGTACACAAAGTACTTTAAACACATTACTCATTATTCTCATGAAACATTGCAAACTTAGCAAACTGAAAACGTTTTATTCGAATTCCCTACCCTTTCCACATGTGTGTAAACAATTACGATAAAATCGCACAGCTATGTTAAATTACATTAGTCGTCCCTAATGGCAGGGAAAGAAAGAGAAGCTCGTGTACAGTAATCCTCTTTGTAACAGACCTACTTTTCAGCTCTGACTTTTTCATCTCACGTTTCAGTGTGTTTTATGAACACTCCTTCAAATGGCAACTGGGAAAAATCAAGCTGCATTAAATGTCAATCAGATCAGCCAGTGTGTTTACAAGCCTCATAAATAACCTCTGAAGGAAAGATCAGGCCTTTAAAATACTGTAGCAATGATAATAAAAAAAGATGAGTGAGAGGCTGACTCTTCTGCATCTCTCCAGCATTAAACTTCACATGGAGATGTTTTCCGTGCCTCGTTCCAGTACCCTGAGGTTGGAAATAAGAACTGTCATAAAAAACACTTTATTACTGAACTAGTTTTCAGATGTTAACGCTGATAATCAGAGCTTTACCTCAAAGGTTCCTCGTGTATTTGCCTATTAAGAATATAAAAACAACAAAACGTTCTTTTATTTACTTATTTTTTTGCATTCTGGAAATCCCACATTATATTTAAACAAACCTGAATGGCATGGGACACGAAAGTGGCCTCGCACCACCAGGGTCGAGGATTGTTGTTGAGGTTTCCTCCAGATACACCAGTTTCCTTCCTCAGTCTAAAAACCTGCAGATTAGGCTAATTAGTGCTCCCAATTTGCCTGGAGTGTGTTTATGTGTGTGTGTGTGTGTGTGTGTGTGTGTGTGTTTATGTGGGTGTGTGCCCTGTGATAGTCCTCGTGCCCAATAGGAGACCGAATAAACCGGATAAACTCTCTCACATAGGAGACTGAATAAACAGTATAGAAAATGTAAAAAATGGCATGGCATTAAGACACCATTATTATTATTATTCTTGTTTTTTTTTTTTTTTTACAAGATGTTCATTTCACCCTTAATTGGGTGAAGCGACACATTTTGTAACATTAGGTTTAAATATTTTGGTCATTTTTTGTATATTTGCATTTTTGTATTTTTGCACATTTTTATGATTAAAAGTTGATTCAGACTATACAAGTACACAATAAATAAGAAGTATAATCATAGAAATGATAAATGACACTGTTATTGTCTTGGTTTTGCACATCTATCTATAAAAATAATCATTTTTGAAAATCGGTTTGTTCAGCCTGTACGGTTAGAATGCTAATTAGGCCCGACCTCCCTTCCATGGTACTGAGATCATGTGACCTGAGACTGGATTATAACTTCCTTCAAAACAATCTTCATGGCGGACACAGAGCCAAGTCGCAAAAAAAAAGACACAAGCTTTTTACTGAATCTGCCCAGAAAAAACTCCACTTGTTTGGATTTTCGACATCTTGTTTATTCTGACACCTTGTCACGTGACCGTTTCATTTGCATACCCGTTAATATTCATTAGCGTCTGCCAAAGATGGGCGTGTACACCGGATCAGCCTTGTCTGTGTTGAATTATTTCACTGATTATACAGCACATTGCATTTGCTTTAAATTTGCTATAATGACTTTATTTTTTTCCCTCTTCACTTTAACATCTTACACATAATATATACCATGTATGGTCTGCATCAATCTTTAAATAAATTAGTGTTTTTTAAATGTGTTTAATATGTATGATATGTAATCATATCCCTTTACAGAGCATTAATTGAAATACTTAGAAATTTAAAATTTCAAGACGTTTTTTTTTTTTTTGACATTAAAATTTTTTTTTTTTCATTATTGTCGTTTTTATGTTGCAAGTCAAGTTACCAAGTCACTGAACAGTAATAGGGTTGAGGGTTATATATATATATATATATATATTTTTTATTATTATATATTTTAAAAACACATAAATTTAAAAGATCCAATGACAACAATGGGAAAAAAAAAAAAAAAAAAAAAAAAAAATCACAAAAGCAAATAAATAAATAAATAAATCTTTTGAAAAAGATTTAAAAACTTTGAAAAACATTTTTTTCATAGAACCGCAGCGTTTTTACAAATCTAACGTTCACAGCAGAGTAGAAAACCTCAGACTCACCTCACTGGATTTATGTGACGGTCAAAAGCTCAGGCATCAAAACAACAGACCTTCAGAAGTTCGTGACGAGGCCGAGCTGTGGTCCCTCAATCGAGCGCCAGCTGCTCTCTGGTCAAATTCCAATCAAGGCACTTTAACTGTATTTCAACTAAAAAAAACAGATCAACCGCTGCGGCCGTACAGAAGACAGAGATACCATCAATCTTAGGAGTTGACTTGAAAACACTTTGAACTGTGACGCTCTTTGTAGTCCTCTAACCCCCTATTGGATGGATGTAAATTTACATGGACACCAAAGAACACTGCAGTGTTTTATTTCCATCTGGATTGAACATTTCAGTTGATGGACAAATGATGCACATATTTTAGACCGATGTTCTTGACAGGAAGGATTTTGCACTGGAAAAGTTTGTATCTCCAGTTTGGTTTTCCATCCACAAGTTCGATCTCTATCGTACAGTAGCCGACGTTTGGGACTCTGGAAGGAAGGCCATGAAAGTGAGACTGTTGAGCATTTACCTCTCTCATGCAGGAATATATATACAGGAGAGGCTAGATATAGTGGTGCAGCTCCAAGAGTAGAAAGTAATGTTAAGAATCTTTCAGAGTAGGGAGTCACTGATCAGGGAAGAAATCACTTAATGGCTGCGTTCCATTCCGAAGTGCACTTCACAGTGTGCTCCGTTTGCAGGGAATGTCGGTGAAGGAAACTTCCCTTGATGAAACTCCACAATTCAGAACACCCTGCAAAGTCACCAGCGCTGACATCACTTCCCTCGTACGTTACCATGGTAACATAAGCACCTCGGATACCTGTCGCTGCTGTGCAAATTTCACACTACGCACTTTAAATATTGAATATTTATTGAAACAAAAACTGATACCAGTATAAAACATACTATTGAAACGTGTATAACTTAATTTATTAATAATACTATTCTTTTTTTTTTTCTTTTTACAGATTACTAACCTACAGTATATAATACTACGAATTTCTTGATTAAATTAAAATGTAAATTTTTAAGCTCTTTTAATATGATGTCATCGATGACAATAATGATAATAAATATATACAGTAAATCGTTTTTCAGGCTCCATTTTTTTCATGCTCCAGCGAGACGCAATGACTTATGGGAAAATTTTCATTCCCTTTCCCGGTGAAGTGAACACCTGTTGTTCACTTGTTTCCTACACTGTTCCCTTTGAACTGAACATTTCCGCTCCCTGCGGTTTGGAATCACACTTGACTGAACACCCTGTGTAGTGTACTTCAGTGTAGGGTACTTCAGGCCATTTGGAACTCACCTAATGTTTTTGAGGAAGACTGGAAAGAGTAGAGAGAGAGAGATTGATCTATAAATGGCAGTGATGGAACCTACAGAACTCCAACTAGATGCTGAGTGGTACTGAGTGGAAACGTGTCGAGAAGAAGAGAGAGTGTGAAAGTGCTGGATAAAGCAGACGAAGAGCTCAAGGCACAGAACAAGTCAAGACAAGATTAGGGAAGGAAGCATTAGACATTTTAAGGAGAGCTGGTCTGGAAAATAGGCTTTAAGAAGCCGGGAAGATGAGGGAGAACGAGAGATCTACATTTGATGGTAAGGTAACCGACCTACTGGATTCCAACGCTGTTAAACAACAAAGTAGATTATGTGTAATTGAATGACTTGCCTTTAAGGACACACACAACAACACAATAGGGGTTTGAAATCAGAAGCGAACGGCTGGATGCGCACAATGAGGGAAAATAGCACATTCACAATCAGCAGAGAGAGAGAGATATTTATTCTTTTTTTTATGGAGAGGCTACTGTGAGCGAAAAGAAGCTTAATGAGTACTTTTACTCAAGTACACAAGTAAGGAGGATTTCTACTTTTACTTGAGTAATATTTGCCCTAGTACACCACTGTACGGGCCTCCGAGTGGCGCAGTGGTAAAGCGCTCGTCCTATCATCCGGAGATCGCTGGTTCGGTTCCTGGGTGATGCTGTAACCTCTCACAGCCGGCGGTCTAGAGGGAGCTGATTGGCCGAGCTCTCTCAGAGGGGAGGGATGAGAGGTACTTAGTACCTCCCACATTAATCACGGCCCTACAGCCAATCAGGGGCGTATGTGAGCTCGCGCACGTGGAGGGAGCGGAGAGTGCTGTCCTCCGAGTGTGTTACGCCGCCCTTAACGGTGCGTGAGCGAGCAGTTCGGAAAGATTCGGTCGGCTGGCGTCACGTGGTTCTTGAGGAAACACTTGATAGTCTTCGGCCCTCCCGACTGAGTGGTAGTAGTAGCCTTAATGTGGGAGCCCCTTAGTGACGGGGAGGAATTGGACACGACTAAATTAGGGAGAAAATCGGGGGAAAAAAAAAAAAAAAAAAAGATTTGTGTACTTTGCCCACCACCACTTGTTCATCCTTGAAAAAATAAAAACCTTCTATAAGTGATTGTCAAACAACTGATAACAGAACACATGGTCATTTAGCAGATAAATATATTTAGGTTAGAATCCAGGAACATGGATTACTTTTAGTTAGAAATTGTAACCTAAATATAATATTTATCTAAAAGAATAAATCGCCATTCTGTATAAAATAAACATCTCCAACAAAAAGTGTTAAAATAATAAAAGAAATCTCTGTGGTGTTTCCTTATGTAGGCCTCTGGGTTAGAGTACAAAACACATACAGTTGGAATAGCAGGGAATAAAAAAAAATGTGTTTCATGCTGTTTTTTAACAAATAAAGAATAAGATATCAGTGTTGAGTGGCTTCATAAGTATACACACCCGCTGTAAAAGACCAAGCCGGTTCCACAACAATGTTAGAAATGTCCTTTAATATTCTAACGTAAGAAATAATACAATACAGCCGGCCCCGTGCCTGATTCTGCCCCTGTGGCAGTTTCTCAATAACAACATAAATTCTGTACACTCATAAAAGAAAAAGAAAAAAAAAATCTATCAATTGTAGCGAAATCATGACAGAACGTAAGATTCGTTCAGCAGGGCTGTGATTCAGTCCGACAGTGCTCAGTGTGGGTCACTTCTTGGCGTAGGTGATCTTCATGGCGCAGGTGGCGGTGATTCTGAAACCCTGGAGCGCGTCCTTGGCGACTCCCGCCTGGGCTTCGCTCTCAAATTCTACGAAGGAGATGTCGTGTTTTCCGGGGACCAGACGCACCTCTTTGAACCCGGGGAACCTGAGAAGGGAAGAAAGTGGATGTATATAAATGTACGAGCATTCTTGATAACAGCTAGAGAGTATAAGCAGTACTGAAGCTGCATGTGGCTGATATATTCTGTAATGCGACTGGATTTTTGCATGGAACAGGTTTTTTCTAAACCTGTAAGAACCCAGAAACCCTTTAAACGTTCAGGGAAAAGATCCTTATTCAGCTTCATCCTTGACTTTAACTCGAAGTCCGTAAGTGACATCTACGTGGACATTATTCTGCACATTGTCCTGCCCATGACTGGACATAGTTTCTACATTCCACTTCAATTCTTTTTATTATAGTTTTATTTTATACATAACATAAATTTTTAATTCTTTTTACAGCTAAGTTTTTTTCCCCCTCTACATCTTTCTATATTTTTAATCTGTAAAAAAAAATCTCTTATTTCACACTTTATATTCTGATTGAAAACTCAACTTTTTTTAATTTTTTTAGGTCACAGGCGGTCGTATAAGCTTTTCACTTCATATCATACTGTATATGACTGTATATGTGACAAATAAAATTAATTTTAATTTAATGAACATCCTGGTGCAGTCATGTGACAGTCTGTGATTTTGTATACCCACGACATCATTTAAAAAAATGGTGGTGTATCCGGGTAGCACGTGACACAACTAGTTCATTTAAAATAATAATATAAAAATATGTTTTTTGTTACTGAAAGTAAGTTTCATCCGATTTAACATTTTTATATATAACCTGTTCTGACTGCATTTCTTGAACAAATTGATATAAAACAAATTAAAAGAGAATATCACTATTATGCGTCACAGGGCTTTGACACTAAAATGTTCAAGGAAAATGTGATGTCTTTGTTTTCTGTGTCGTCTATTTGGACTGTGTTATGCCCCCCAACATTTTCCATAAAGGCCCAGACCCAGGGACATTAAAAACTTATTTTTAGGTTTTTAAGTGACTGACGATCAGAGCGGTGAAACTCTACTCACTGGTTAAACAGCATGGACAGCATCATCTCGTTGGTCTCCTCGGGTAAGTTGGTCAGGAAGAGGATGTAGTTAGGAGGATTATCAGGAACCTGCAACATGACAGAGACGATCTTCAGTACAATGCTACGATACAAATCTCACATGAAACATGAAAGAAAGAAAAGTGAAAGAGACATGCTGGATTTGTTCTTGTACCTGGACTGTAGCTGGTGGAGGTGGCTGTGTGTTTACTGCATTCTGGAAAACAAAACGCATCAACAACATTAAGTAAATCTAATCAGATACATGGTCTGTGGGGGAGCTACAAATACCACAGACTGTTGAAATAATCCCTAATAATAATGATATTATTAATAATGATAGTTTCACAGTGTAAACTCACCACTGGCTTTTTGGCGGCGTTGGCTGCTTGCTCCTGAGCCTTTTTCTTCTTCTCCTTCTTCTTCTCTTTGTCTCCATACGTGCCTCTCATCTTAGAGACAATGTCAGAGTCTGTCTTCGCGTACTGAATTCTCTGAAATATTAACACGTGTGGATTACCGCCTGGAATGTCAGTGTTAATATCACACTCCAATCTCACCATCAGATTCTGGGAGGTGAAAATTATTTCCACCTGGTTCTGTCCTAAACCACATCTATGTCACATGACTGCATCTCACATACACCAACATCTAGTGTTAATTTAGAGTTAAATATCCATAGATACGGAAAACACCAGTTATACAACCTTATCATGATACACCGGTGCTTAATTACAACAGCGATTCTATCACGAAGTATCACGATTTTATAAATATCCAGATTCGATATTACATTTTCCCTGATTTTCTAAAGTACAATTTTAAACCTATTTTAAAAATTTAACCTATTTTAAAAATAATAATAATAAGTTACTGATTAATTAAACGCCGCTCGTTCCTTATAACATAAGTTTTCTAACTGAAAAACCAATCGCAGCATTTAACACTACAAACTTTAAATACAAGAGTTTACATTTAACTGAGCAGTGCGTATCTCTGTCATCTGCCATAATTATCCTTCCTTAACAAACTCAGCAAATAATTCACGCCTACCACACAGGATGAAGATGCGTAAATAGTACACAGTGCGCCATCTTTAGGATTATGAAGAAACTGTGGCGTTTTATCTCCTCTAATGCGTCCAAAGTCTCAAAACACAACTTGACAGTGAGCGCACAGGTTGAGGCTGCAGCTTTAAATGCACACGATTGTCGACTAATTAGCGCTCGCTGTGTTTTGAGACTGGTTTGAGAAAAGGGCAGATCGGAGGTGATCCATAACTGACTTGACATCACTACAGATCAGG
Source organism: Clariallabes teugelsi (assembly GCA_030014215.1). Lineage (NCBI taxonomy): Eukaryota > Metazoa > Chordata > Actinopteri > Siluriformes > Clariidae > Clariallabes > Clariallabes teugelsi. The sequence continues at coordinate 6,001,210 of JAQMYG010000010.1, forward strand.
AGGCAACAGAAGAACCCAGGGGAAACTTCACAGTAAACTCACGTCAGACTCGAACCATCATGAAAGTCCACACAAACAAACTCCTTGAACAACAATCTCACCGTGATCTGAAACACTCACCATGGGTTTGTTGTAGAAGGGGAAACCTTGCAGCTGTCTCAGTGCGTTCGTAGCTGCCGCGAGCTCTCTGAACACTACAAACGCCTGGCCTCGCATTTTCATCGTCTTCATCGCGACGACCTCGATGATCTGGCCGAACTGAGAGAACAGGGCGTAGAGAGAGCGCTTCAGCTCTGAGGATGAAACAAAAAGCAGGAAAAAAAAAATAAGCAAAATTAATTCAGGATGCTCCACGAGTTTCCATGAAATTACTCGAATTGAGGTATTTCCACTCCAGGAACAGAAAACACACACACACACACACACACACACACACACACACACACACACACACACCAAGACTAGTACAGGACAGGTTCCCTTTGAAATGTATTAAAACCAGTATATTTCAAAACAACATAATGTTTTTATTTTTCTTTTCTACATAAATGATCGTGCTGATGTCTAAGGAACTTTTAAAGAGAAAACAAAGCATTATCCCAGCACGCAACATTCCACGAGCCTTTCCATAAGCAGTGTTTTAATTACAGTGACTCAGCACGCGCACCTTCTTTCTTCACGCGATCGTTCAGGTTGTTGATGTATATCGTGTGATTCGGTCGGATGTCCATGTTGCTTTTCTTTCACCTGCGATTATTAAAGATTCATTACGCGTCGTTTAACCAATTTTAAAAACAAATAACACACTTAAGATCTCTAGCAAACAGAACTGACAACGTTTACCTAAACCCGGACAGTAATTATCGAATTATTCTTACTAAAATTAATGAATAAGTCTCAAACTTACCACACTTACTACACCGGAAACGTTTCAGCAGCGCACTTCCGCTTACTGCTGCGCTTTTTGATGACGTAAACGCGTTCGTTTCACCGCCTACTGTAGTGGAGGAGGAACTGCACTCTGTGTATTGTACATAATAATAATAATAATAATAATAATGTGAACATGTTAATCGGTTTAAAATTCAGCTATGAAACAGCTGTAGGGCTAACGTTACTCTAAAAAAAGCAAGATTAACATTAGCAGAAAAAATATATTTGTTGAGGTATTTCTTATTAAAAATGTTACATTTAATATTTAGAGAAAAAAATCGTAATATTTCGGAGTCAGTCTTAATTTAATAATTATAACAATATTAATTATTATTATTTGTAAAAATTATTATTAAAAATAAAATAATAATAATAATTATTATTATTGTTTCTTCTTCTTCTTCTTCTTCTTATTATTATTATATAAAAAACCAACAAATACTTTGTTATTGTCACAACATTCAATGAATCACTTATTTTATCCCCATTAAATTCTTTTATTATTATTATTTGTTTGTTTATTCTGTCTATTGTTCTTATTTATTTACATATTTGCTGTTAAATTTGTTATATTGTATATCTACTGTTACTGTTATTGCAAAAATAACTGTTAAAAATACAAGAGAGATGTTATTAGCAGAAAAAATCATACTTTAATAAAGTAAAATTATTAAGGGGAAAAATAGTAATATTTAAGATGTATTATTATTATGATTATTATTATTATTAAAAAATAATAATAACACTGTTTTTTTTTTTGTCAAAATGTGATGCACAGTGAGACATAATTCTCAAATGTTTATGACTTTGTAAAATGTCTTTTATCTATTTAGCAGTCTATTTTAACTATTGGTTTTTATCATATTGCATATACACTGTTCCCACTTTTAATAAAATTTAATTTTACAGTTTGTAGATAACTATACGGTGCATCTCAAAAAATATTTTATATAAAAAATTTTCCTTCTTCGTTTGATTAAAAAGTGAGACTTTGATATTAAATCTGATATAAAATTAAAACAAAAACAAAATAAAAAAAAAAGGTTTGAAGTATTTTGTGAACAGGTCTAAAAGCCCTATATGTATAAAAGTAAATTAAGGAATAGATGCACTTAATGTCTACACTTAAACATACAGTAGATCTGCAAGGGAAATTACTGTACTGTTTTGTCAACATTTATAAAAACCATACATTGAGATTATTGTATGTATACAGTATGTTACTGTAAAGTTACAGTTCTAATCATTCAGTAAATAAATCAATCAAAACACTAGATGAGCCACTCTACATAAATATACATACACTACCAGTCAAAAGTTTGGACACACCTTCTAACCCCATGATCTTTCCTCATTTTTATTTCTTTCTGCACCGTAAAACAATGCTGAAGGCGTTTATCCAAAATACGCAATAATCTCCTTTGAACAGTTGATATTAAGATGTGTATCTGCTACTTCTGCTCTGTAAAGCTTCATAACGTCTCTAATCTGAGGTGCTGGTTGTTAATTGGTGATTTCTGAGGCTGGTGACTCTAAATCTCCTCTGCAGCAGAGGTCAGTTTTGTTTTTGTTTTACTGTGAAGGTCTTCATGAGAGACAGTTTCATCATGGAGCTCGATGGGTTTTACAAACGCACTCGACACAACACTGTTCTTACAAAAACTGTTCCAGAACAACTGACCTTCATGTCTTAAAATAATAACAACTAACTGTTGGTTTTACTAATTAATTGCTTAATGACTTAGCTGTTATTTCAGTTTTGATAAAAATCCAGTATTGTTCTAGAGTGCAGAAAATAAGTCACAAAAATAAAAACCTAGTGCTGCGCCAGCTTCAACAGGTACGTGGTTTGATTGGCACTTTATGTACGAAGACATGCTAGGAATCAATAACACAAATAACATTTGTAATGTTAAAAAATACATATTTTATTATTTGAATATTAAGAATTTTGTTGTAAAGAATACAAACAGAAACATCTGCAGAAGATCGTGACTGTGAGGTCAACAATATGTGTGTGTGTGTGTGTGTGTGTGTGTGTGTGTGTGTGTAACTGCACAGTGCGTATGTAACTGCACAGTGCGTCTGCGTGTTCAGAGTGTGTCGATGCTCTGTAATCTGCGCTCGGTGAAGAAGCGGTGTGTCTCTCGTACGTGTGCGTTGTTGGCAGGTTTGCTGTGGCTGAAGTACGACAACATGGACGTGTTGTTCTTTCGGGCTGCTGCTTTCTCTCCATCTTCCTCGTCATCATCCCTACACACACACACACAAACACACAGAGTTCAGACTATCTGACTACAGCAGCGTTGTAAATTAATCCCTGCTGGTGAACTCACCAGTGCACCGGGACCGCTTTGTTGTCCAGCAGCGTCTGCGCTGTGCTCCAGCTGAAGCGCACAAACTGAGGGTAACCGAACACCGGGTCCAGATACTTCAACAGCCAGCTCTTAGTCTTTGGATCTAAACATACACAAACACACAGAGGCGTGTTTTTACCACATTTATCAGGACCTAAAAAAACATATGTGACTATAAATGCATGAATTACAACTTCTACTTTACTACGAAGATGAATCACACTTTCTAAGTAATAAGTCAACGGTGCTGTGGTTTACTGTAATCTACAAGTCAAAGGAGCGTTCAAGTCAAACCGGGACTTTCTGGTGAATGGAGGAGTAAAAGTGATGGATGTTTACAGAAGAATTCAAAAACAGTATGGTGATGAGAGTTAAAATATTTCAAAGTCAAAGTCAAATTTATTGTCAATTATATTTAAACGGTGCAAACGCTTTAAAGAAGTCCATGAACGACAATTCCGGCCGAGATTAATATAAACCCAGTGCAGTCGTTCCAGTGAACATTCAAGAGAGTGAAGTGGCTCCAAGCCATTTCCACATGTTTGGGTCATTAAAGGAGTTCCTGGGAGGCCAGCGTTTCAGACATCAATACAACAGGTAGTCCGATCATGAGAAAACTTTTTTAATACATTTTTTGGGGGATTTTTACACATTTTTATTTTTCATTAATCCTCATTCCCTAATTTTATTCGCACCCAATTTCCACCAGTCAATGCAGCAATTCCCCCCCATCAAGCCTATCACATGTTTCCTCCGAGTCACACAAATCAACAAGCCAGAAAAGGTAGGTGTGGTTTCTTACCGCTGATTGGACGAGACATCTGCCACTAAAGATCAGCAATAAGAATTTCATTCGCAAACAAAACATAGGCCTATTGATTCTCACCGCTGATTGGACAAGACATCTGTCACTCAAAATACAAAGGACGTACTGCAGTCATACGGACATTCAGATGTATTTTCATTTAAGGATTTATTTCAGTACTTTAGGATTATATATTACTTTGGTCAACCAAGTTGTGTTAAATGTGCTTTTAAAAATTATTCTGACTTCACTTGATAGTACTGCTTGTATGTCTTGAGTGACAGATGTCTCATCCAATCAGCGAT
>JAQMYG010000010.1:6042244-6056101 GCA_030014215.1 Clariallabes teugelsi
ATTTTCATTTATTATTTGCCAGGTCTCATGAGGCAAATTACGGCATCCAGTAGCCACTGATCAGTGATAACATTAAATCCCCCTGCCTAATATTGTATAGTTCCCATGCCACCTAAACAGAAGGTACAGTCCATCTGAATGCCAAGGTGGACATTGTCCAGTGCATCACACTGCCTGTGCTGGCTTGCCTTCATCCCATAGTGCATCCTGGTGGCATGATTTCCCCAGGTAAGTGATGCAAACACACCCATCCATCTATGTGTACCAATGACCATGTCATCGGGTCACCTGTTGTTCCTCCTTGGATCACTTTTTGTAGATGTACGCTGCATACTAAAAAGATCCAACAAAATCTGCTGTTATATAGAAAATCTGCTGTTATTTTTTACAGGTAGGACTGGAGGAGGAGGGCTGGGAACCACACAATGAGAATTTAACTTTATGAAAAATGTGAATATTTGACATCCCACATCCAAGGATGGTGGTTCAAATCTCATCTCTGTTCTGCGTTTGTGGAGTTTGAAGGTTCTCCCTGAACTTGGTGGGTTTCCTCCAGGTACCCCAGTTTCTCCCCACAATACAAAGAAGCATTGGAGGCTGATTGGTGTTTCTAAATTGCATGTAGTCTATAATTGAGTATGTGTTTAAGTGACTATGTGCATGTGTCTTACTATAGGTTGATCCAGGGTGTACCCCTCCTTGCGTGTCTTAAGTTCTCCAGGCCTCCCAGGACCATAGTGAGGATTGGCAATATGCAAAATGAATGAATGTAGACTAAACTTGTCTTTTTGCCATGGTAAGGATAAAGAGTCCACCATTCTCCCTATTTGTCTAATCATATCTACTGCTTTGTATAACAATTTGTTTGTTTGGCACTGAATATGTTCTATATTTCAGAACATATATACAGAAACATATTAATTCCCATTTTCTGTTATTGTTTAGTTTAAATGTTACATCATACAATTGGCCTTTGAACTGTTTTTCATTGCACACATGAACTTAAACTTGTTTTTGCTGCACATGTGACCTTCTACTGTAACAATTGCATTTAAACATTTTATGACTGACAATTTCTCATGATGCACTTTGTACCAAAACAATGTTTATGTGTTGAGATATCAGCTAATTGTGAAATGAGGTTTTATATTTATTATCTTACATTAATAAAAAACCCAACAGCAACAATCTCATAACTGAGCCTCAGAGGACTCTTTATCTTTCCAGAGTACTTGAATAATATGTAGTTAATTATGAACAGACTGTAAAAGTTTATATGCCATTTAGGATTTTACATACCTGTAGAGAACAATAGTAGCGCACGAGGGAGCAGAACCGTACAGAGACATGTTACTTCCTTATAGATACATACTGTATGACTGTAGTGTTGCTCTGCACCACCTTGGCTGTGATCGTCATCCATGTAGGAACGGCCTTGCATAAAATGTTTGCACCATTCAAATGTTTTACTGCAGCTAAGTACAGTCCATCACTGTACTGGGTTTAAAGTCTTCTGTAAATGTCGTTCGGTTTTGCTTCATTCACCAGAAATTTCATCACAAGACCTGGTTTACTGATACCCTGCACTGTTTGCAGATTTACACCTTCACATCACATGCATAAATAAAGTAAGTGCAAATAAACTTTATCTAATCATCAACGTCTCAGTCTGTGTCTGGTTTTCTACTTTGAATGCGTTCTGTATTTATATGATATTTATAAAATTCTTATGCAAAACAGATTTTGGTGATTTTTTAATTGAAAAGATGTTAACAATAAAAAATAATAACATTATTATGGCACTGTGCAAAAGTTTGGGCACTCTAAAAGTTCCAGAGTCTCAGATTTTTTTCACAAGGTTTCAGACCTTAATCAGCTCGTTAGATCTGATGCATGGCAACAGCTGTCATTAGTAAATGCCAATTTCAAAGCTTTAAACTTTAAACCTTGTGCACACACTTGCGGACACTCAATAACCAAGGGTTCCTCTAAGCAGCCGTGTAAGACTCTCAAAATGAAAGTTATTGATGCCCACAGTGCAGGAGAAGGCTACAAGAAGATAGCAAATCGTTGTCAGCTTGCAGTTTCCACAGTGAGAAATGTGATTAAGAGATGGCAGTTCAGAGGAACTGTGGAGGTCAAGATGAGATGTGGAAGAACAAGAAAAACTCTCGGAAAGAACTGCTCGTATGCTGGTCAGAAAGACAAATCAAAACCCCCATTTCACTGCAAAAAACCTGCAGGAAGATTTAGCAGACTCAGGAGTGGTGGTGCACCGTTCCACAAGACCTTCATGGAAGTGTCAGGAGAAGAAAACCTTACCTGCATCCCCATCATAAAATCCAATGTCAGACGTATGCAACAGAACATCTATAAAAGTCTGATGCGTTTTGGAAACAAGTGCTGTGGCCACAATCAAAGGCATGTTTGGAGAAAAAAAGGAGCAACATTTCATGAAAAGAACACCATGCCAACTATTAAGCATGGGGGTGGATCTATCATCTTTTGGGGTTGTGTTGCAGCCAGTGGCACAGAAAACATTGCACGGGTGGAGGGAAGAGTGGATTCCACTAAATACCAGCAAATTCTGGAAGCAAACATCACACCATCTGTAAAAAAGCTGAAGCTGAAAAGAGGATGGCTTCTACAACAGGACAATTATCCTAAACATACCTCGAAATCCACTATGGAAAACCTCAAGAGACACAAGCTGAAGGTTTTGGAACGGCCATCACAGTCCCCGGATTTAAACATGATTGAAAATTAGTGGGTAGATCTTAAAAGAGCTGTGCATGCCAGACGACCAAAGAATATTACAGAACTAGAGGCCTTTTGCAAGGAAGAATGGGAGAAAATCCCAAGTTCAAGAGCTGAAAAACTTTTAGCTGGCTATAAAAAGCGTTTACAAGCTCTGATATCTGCCAGAGGAGGTGCTACTAAGATTATGTAGGGTGCCCAAACTTTTGCACAGTGCCACAATAATGTTTTTATTTTTTATCTTTGTTCAATTTATGATATATATATATATATATATATCATAAATGCAGATCCGCCTCTAAAAACATTTATGAAAGAATGGGTCACTCCCAGGAGCTCAGTGAATTCCAGCATGGTACAGTACATGAAATGTTTGCCTAGTTCAATTTTTTTTTTTACTGCAGCTAAGAGTCTTATCAAGGTACTGTGCTACGGTGCCTACCGTAATGGCAATCACCAGAATCTCCATTTACATAACAGAAATGTCCTGTCAGTTTGCATGAATCCAAATCATTACTCACCATGCATTAAAAGAATATTGTAATAATAAATACTTAAAAATACTTAACTTAACACGCTGTTTAAATCTCTCATGTGATTATAACACACCATGCATTAAAACAATATTGTAATAATAAATACTGTACATATTTAAATATAGCACATAATGACTGAATCACTTTATTGGGGGGGCATTTAAAAAATGTGAATATTGATATCAGTGCTGCGTGGCATGGTGGTGTCGTGATAAACACTGTGGCCTTGCATCTCAAGGGGCAGGATTTGATTCCTCTGCGGGTCTGTGTGCATAGAGTTTGCATCTTCTCTCCATGCTTGGTGGGTTTCCTCCGGGTACTTCCACCGATTAATGAATATTTTCAGTGACAAATATTCATTAAAATGACAAACCACACACCAATTTGACTAGCAAAAAACAAAAACAACAACAAATGACTTTCAAAAGTTTAATAATGTGATAGGGTGAGCACTTTACCACTGCACCACTTGCGGGCTTATTATATTACATATTAATAAAATAAAAAATAAAAACACCAACAATAATCCCATAACTGCATTAGAGAACTATTTATCTTTCCAGAGTAATCATTTATGAACACGCTGTAAATGTTGTTTTTTTCTGTTAAATACATGTCCTACTAGGGACAGTAAGTATTGCAAAGTACTGAAAATTTAACTGTTGAAAAAAGATGGCTTAATGTTAACCTTAAATTGTGTACCACATAGGTATGCGTAGTTTAGTGCCAACTGGAAAAAAAAAAAACAGCATTGTTGCCCTTGAGTTCAATATATTACACCAGAATCCATGATACTGTAATAAACAGGCTTAAAAACACAAAGTAGATTGTATTACACATATTCTAGCATCAGAAGTTTGTTAGAGTAAGGAAAAGTGTGGCCTGGTGTCCCACAAAGTGCCCCACCCCTTTATTATTGCCCTGTAAAGATATGAACGCAATTAGCTAATATAATTCTGCCTCTTACTTTTATGGTGATGACACTTGGCACAGATAAGCAAAGTAAATAAAAACATCCTTCTCCTAAATTCAGATAAACCAAAAATATTCATGGACCTTGAAGGACCGAAGACACAACATTTCTAGAACAAAAACATTATCATATGAGAAACAGTCAAATCTTTCCAAATAGCATCTCTGAAATGCTTTGAGAAGCTAGTGCATGAAGTTAAGGATATCACAGAGTAAATCATTACCTGGAAAAAGTGTGAGCAAAGTCAGGGCAGATGAACTTATGTAAAGCTTTAAAGCAATATTTACAGCGAAAATACTTAAAAATACTTAACACACTGTTTAAATCTCTCATGTGAAGTGGGGCTTGTTCAGGACTGAAACAATATTTTGGCTCTATTAACCTTGACTTTAGACCCAAATAATCTAAAGAATATATGTCAGAAAGTGTCCCTGTCCTTCCATTCATGTAGTAGATGGCTTACTGTCAAATGTGGTTGATATTTAGGTACATGAAGGCTAATTATTATGTTAATTATTCATGCAATGTGGTATTTTTAATCACAGAAACCAGATGATTACCAGGGATTATATTATATATTATATTAACCTTTCATTTTAATCTCATTATACAACTGAGCAGTTGAGGGTTAAGGGCCTTGCTCAAGAGCTCAACAGTAGCAACATGGTGTTGATGGGGTCCATAATGTTGACAAATTAACATTGTAGCAACATTTCAACATCCAAAAATTCCTCCCGGGACTAAGCAGTTATGGCCGTCAATGAGATGAGGCATACAGAAGAGGGTGGATAGCGTTCTTCAAAAATGCATTTGGCTCTATTGTTCTAAGAAACAAAGAAATCAAGAACATTAAGTTTGAGAATGGTTGACATAAAGACTTGTAGGGAAAATCTTTTCTACACATATTTTTTGCCTCCAGCTACTCATGCCCTACCCCGGGATCGTCCTGGGCAAAGTCCTTTATTTTGGTCCTTGCTTTATTACTTGATTTAGTTTCTTGCACAAAAATCCATACTTACAATTTACTGTTGAAAAGTTATTTAAGTATATGTGTTGTGTTAAATTTTTAAAATTATTCATAATTGTTCTATGCACTGTATATACATACACAGTTTGTGAAAAAGCTCTCTTTGCATATTTGTCCTACTTAAATGATTGAGATCATCAAACAAATATTAATATTACCTAAAGATAGCCCAAGGAAATGCAGTTTTTAAATAATAATTTCATTTATTAAGGAAAAAAAGGTGTCCAAACCTAGCTGGCCCCATGTTAATAATTGCCCCCCTTGCTAAATCATAAATGAACTGTGATTTTTGGAAAGCTGAGTTAAGTTTCACTTTCCACACCCAGCCCTGATAACTTCCAGACCTGTTGAATCAAGAAATCACTTAAGTACTGTAGAACTTGTCTGAGAAAGTGAAGCATGCTAAAAGATCGAAAAAGCAACATGATCTAAAGAAATTCAAGAACAGATGACAAAAAGTAATTGACATGGATCAGTCTGGAAAGGGTTACAAAGTCATTTTTAAGTCTTTGGGACTCCAACGAACCACAGTGAGAGACATTATCCACAAATGGATAACAGGGGTATACCTTCCCAAGAGTGGGAAACCTACCAAAATTACTCCAAGTGCACAACGACGACTCATCCAAGAACTCATAGAAGAACCCAGAACAAAATGTAAAGAACTGCAGGCCTCAACTGCCTCGATTAAGATCAGTGTCCATGATTGATTCAACAATAAGAAAGAGAACCAATCCTGTGAGTTCTTGTCACATTGTGTGCATATGGAAATGCTCTTACTATGCAACTTCACCAAGTGTTTAAGTGATCTCCATTTATGATTTCTGTCCACATTTCTTCCAAAAGTTCACAGTTCAGCACTATCCTTGTATTGATAATGTGTTGAAAGGCTCTTAAACCAGTTCTGTAAATTTAAAATCACCTTCTGAAATGATGACTTTTTTTTTTTTTTTTTTTTTTTAGAAACAGGAGGGATCAGGAATAAAATAATAATAATAAAAAAAGTTAGAACTAAAATCAGCAATATTCTGTATATGGGTAGATTCACAATTATTGCACTGGATTGAGATGAGAATGTGTATTGTATTGAATGTACAGTACTATTTCACTACTCATAATGGCAGATGGAAAAAACTGTTCTTCAGTCTGTTAGATTTTGCATGCACTTTTCTGCATGAAAGGGAGGAGTTCAAAAAGATTATGTCCAGGGTGTGAGGGGTCTGCAGATATGCAGATAAACCACGCGGCATCCTCATTTCAGCTGAGCAGATGGGTCGACCAGAGCAGCCCAGGTGTTTTGTTATCTGGACAATATGAGTTTTTCACTGGTCTGGTTCACAACTGCTTCATCGCACCACATTCCACATTCCTAAAACCTGAAGGCATTACGCTGGAAGGTGTATGAACAACATTCCCTTGCACCCATGCCTTTTCTCCAGGCAGTGGAGGATAAATGTGGTGAAGTTGGTATGGGGGCTTTGAATGGCTGGATCCTTCTCTCCAGAAAATATCTTTCCCTGATGTTTAGCCAGGGGAAAGGATAGAAAAATAGAATGCATCCTAATTTATATTTTATCCCCCAAACATGATGCAAACTAAAACTTAATATTACATTGTTCATATGATTCATGTGTTTTAATTTGATGGGAATAGTAGGGAAAATAGTTTTGAACTGCAGTACTCGTGTTTGCTAGAGATTTGTAGGGGCGTGCATTTTGTGTTTGGAAAAAAACAGCCACAAATTCACGTCTTTATTGAACGCACTCATTCAACAATCAAAACAGTAGTGGACAATTTAAGTGATCCCTTGGAATTAATAACTCATTTGACCCCGCCCACTTGGCAGCAATAACCTTAATCAGGCGCTTCCTGTAGCTGTGGATCAGACTTACACATTGTTCAATTTTAGCCCATCCTTCCTGGCAGAACTGCTTTATCCCTGTCACATTCAAGTCATTCCATAGCATCTCTATTGGGTTGAGGTCCGGGCTCTGACTCTGAGCCAGTCCACAAGTCGGATTTTGTTTTTCTGTTGTGGAAACAGTTTCAGCTGACGTACAGACATTCTCACATTATCCTGAATCATTTTTTGATACACTTGGAAATTCATCCTCCCCTTAATGACTACAAGCTGCCCATGTCCTGATGCAGCAAAGCAGGCCCAAATCATGATGTTTCCTCCACCATACTTTACAGGTGGGATGATGTTTTCATGATGATCTGCAGTGCAGCAACATTCTTTTTAATAAGCATAATTTTTAATGTCCTGACACAGACACTGTAGACTGATGAAGCAGTTCCGATGATGCCCTCAAATCTTTGGCTGTCACTCTGGTTGTTTCTTTACCTCATGGATGAGTCTTCATTGTGCTCTTTGGGTCATTTTGACTGGGCGCCCAATTTTTGGTAGAGTAGCCACAGTCCCACAGTGTCTGCATTTGTAGATTATTTGCCTAACTGAAGACTAATGAATTGTAACCCTTTTCAGCTTATGTAAAGCAACAACTCCTGATCATAGATCTTCTGAAAGCTCTTTTTGGCAAGGCATGGCTCACATTAGCGTATTCTTCTTGTGCAGAGCAAAAAGTTTGAGTGGTCTTTATCAGCTCTAGTCACATCTCCAAAGTCATTTTCCTAACAAGACTCCAGGGATGACTCCAATTAGCTTTTATGAGTCATTAACTCAAGAATTCACATACGTTTTCCAATAGTTCTATGAGATTTTTATGTTTTTTATGGCTTAATAAAGACATGAAATATCAGATTTTTTTTGTTATTATTTTAGGCACATAATATTTGTCAATACTCTTGACTTACACATTTTATTAAAAGTTAATGCAGAAAACTATGAAATTCCAAAAGGTTTACATAATTTTTCTTGCCACTGTATAAGTGAGATTATGGCTTCCATTTCTATCTTCCATTTAGGCACCAAACATACATCACTTCATAAACTGTTTTCAGCACAGTGGCATTGCACCTCCAAGATTAATGATTACGCTTCCACCTTGGGTCTGTGTGTGTATGTGTGTGTGTGTGGAGATCTTGGTGGGTTTGCTCCAGGTACTCTGGTTTCCTTCTAGAATCCAAAGACATTTAGGGAAATTGCAGTTCCCAAATTACCCATAGTGTGTGTGTTTGTGTGTGTAAACCCTGCAATGGATTGGCACCCTGTGTGTGCCCTGACTTATGTCAGAAGTTTCCTGGGAAAGGCTCCAGGCTTCTCCTGAGCAGCGCTATAGAGAATGAACGAAATGACTTACATACAAATTGAACACAAAGACTTACAGAGAGTTTAGATGTTATGATTGCAAAACATTTAAAAAGTCTTAGAAAGTTTGTTTTCAATGAAGAAATTATTGTTAATTTTTTATTTTTAAATTGTTATGGTTTAGATTTATATCTGGGGTTCTTTTTAAAATCTAAAACCTTTTTTATTATTATTTAAAAAAAAAAATGTTTTTAACACTTAAAACACAAGCGGCACAGATCTGTGATGGCAACACAGCATAGGTCAACTACGTTCTTAAAAATAAAAATATGTGCTAATGGGGAGGCTTCAAACATGAAACTGTACATTTAGGTGTTCGGATATGTCATGTAGAATGAAATTTATCATTATTAAATTTATCATTATGAGAGGTCAATTTTACCACTAACGGAATATGGGCATGACTTTGCAAAAATGTTGAACTCTCAAAATAAGCATATTATTATTATGATTATGATTATGATTATTATTATTGTTGTTGTTGTTGTTCTTGTTGTTGTTGTCATTAAAACTGAAAACAACCAGAAAAACACATGATCATATGTATCTGTACTATTTCTTGTCTACTGTATGTGACCCATTTACCATTTTTTTTGCTCAGTCATGCTTGCGTAAAATTCAGTTCATCATATTGATTAGGTTGTACTGAAAAAAAGGATATGTCACTCTATACTGCACAATCCTGAGCCATATACTGTATATGTTTATTAAAAAAAAAAAAAAAACTTTCCATTATAGAGTAAAAAATGGCAAAACTCAGAAATTACACCACAGGATATATAAAATTTTATATATACACAATGTTTGATTATAGCGTATGCATCTCACGTATAAGTAATTAAATTGTATATTGTAAGCTCCATGTTTTTATTCAAAAGAATCCGTTATTAATGCATTTTGAAGACAGTTCGCGCTCCCTGATTGGTCAGCCTTATGATTGGTTACTGCAAATGATGTGTAACAGCGGCTCCGCCCCCACGTGGTCTCTTCACGTCACGTGGTCGCGCGCAGTCTGCACAAGAGAGAGCGGAGTGTCCTCTGTCTGTCTGACGCCGAGTTTACTGTCGGAGATCAGCAAATGTAAGTGTTTCCCTGTTTGTATCGCATTTCTACTTCATACAGAATACACAGAAAAGCGTTAAATAATCACTGGAACGGTTTGTTTGAGTCTGTTTGTCCCTGGACCACTCACTGTTAAACAAAAGATCTGCAGAGTCGTCTACTTCAGAGCTCAGGAGTTTAATTATACGGCTGTAAAGCAAATTTATAGCATAACGTGAAGTTTTTAAACATTTTGTAATTATAATGTTTTTTAGCGGGGGGCACTTGCTCGCTGAGGGCCTTCCAGCGATAGCTTTCATTTCCCATCCACATTCTGACAGATCCCGCCTACTTAGTAATGATTGGCTGGCGCGGCACCGGGTTCTGCCCGGTGATTGGCTTGTAGCTTAAGTCTTTTGGTAATTTGCCAATCATTGAACTGGAACCTCGAGTCATCGAAAACGATTAGGAGGAAAAAAAGAGGATTGTTGGAGGGTCGTTGACCCGCCCAGTTTATCTCGTTATCTGCGCGTGCACACCCACACACGCGCACACACACACGGCTTGAAATGGTTTTGTTCAGATATTCTGCTTAGTCATTGTGCCACGTGCATATAACCCCAGGGGTTTATTGTTTTACTTTAAATAATTAAAGAAGAGCACATTGCAGTTCACTAAAGCTGAAATACTTTGGGGGATCTTCTTCTTGCAGGTGTTTAATTATTAATCAGAAGAAACTTGTGTAATAAAACTTCCTTTCAGCTTTATAATCCTCTGGAAGCGCATGAGACATGGCCTGTATTCGACTGGATCAATCAGTTCTGAATGGGAAGGCTGGTTCTCAGTTAGACAAGAAGTTCTTCTTCATCCCATTCAGCAGGTCCTTTTCTGCTCGTCATTAAATCTCCAGCAGTTTCCTGGTCTACCAAGTTGAATCTTGAGTTATTCTCTCTAGTGCTGATGCACGGTTGAGAGGATGATCTTGCTGAATCAGTGTAATATTGAGAACTGCATTGGTTCAGGTGATTTTGGGGCGTTTTCACATTAGGACCTCGGGATCGCTTGACTTAAAGTCTGGTTTCGCTTTGATCAGTGAGAACGCGACATGTTCCACGCTGGAAGAAGCGGCTTCAAGAGCGATACAGTGAACTCGAGCGCGGATCAGACATGGAAGCCAGTCATACCTGAACATGGAGGCAGACGTGATGTCATCGATGCCGCCTGTATGTACTGTAGCACGCGCCGATCTCATCCTCTGACCTACACTTCCGTAGCTGAGAGCGTTTTTTTTCGAAAGCTTGAATTTTTTTCCGAAAGCATAGTGCGAGGATTTACTTTCTCATTATCGGCTTCTTCTTCTCTGGTGTTTAATGGTACCTCGCAAAGCAACTAGGTATATACTGCCACCTGCTGCATTGTAAAATGCAAGTACACAAGTGCACCCGAGTACGGAGAACAAAAGTAACGTGAACTCTGATTGTTTGGATTGCAGCTTTAAATCCAGAATAAATTGTTTCTATAGAAACAACAGGAATTGTGCATATAATCTGGAACTAACAACAAATTTTTTTTAATGGATTTTCAGTAAGGACATGCATATTTAACGTTTTGGTTTGTAATGTTTTTCATCCTGAAGAAAGTCTTTATGAAAAGAAGAATTTACACTTATGATGAAATATTTTTTTTCCAACAGTTTTAATGTTGGTATATTATCGCCTTTTGTAAGGTTTTGAACTTTCCTCTTAGCTTTTTTTTTTTAAAGTTTGGAATTGACTAAAGTAAATGTTTTACATAATAGTTGTAATATTTTATCTCTCTTTCAGTGTTTATTTATATTTGTAAGAAATGGCTTTCTTTATACATGTCATATATATTACCAATCTGTAGCTGAGGGACTTTTGACATCCAGTCACCATGTCTTATGTTGCAGTAGAAAAGTGTTTTGCACCTTCAAGCCTCTTGTTCCTGATTGCTCTCTCAACAGCAACAAGCCCTTGAGATGTCTGCCGGAAACGCCAAGATCGGTCATCCTGCTCCTCAGTTCAAGGTCACGGCGGTGGTGGACGGCCAGTTTAAAGACGTCCAGCTTTCTGACTACAGAGGTACACAGGAACAGTTTGGTTAAAGGATGAGAAATGTGGTGTTTGTTTCAGGTTTTGTTGCCTTCTTTTCCCAAAACCCAAAGCCTCTAGTTTTTGACTAAGAATGTGATCATAGCCTTCACAGTCTCTGTTAACCTTGTGCAGCTTTGGAGGAAATGTAAAAGATATTTAATAGTCCATGTTTTATTATATAATTCAGTGAATTTGAATTCAATAAGCTTGCTAAAAATGTTTGTGTAAGCAGTATGTTCCAGTAAATCTCCTCTAGTGTTGATTATTTAAAGACTGTACAGCTTTATTTATGTGATGTACATAAAGAATCCCAGAGCATGTCAGATCTTCTCTCTGATTCAAACCACGTTTCACGCTTTCTTCCCCAAACGCTTTTCGTTTTAAAGGGAAGTATGTGGTCTTGTTCTTCTACCCCCTGGACTTCACCTTTGTGTGCCCGACTGAGATCATCGCCTTCAGCGATCACGCCGAGGAGTTCCGCAAGATCGGCTGTGAGCTCCTCGCCGCTTCCACCGACTCCCACTTCAGTCACCTGGCCTGGTGAGGAGCGCCTGCAACACACACATGCACGCACGACACACGCACTCACGATCTGTATTGTTATTCAGATAGAGGAACTGCAACGTTTTACCACCTCAACTACAGGTAGTCCCCGGCAAATCAGTTCTGTTCCGGGAGCACGTTCGTTCGTAAGTCAGGTTTGTTCTTAAGTCTGACAAAGTGAGTCTTATACGCCTTTGTCATGAATATACAATGTGAAGTATAAAAATCCACATGACTAAATCTGTCCCTTGTCCCACAACTGCCACCATATGGCAAAAAACCGTAATCGAGCCTAAAAAAAATGAATCTCGCACAAATGTAAGGGTGTTGTCTCTGCGCCTTTAAATCGCGAGGGGGAATCCCAGATGTCATTTTGTCTGGGAGCTGTTTTCCACTGTATTGGACTGTGAACTCTATTTTGTTGAGGATTTTCCAAAATTTGGATTATTTACCAACAGACATTTTCTATCATCGTGCTCGGACTGATTCATTGAAACCGGTGAGGCTCATTGCTCCCGCACACACACACACACACACACACACACACACGTACAACATACCGGACTTTAGACATTTTATACATTCACTTACACCGAGAATACTGTATATAATTGTAAATATTGGTATACGGTGCACTGCAGTGTCTATTTATTTATTTATTTATTTATTTATTATTATTTTTGTACAACACACGTCAGCTACTTCTGTGATTGAACTGGAAGTAGAACCGCGGTCTGTTCGTAAGTCGGGGACTACCTGTACATTGTAAAAATGGATTTTGGGGTCACTGAATTGACACACACAACAATTGTGATACATCACTTAAACTTTTTTTTCTATCTCCAATACACATACAAATGTATAAAATGTAGTGTGTCCACAAACCATTAACATCAGTTTATAAACCTGTCTGATTAGAACCTAGACGGCAACATTTTTATTCAGCGGGGCTACAGCTCTAATCTGTGGTCACTTTTCTTTTCCTATCCTTGGTATATTTCCTGTGGCGTTTTAAATAACAAGAGAATCCTTGTTGCTCACCATTACGGTCACCGTGGTTACCGCCATTAATTGAATGGTTTCGTACCACCTCAGGATTTTTTTTTCTTCCCCTCCCACATTGTGCCAGGAAACTTACAAGTCTAAGGCGTCTTACACATTTACTAACATCAAACAAAGTACATAAGGTGATAATAGAACTGGAAAAAAAGAGATAAAAGAAAGAAAAAAAGATGATAATTAATATACGAACTCCTTCAGTCACGAGCCAACGCACGGGATCAGACTGTAGCAGAGAACAAGTGCTGTTACTATTCAACATGTACTGTTCTTCATAAAATCTTCTCTAAATGCTTTATTAAATGCAAGCCAACCTTTCCAGCAATCATCAGATTTGTTTGTTTTAAAGCGTAAGATGAATATCATAAAACAATATTGAATCAGACTGTTAATTAAATCAATCATTTTATTTGTCTAGCGCTTTTAACGATTGTCATTATCGCAAAGCAGCTTTATACAACATGTGGTTGGGCCTTGATTTAACCGGTTTGTTTAGTTTTCTTCTTTTGAATATATCGTGTGTGTGTGTGTGTGTG
>JAQMYG010000010.1:6094100-6105196 GCA_030014215.1 Clariallabes teugelsi
TGGTGTTTGGATGTCCCCCCCCCCCCCCCCCCCCCCCGCTTATTGGGTTTCCTCCGGGTACTCCGGTCACCTCCCACAGTCCAAAGACCTGCAGATTAGACGTTTCCAAATTGCCCGTTGTGTGTGAATGAGTGTGTGTGTGTGTGTGTGTGCCCTGTCTCATGGCCTAGGTCTCCTGGGATAGGCTCCAGGCCCCCCGTGACCCTGAATCGGTCAGGATAAAGTGGCATATTAGATGAGTAGACGATTATTTAAATAATAATTGTAGTCTTGTGTTTCTATTGCACAAGCCAATGTCCATGACATACACTGATTTCATTAACCTGTTTAAACCCCAATTTTTCATTTTTCTACACCAAAAACAAACTTCCTCCACATTCAAATGTACATCCAATAATAAGGCGATCATCATGTCTATGAGTTGGGACATACCAATTCCATTCAACACAAAAATCAAACTTCACCAGTTTCCGGCTCTCACCGTTGAACCGGTTGAGCAATTTTTCACTACCAAAACAGCTGCACGTCTCATCATGTTTGCATTTTTGGTTTCTGTAGGGGAAGAGGGGGATGCAGAATGTTTAAATTTAAGCCAGATTTTACAATTTTCAAGGTGGACTTATAACGGGCAGCGGTGTTTGGTGAAGACAGACGCAAAGGTTGTGCAGTGGGAGGGCCCCTTGTGGTGGCGGGGGGACTCCAACGTACTGGAGAGGAAACAACTGAAATTTCATTAACGTGCAGCTGGACTGAGAACAATGGCTAAAATTATTATAAATGTACAAAAACCACAGGCTACATCCGTCAGTGAAATTGTAGGAGATGTACTGCAGGTTCACTTCCTTTACAATTTCCCTTTGGGATTAGCAAAGTACTCGATTCTGTGTAAATCTCTCAGTCCCACAGGGGATTTCAGTCCCAACACACATCGATGGTGGCCTCGGATCTTTGCGTTACACCACTGAGGGAAATTTTAAATATGTAGATTGGGAATGCTTTAACATTTGCGTTTATTTATTCTCGAGATGAGTTTGGACAAATCAATGGTTTGTCCAAAAGAAAATGTAAGGTTCTTATCTGTATCTACTGGAAACTTTATGAAATTTAAAACGCACAGAGCATCGTCTAAAGATCTGCCTCTATTGGTCCACTTGCAGAAGTGGTTTAAAAAAATATATTCATCCATCCATCCATCCATCCATCCATCCATCCATCTAGGAACCTCTGTAGTCCAACTAGGGACCATAAAGGCCAGTGGTGACCATTGTATATATTCACATTTTTACAACTGTTGTAGGACCTCCGGTCAACATTACGCAAGCATTCACACAGTACGGGAATTTGGGAACGCCAATTAGCCTAATCTGCATGTCTTTGAACGGTGGGAGGAAACCGGAGTACCCGGAGGAAACCCCATTAAACATGGAGAGAACATGCAAACTCAATAATAATTTAACGAACATGAGTTAAAGACATGCTTGTTTCTAATTGTTTTTAGATGTTATTTCCCCCACAAACTGTGACATGAGTTATTTTATAAAAAAAAAAAAAAAGGGTGTGCCTTTAGAATTGGATTAGGGTTAGGGTTAGTGAATGGCTCATGAGCCATCATCCCATGCGGCCAACATGGTAGAGGAGGGCCAGAACCGGTCCATAAAAATATTACTATTTGGGTTCTGCGTAAAACTTTAAATGGTTCCACACAAACATCCAAACCAAACAACCCTTCCCTCCTGCGCACTGAATATTTCTTGTAACTTTTATAACAATGTCCGACATAAAAAATTAACCCCACATATCCGAGTGTTGTAAGAAACACACACACACACACACACATACAAAATACATTACCCCATACATTTAATCCATTTTGTGTTACAGTTAATGTTACGGACTGTCAAACTTACTGCATATTACAAAGCTCTGGTACTGGAGACTCCTTCCGCGGATACAGCAATCCTTTCCAGAGCAAAATGTATACATTTGTCTTTGTCATTTAACGACAAGTTATTACTTTTAATTTTACTTTTTGTGATAGATTATATGGAATGTGATGATCATAAAAGTATGTACTGGATTTGTGGAATCAAGCTGCACTATGACGCGCAGCATCAATACTTCATGTTCAATTACAGTACAAGCCTTTGTGTCTGCACATTTTTTTGCAATAAAAGTGTGTACATGTGTGTTTGCGTGTGTATAACACTACAGACCCTCAACCGCCAGTCGGTTCGCACACGACAGCAGCGAGGTTTCGTCTCGTTTCCTGCAGAGAGGGTTCGAGCTGTTTCCTCTGCGTCCTGGCGAGCAGCTTTCGCTTCCTTTATTCTTTGTAATGAAGCACAGAGCTCAGGTTCGGAAGAGAGAGTGAGAGAGAGAGAGAGAGAGAGAGAGAGAGAAATCTGCATGATTAGTGCATCATCCACATATTCAGTGTCGGGAGAAATAATGAACTAATGATGATGAGTAAAAGGACACGAACTGAATTTGGGTTCTCGACAGGCATGAGATGATGCTCTGTGAAAAAAAAATTAATAAATGAATATTAATCAGTTTTTGGTATTCAGGCTAAAACTGAACCTACACAAGGCCAGTGAGAGTGAAAAATGCGTGTTGAGGAAAAAAGGTGAAAACCCGAGTGAGAGAGCAAATATCTGATAACATCACCTTATGCCTCAACACCCAGTTCAACCCACATCTCTCTCTCACACACACACACTCTCTCTCTTGCTCTATCTCTGTCTCTCTCTCCTTCTGTGGGTGCAGTCTGTGCGCACCCATACATTTGTGAAGTCTTTGTACATTTGTATATATTCGGCATCTCTCCCTCGATAATCGCCTCCAATAAGCCCGGTTCCCACTTGTTCATTAATTTACATGCTCCTTTTAATTTTTACATTGTAATAATAGATCCATTGGTTTATCTTTTATATACTACACCTTTTGGTCTATCCATTCATATATCCTTTTAGTTTGCATGGTCCATATGTCTTTCACCTGTCATCAGTCATCATCTTATCTCTGCTATGTAGCCTACATCCATTCATCCCCTCATCAATCCAACAATTCATCCATCATCATGCCAACCATCCAGCAATCATTCGTTCCATTCAAAAACCCAGTTGATCAACCCATCATCATCCTACTATTCAATTCAGTTCCATTAGATTTTATATTGAGCTTACATTTTTCGCAAAGCAGTTTTACAGAATCAAAATCCAAAAAACATGCATTCACAAAATTAAGCTATAAATGCATGCATGAAGAAATATTCATCTATCCTTTCATCTGTACTTCAAAGGAAATATTTTATCAATTGCATCAATCCATTAAAGACAATTCAACTTATCCATCCATCCATATGTCCATCCAACAAGCCTGAACATTCTACAGTATATCTCCTATACCCCCCCCCCCCCTATAAATTCATCTACTAAATTCATCTAAGTATTCAGATACTTTGGATCTTCCATATTTTTGTCAACTGTCATCCGTTCATCCTTAACACCACTATATATATATATACTATTTATCAGTAATTACTTCCTGCTTTTTAATCCCTCCATTTGGCTTTCAAGAAATCCATTTTATCCATGCATCCACAAATCCATCTATCCATCCATTTATCTTTCTATCCAGCAGAAATGCCCATCTATCATTCATGCCATCTCTCTATCAAATGTGACTATTTTATTCATCCTTTCTATTTATTTCATTCTTCCTTGCATTCACACATCCACTCATCCATCCACCTATTTACCAAGCACACACATTTTATCTATCTGTTTTATTTTTCATCCATGCCCCACAAATCAATTCATACTGTAAATTCAAAACCTTCCTAATCTATCCATGCAGCCACAAACTCCACCCATCTATCTCTCTATCCATCCATTTGAAGTTTTTATAGTGGTATGAAATTCAAAACAGCGAGCACAACAATTATTTTTGTGTACTACACGACACATTTAAGAGAATATATATATTTTTTCATTTAAATTTTAAATTCATTTGCAAAAGCAGATAAAAGAGTAAACTGACTTTACTGACCAAATGCACCACATTCTGGATCCTAAATCAGGTGGTTTGACTGATTGTCCTTATTGTGTATAAAAAAAATGCAGTAATTTCTAAAAAAAGGAGATATCTGTATCTGTTTTTCGCAAATGTAAAATTTCCATCTAAAGCGCTTCTCATATTTAATTCAGCAGTCAACAATTACATTTTTTTGCGAAAAATCAATGCGAAAAATATTGATAGCAGAACGTAATTTTGAAAAAAAAAAAAAAAAAACAGTAAACGAAAAGAAAAATGAAAGTTAAAAGCGAAAAAGTTTCAGCATGTTCATGAATATTCATGTGCTGGTTTATTAAGCATTTCCCAAACTAGCCCTCCCCGTTTTGCACCCAACCCTGAACACCAGTTCACCCTCTAGATATTGTACATTCCTGAATTCAGAGCCCGAGCCGGAACCCTTGATCGACCTCGTCACAAACACATCATATGACATGTCATGTTATAACATGTTGTAACAAGCTTTACACTCGTGCCACTGTGCTGTTGTGTTTTGCTGAAACACTACTCCTGGCAACGAGGCGCTTTATGAGCAGTGACATCATGCTGATCAGAAAGCACGCTCACCCGATCAGCTTTGCTTTTTCTTCTGTAAAAGGCTGAGATTAGGATGTACTCAGAAGGATCTGAAACCAGAAACGCTCTTGGGGATGCATGATCGACCGAGCTTGACCTCAGAGTAAGACCTTACAGCGAGAGAATACGGGTAAAGGGGGCTTCAAGACCGTGTGGAAGTTCCAGAGCATGGGAAGCTTTCTCTTCATGTCCCCCCCTTCAGAAAGGTCGTAGGTGGGGAACCGTACCTAAAGTCCCCTCGAGTGCTTCCCCATATGGATGACATCATCTCTTAAGGCCCAGGTGGAGACCTAGTGTATGGTTGAGTGGACTGGCTTCCCAGGTATAGGGCTAAAATCAGAATATCAACCGAAGGTGATTCCCTGCAGAAAGTCCAAAAGTTTTTTCCAGACTCTGTTGGAGTTATGTAACTATTTACGAGTGTGTTGGTTTTTAATCTTGTCTGTCTGTTTTGTGCTGTTGTTTATGTCTGTGTCTCTCAGCAGAGCATGAGCGACTGTCTGTGCACTCGAGCGACTCGTTCTGTCTCTTGGTTAGGGTGAGTGAGTCGTCGTGACTCACAGGCCTTTCCCCGGGGTTGATTACTTGGCTGTGTCAGTGGCTGAGCTGTGTGTGGGTCCCGGAAACACTTCAGAGACCTCTGCTCTGTGTGTGTCTGTGTGGGTGCGTGTGTATACACGTGAAGAGTTTTTGTGTGTGTGGGTGTTTGTGAGAAAGTGAGTGTTTTCTCAGTGAGGGGTAGTGTTTGTCTGTCTCACCCACACACAGCTGTATCGCCATCACTTTATTACATTTACTCATTTACTCAAGGAAGCAACAAACAATACAGTGGTTTATCTCCTGTCCCAAACTGTCCAGTGTGGACTATTCTTTAATCTCTTCTCCTATCTATCTGCCGTCCATCCATCCATCCATCCATCCATCCATCCATCCATCCACCTGATGTCCATCCAACCTTTCTTCCATTATTCATCTGATATCCATCCATACATTAATCAACTTGCAAAGCATATACGTCTTCATCCATCCATCCATCCATCCATCCATTATCTGTGCATGTACCCAGCATCTTTATTCTTTTATCTCATCCACCATAGATTTGTTCATTAATCTACAAACCCATCCATCTCTTCTATCATCCAAACTTCACTTTCTCCTCCCATTTTATCATTCAGTTACCATTTTCTACCTACCTTTTGCCGACTAATGTACTCTTCTGTTCATCCATCCATCCATTTCCTTCATTTTTGTGTTCAACTATTTTTTTCAAACATATATTCATTGTTCCATCTTTGCCTTTCTGTTATCTATTTATTCTCATTTTTCTTCCTGACAAAACTTCTATCCCATCCTTCCATCAATCCAGCCATCCATCAGTGCACCCATCCATCCATCCATCCATCCATCCATCCATACATCCATACATACATACATCCTTTCTGTTATGCATCTATTCTCCATTTTCATCCAACAAACCTTCTCTTCTGTCCATGTATCCATCATCCCTCCATCCATACATCCATCCATCCAGCCAGCCAACCATCCTTCCATCCATCCAGGTTTAAGAGGAAATGTCAAGAGCTGTTCTTCTTCTTGTGCACGTGGTAATAGACGCAAGCTGTTCTTAATTAAGTCTGTCTCAGATATGTACAGAACGATAACAGCACTCACATGTGGTGCGTTCTGTGAATCAGCGGCAGCTGTGCGACTTGCTAATCAGCACCAGCACTCATACGAATTAAAAGACCGCAAATCCCGGGTTAGTTTTTGATGTATTATGTCTATACGCAATTATTTGAGTGTGAGGTCATGTATTTTTTGAGATGCTCTATAATTAGGGGTGTTGAGGTTCATAATGCATGAATCACTGAAATCGTTAATTTGGAATAAAAAAAAAAAAGATGAGTAAATAAACAAGATGAGTCATCATTATTATATGAGATCTCAGACGGCGATCTGGAACATTGGAATGAGGGATGAACAGAAACTGATGGTTGAAGACTGGTGAGTCAGGAAGAGAACGAAAGAGAGAGAGAGTGAGAGTAGGGCAAAGTCTAAAACAGTGGCTGGAAAAGTTTGAGGTTTGGGTGGATTTTTTTTTCTCTTTTTGTTAGTTCACAGGGGGGTTAAAGAATGTCCGGGGTTCAAATGCAGTATATTTTCACGTGCTATGGGTTTGTTCAGCTATTACTGAAAGAATATGGAAATTCTTACAAACCATCTCACGCATATGTAGACTAACACATTACCTCCCAAAATATCTCAAGAGTCTAACATGTGATGCTTCTAACACAGTACCTTTACTTGTTTGTGGCTAACGACGTGTTGACAGCACCTGGTAACACTGACAGTCAGCAGAGTGTTTGCGTGTGTGTACGTGTCGGTGTGTTAATAGCGAACAATCGGGAGTCATGTCTATGTGTACGGTTCTGCATTACAAATCTTCAAATGGTCATTTTTGTTTTTGTAATTACTCCAGTCATGTTGTCATTGGTCATGTCGAGACTTGTAGACTGAGACTGAGGAACATATGGGGAAGTAAAAAAAAAACCATTCCTGATTCTCTCCTGAGAGCTGTTACAGATCTCCAATGGGACTTCACGCATCATAAGTAAAGGAACACAATAACGTATCCTCGATATACCGGCGCCTTGCCTGCGATTACTGAAGCGCTGTTAACCCTCGGAAGCTGGTTGGAGTATACAGGTCATGACCTCATTTTTAAAAGCTTTGTGCGTCAGGTAGCCTATAAACTGGAAGTTGACACACTGCAGCAGGTTGGTGGGGATCACGTCACGCTTGGGGCTACTTGTGAAGCCGGTGTCAGATCAAATGATTGATGTATTACCAACACAAACATTATCGCGGAGATGATTCAGCTTCTACAGTAAGTACAGCTAATAGTTGGAGGACAAGTGAAGCTTTCATCTTATGCATATCTGATTTCTTTATGCGTGTGAGAGTCTGCACAGGTTTTAGGATACTACGGACAACAATGTCTCTTAAAAATACGTACATAAGAGCAGTTTAATTGATTGATTTTTGATTGTGCAGATTAACAGAACACAGTTTATTTCTCTTTATATAATATAATCCCCTGCTACACTAATGCACTTATCCCGGCGCTTCACTAGTGCTTGGATACCATCAAGGTAGAAAGTTTGCTCAGTACACCAAAACCATGATCAGAATCCTTTCTTCATGTTTAAAACACCGGCCCCCCAGGAACTCCTTTAGTGGTCCAAACATGTGGAAATGGCTTAGAGCGAGATCAGGACTGTACAGGGGATGTGGCAATAACTCCCAGCTGATTTTCCTGTAATGTGCGAGGGCTGTTGGTGAATGATTGTGTGTACGTTTCCCACATACAGATGCGTCTCGTCTTGCTGAACATCCACGAGAACGACAGCAGTGGGATCCAAACCACCTCGGTCGGGATCGTCATTCACGGACACATGCCTTCTTTAAAATGTTTGCATCATTCAAATGTTTTACTGCAGCTAAGAGTCTCATCACCGTACTGTGCTTGAAGTCTTCTGCAAATATCAAAGAATTTTCACAAGAAATTTCATCAAAAATCCCGGTTTGACTTGAACGCACCTCATATTTTTGCATTGACATCAGAAAAGAAAGCATCTCTAATTTGATCTTCACAGAATGAATAAACATTATGCCAGCCAGTGCATCTTTCCAAAATGGCTTTGTCTGTCTATTGTTGCAGTGTTGGGGAACGACGTAACGCACACAGAGGAAAGTGCTATTCGATCCCGTCCACTTGTGTGAGCTCACAAATCACCATGACTCTTTAATGACTGATGCGGGAGTGCGGGTGTGGCATCTCTCGTTCCAGACAGAGCCTTTCAGATCCACTCTCTCTAGGATCCCTTCATGTAGAATTTAAATTAATGCTTTAACGCGTATTTTTACTAAAAAAAAATATTATTAATTAATACGAACAATAGATTGTGCATCTTAAAAAGCTTTCCTTTTAACGTTATGGATTAGGTGGAAATATAAAGTTAATCTCATAAATTTCTCATAACTTGGCTACATATTGCCAGTAAGAATTTAAAACTACTTTCCTGCTTGTTAAATGTCTGTCGCCAGCTTCCCCCGTCCCAACCAACAAGTTCCGCCAGTTACAGAAGGATATGGGTTGGTGGAGCAAAATAACTGGTGCAATAAACAAACAAATTATAATCTAAATGGTGTTTGTGGAAGTGCTGTATAAACGCAATATCGCATGTGAGATTGTGCTGTTGTGCTGAATATCAGCACTCGGGCCGCATCATCACAGCCGTACTGATATTCAGTAAAACAGCACAAATTAGAGTGTGATACTGCTTACGTTTATAATAAACCTATTCCTTCAAACATACAGTAAATTCACAATCACACAACTTCATATGTACTAACTAATATCCCTTTATTTGTTTTTATGTTTAAATAAATAAAAAAAAATACAACCCGGAAACAAGTCAATAAATATGAAACCACAGCTCATGTTTTAATGCATTTGAGTCAAGCTGTGATTAATTAACTTAAGAAGATAAATATCATAATCAGTAATGTAATACAGTACTTACAGTACATACAGTACACACAGTACATACAGTTCATACAGTACAATACACACAGTACATACAATACACAGTACTTACAGTACACACAGTACATACAGTACATATAGTACACACAGTACACACAGTACATACAGTACTCTACAAAGAACCATTGAGGAACCATAAAGCCTTTTTTATTTTTGCATAAATTGTATCTATGGGAAATAAAACAGTCTATTTAAAGTACGTGGTTGTTCCTGATGCAGACTTTCAGTTCTGCCTTAATTTGTGAATTTTCTCTCCGAGGACGCTGGGATGAGTTCATGCTGTATCAGGTTTAGGCTCCAGATCAGATCAGTTCTCAGATCATTCAGTGCTGAAACCACCACTGTTCTATCAACAGCCCCTGATTTTAACTATAAGGAGCGAGGAGGCATCAGGAGGCCAGAGTGCTTTGAGTCACTGAGACTCTTCACTCGACCCAACACCCCCCTCCGCCACACTGCAGATTAACGGGAAGTGGGATGTGTTTTTATTTCCCCATTTCATGAAGATCAAAGAGCGGGGGCGGCCCAGAGAGTCCGGTTCATGTTCGCCTGTCTGTGTCTGGGTGTGTGTGTGTTCTGGTGCTTAGGTGTGTGCCTGTGCCAGAAACTGGGCGAGTCCTTGCCTAATTATCACTTTTTTGGCCTGTGAACTTCTTTTGGTTGCCTGAACTCTTTTGGAAAAGAGAGAGTGCAGGATGCAGACAGTGTACGTCTTTGTTTTTCAGGGCACAACACACAGGGTCTGTGTGTGTGTGTACGTGTGTGTGTGTGTGTGTGTGTGTGTGTGTGTGTGCATGTGCTGGAAAACAAATACAGTAGATTTGGGACGTGGAAACATTTCAGAGCCTTGAATTTTCCACTTGTCCATGGTGATGAAAAACGCTGGTGATCACACGTACCTGCAATTTACTGCTCATTTTTCTTAACATCTTACACCATAGTTCAGTTCTAAATTCTGAATTAGTCAGAACGTTTATAGGAAAGGTGCTCGTTCTAATACAGCACATTTCGAAAGTAAGACATGGACTCATTTTGTATATTCTAGGTATGCTTAGATATGTGTGTGTGTGTGTTTTTTTAAGGAGAAGCTTATTTAATATTCATGGAAGGAGTCTCCATTGTCAGTGCTTAGTAGCAAGGTAAGGTATGTTTTCCAGATAAGTTTGCATTTTAATGTTTCTTGGAGGCGACATAAGACACCTCCAGGGTCGAGGATTCCCGCTTCAGGTCTGTGTGCATGTTCTCCCCGTGCTTGGTGGGTTTCCTCTGGGTACTCCGGTTTCCTCCCACAGTCCAAAGACATGCAGATTAGACTAATTGCCATTCCCAAATTGCCCGTCTAGTGTGTAAATGAGTGTGTGTGTGTGCGTGTGTGTGTGTGTGTGTGTGTGTGTGTGTGTGTGTGTGCCCCGCGACGGATTGAATACAGGATAAGTGGTATAGACGATGAGTGAGTGAGTGAGTGAGTGAGTGAGAGTGTTTCTTGGTAATGTGACAGTGTTGTTTTTTCTTTTTTTAAAACACTATATTTGTAGATTTGTGGGAATGTAATCAATGGTGAATTTCTGTAGTTTAAGTTCAAGGATTTCAGGATATGCTTAGCAGGAAACACACCACACCCCATTATTGATTACTGGTTCTCTGCAGTCACCTGCCACTTCACTGGGTACACCTGTTCAAGTGCTTGTTAATGCAAATATCTAATCAACCAATGGAATTCCAGCTACTCAATGCATTTAGGCATGTACACAAAGTTCAATTCAATTCAATTTTATTTGTATAGCGCTTTTAACAATTTACATTGTCACAAAGCAGCTTTACACAATCAAAAGAATTA
>JAQMYG010000010.1:6107782-6123918 GCA_030014215.1 Clariallabes teugelsi
GTGTGTGTGTGTGTGTGTGTGTGTGTGTGTGTGTGTGTGTGTGTGTGTGTGTGTGTGTGTGTGTGTGCGTAAAAAAGTTAAAATGAGGTCATGAAAATGCTGACTCTGGATTAGGTGACACACACTTTTACTGACAACAGTTCGACCCCCACAAACCTCAACACACATTACACAGCACCGTCGGCATCCTCTCTCCCCTAAACACACACACACACACACACACACACACACACACACTGCTATGTAATCCCCCACAGTACCAAATATATACACCGTATCCGCTACTCTTTATTTAAATACAGTGCAGAAGGTTTGAAGTTCACAGTTCTGTTATCAGACGTTGTTATTGTTAACGTCACCGAACAGACAAAATAAAAGAGCCGAGAACGACAGTTAAAGCAAAACTATTAAACATCATCCCATCAGTGATCTGAATCTGATCTACGACTCACGCTACGACAGGTTTGGCACTGTTTCAAATTTGCACTCAGCTCAGCTCTATCAGTCCTGTTGGTTCACATTCAGAACCGCAAGTGACTCGTGTCACATAAAAAACTCTATGGAGTTTATAGACAATTCTTTAAAATTCCTTCATTTTTTTTGCCATTAAATCACTTTTCTCATCCTTTTGTTGATGATGGTCACTATTGTCTTTTATCACTGTCGCTGTCCTGCGCCGTTGTGTCTGGGACACATTTGTAGTCCTGTAAGAACACAAAAACGTCCTTTTAGGACCGGGTCGTCGCTCTTGGAGCAGAATCCATAAAGTCTCCTGTATGTCCCTCTGGACACGATCCAGGACAGTAGCAGATCATGTGGTCGAAACACTAGAAACAGCTTGTACAGGTGCAGGAGATCCGCTGGACGCTGCGGACGTGCCAGACAGATGGAGGAAATTATACGGGACACCTTTCCACATGTGGAAACATTCTATTCATCTCCTTCTGTTTGTCTTCCTGTTGTCCTCTTCATGTCTGTCTTTGACCGTCTCTGTGTCTGTTTCTGTCTGTCCTTAAATGTTTGAGTCTCTCATTATGTATGTCTCTGTCTTTTTCTTTCTGTCAATTTCTGTCTGTCTGTCTCTTTCCCTGTCTGCTTATCAGTTTATGTCTCTCTCTCTCTCTCTCTCTCTCTCTCTCACTGTCTGTGTCTTTTTGCCTGCGTCTCTCGTTCTATCTCTTTGTCTGTGTCTATCTGCCTGTCTTCGTCTGTCTCTGTTTCTTTCTCTCTGTCTGTCTAGCTGTCTCTGTCTCTTTCTGACTTTGTGTCTCTCCTTATGTCTGTCTGTGTCTCTCTTCTTTTCTATATCTTCATCTATCTGTGTCTTTTTGTCTGCCTTTGCCTGCCTCTGTTTCTTTCTTTCTGTCTATGTCTTTCTTTCTCTATGTCTCTTTATGTCTGTGCATCTCTACCTGTCTTTCTATCTGTATGTCTCTTTCTGTCTGTCCATGTCTGTCTGTCTCTCTGTTATTCTGTCTATCTGTCTGTCTCTTTCTGTCTGTCCATGCCTGTCTTTCTCTCTGTCGTTCGGTCTATCTGTCTGTCTCTTTCTGTCTGTCCATGCCTGTCTTTCTCTCTGTCGTTCGGTCTGTCTGTCTCTTTCTGCCTGTCCATGTCTGTCTGTCTCTGTTATTCTGTCTGTCTGTATGTCTCTTTCTGTCTGTCACTCTCTGTGGAAACATTCAGGTGCAAACAGCTGTTTTTCATCTGTATACTTGTGATCAAATCTCTCAGGACAGATGTTAATTCCAGGTGTGAACAGAACTTTAATACGTATTCTCAAATCAAATTTGAAACGATCAGATTTTTGTGTTCACACAGTCTCTGAAAAACAAAAAAAATCTCAGGCAACAAAAAAAAAAATGTCCTGGTTTCACATTAAGTTGCCGGTGATGCAACTGTAGCCTCATAGTGTGTTTTATTAATGACACTCGGAGGAAAACAGATTACATCAAATTCACGGCTAAACGCTGTGACTGTGAGTTGATTCATCACCTTCAGGACGCTAAGGGGGGTTTCCCACTGATCAAAGAAAATCAAAGGGACGTTTGTGATTGTAAATACAACCATAAATACACTGAACCGTTTTATAAGTAATGTGTAACCAAGTCGTAGACGATTTAAGACTAGTGAGTCTGATCGGGAATTTCAGTTCGAGAGAATTTGGTATGTTCAAGCAGAAAAGTTCAGGAACGTGGGAAAGCCCCTTAATGCATTGTGCTTGGTGTACAAGTTGTGGTCGGCCCCTTCCTGTGAGTTCATCTCATCTCAGCAGCTAACATCACCTGATACCGACATATGGTTTAAAGAAGAATCAACACCATGATGTTAGATGAAACTCACACACACCAGGACCGGCTAATCTGTTACCAATTATCTTTATTAAGGTGCATGTAGTTTGCATGTTCTCTCCGTGTTTGGTGGGTTTCCTCCGGGTACTCCGGTTTCCTCCCACAGTCCAAAGATATGCAGATTAGGCTAAATGGCGTTCACAAGTTGCCTGTAGTGTATGTGTGTGTGTGCCCTGTGATGGATTGGCACCCTGCCTCGTGCCCTAAGCCTCCTGGGATAGGCTCCAGGCCCCCGCGACCCTGAATACAGGATAAACCGGTATAGAAGATGAGATGGAGATATCACTCGGTAATCTGAATTAGCATGCTAATCGAGCTAGCTGACTAGTGAAGAGAGTCGACTTGGTCATTTGTTGTAAAAATCATTTGGAAATATATTTTTTTAAAGCTTGAACTTATTTCCAAGTACTTCCTCAGTTCCTTATATTTTCAATTTATTTATATTTAGTTTAAGCGCGGTTACATATCGATTAGCACTGTGGCCTCGCACTTCCAGGGTTGAGGGTTTGATTACCGCCTCGGGGGTCTGTGTGTATGAAATTTGCTTGTTCTCCCCATGCTTGGTGGGTTTCCTCCGGGTACTCCGGTTTCCTCCCACTGTCCAAAAAAATTTAGTTTAGGCTAATTGGCATTTCTGAATTCTATGTAGTGTGTGGTTGAGTGTGAGCTTGTGTGCCCTGTGGTGGACTGGCACCCCGTCCAGGGTGTACCCAGCCTCATGCCTTCTGGGATAGGCTCAGGGCTTCCTGTGTACAGGATAAGGATCCTCAAACGCCATGAGGAAGGCCTGGGTTCGATTCCCAGCCAATGCCCAAACCCCAGCTTACTGGATGCAGTGCCGGTCCCAATTCCGGATAAACTGGGAGGATTGTGTCAGAAAGGGCATCAGGTGTTAAACCTCTGCCAAGTCGTTGTGCGGATCGGATGATCCGATGTGGCGACCCCTCGATGAGAAAGCAAGCGAAAGTCCAACAACATTGTTATTGTATATTATTGTTGTATATTTAGATTTAATAATAATAATAATAATAATAATAAACAAGTGAATAAATAAATGAGGTTATATGAAGCAATTAACAATAACTTTTTCCCTTCTTCTTCTTCTTCTTCTGATTATTATTATTATTACAATAAGAAGTAAAAAAGAAAGAGAGAGACAGAGTGAGAGAGATCTACAGTTAGTGTAATGATATAGTTTTTAATGATGGGGTTAAACACCTCAGAGTACTCATGCACACACACACACACACACACACACCGACACACACACACACACGCACACACACAAATGCACACGTTTGCCTGATTGCATGTTTTGGGGCTCAGAGGCTTTTTGGCTAACCTAGTTGTCAAGAACATTGGATCCTCCAGATGATTATGTCCATGGGCGTCCACGCACATGCACAGCACACACACACACACGCACACACACACACACGCACACACACACGCACACACACACATAGAGAAAGAGAGAGAGAGAGAGAGAGAGAGAAAGAGAGAGAGATTAATGTTCTCATAACCAAGGGCTTTCAGTCGTAAATGTAATCACCTCTCTCTCTCTCTCTCTCTCTCTCTCTCTGTCTCATTCTTCTCCGCTGACCTGAACATTCAGCCTGGTTTTCACCCGTCTTGTTGTTCTTGCAGCTAAATGAGGTCGGGAAGTTCCATGCACTACGTTTTGATTTGCTCAGCTGTAGTGTGTGTGTGTGTGTGTGTGTGTGTGTGTGCGTGTGTGTGCGTGCCCAGAAACATTATTAAAATGTGTTAGGATTTGAAGCAGGACGAAAACTTGGGTTGAGCGATTGCAAAACAGCCAGACTCATAATTTTCTGAAAAACATGTTTTTTTTTTTAAGAAACTCAAGAACTTGTTATGGATGTGTTGTGGAACTCAGGAATGTGTTTTGCCACCCAGAGATGTGTACTAAAAAGTGGAAACATGTTTTGGAAATCAGGAGCATGTCTGAAACCTGTGAAATTCTACTGGAACCCCAGATTTGTGGTCTGGAACTGATAAACGAATGTGTTCTAAATCTCAGTAATGTGTTCTGAAACCCAGGGATTTGTACTAAAACCTGAAATACTGTACAGATCTGCAATTCATTACATTAATCTGAAACCTACACTAGGTTGTTGTTCTGGATGACAGGAACTTGTTTATTTCTGGTGTGTTTTGGAACCCAAGAACCTATTCTGGAAGTTAATTATTTCAAGAACTTGTTTTGTACTTGTATGCATCAATGTATACTGGAACTTGGAAACATTTTTTTGCAATTTAAAACTGAATTAGAGTAAAGTCATCTGAAACCTATAATATTATTCGGCATCACAGGAAAATATTTTGCCACCTGTAGATGTGGTCTGAAAACAGCCAG
This sequence comes from Clariallabes teugelsi, assembly GCA_030014215.1. Classification (NCBI taxonomy): domain Eukaryota; kingdom Metazoa; phylum Chordata; class Actinopteri; order Siluriformes; family Clariidae; genus Clariallabes; species Clariallabes teugelsi. The sequence continues at coordinate 6,112,511 of JAQMYG010000010.1, forward strand.
ACAATTGTTCTGGAACTTTGATCGAAAATTCCAGAATTCAAATTCAAGATCCTGTTCTAGAACTCAGGAACTTGCAGGGGTCCTCAGAAATGTGTCTGTATTCGAGTAGCATGTTCTAACAACCAAGGACGTTCTTCTTGAGCATGGGACCAAGTGCTGGAATCAAGGAATGTTTTCCGGAACCCTTGAATTTTGTCGAAAAGTCCAGGAATTTAATATGGAACTGATGGAAGTGATGTTATTAGAAACTCATTAAGGTGTTTTGAAACTCCTGGATGGGCTCTGAAAGCCATGAATGCTGTCTGAAAGTGAAGAAAATGTTCTGCAAAGCTGTGACATGCAATTTTTAATCCACATTTTCACCAGACGTACCAGGACACATTTGTGTTCCTGGAATAATTTTAGTTCTATTTTGTACTTATTCTACATATTATGTTGGACCATGATATACTGGGTAATTGGTCACAGTTTCACAGAATTAACAACCCTCTCACCCGCCACTGTCATTTGTCTGTTTAGTTTTTAGACAAGGGATTAGTAAACCTGGCTTCATGTCAGAGGAAGTCCAGCAAATTAGTCAGTTTAAAAATTATGTCATATCTGCACCACAAAGTCAAAAAAACTCTTCAGTCTGGGCCTCCTCCAAAGTGTGTTCAGGGTTTGTGTGCTGAGACAGCTTAACCATCGTCCAGTTTGTGTCACTTCTCTTAAATATTCCTTGTTCCTGATGTGTGCTGGAAACAGGAAGTCATCCAGGAACTGCGCATTTCTCATACAGGATAATTCAGGAACCTTTTCAGTTCCTCACAGATTTCTGGAACATCCATGTCTTCTTCTTTTATGTCTTAATGCTTTATTTAAATGATGATGATGATGATGATGATGATGATAAGAGGAAGATGTCTGAGAAAAATGACATTCCATATGTAATGCAAAAAGGGTTTGTAGACTAGACGGAAAAATTATTGAAATCAGTTCCATGTTTTTCTGTTAAACAAATAAAAAACATTTGACTTACCATGTGTGTATATACAGGTAGGCTATATAAAGCTTAAACTTGTATATAAGAAGCACTGCATTGTTTACTCTTCATACTCTGAGCAACCATGTTGATTTGACATCCCTTGTAGAACTTGGTACTCAGGAGACAATCAGAACTATGATTTAAGTCTTCTCAAGTTTATTTTTTTTTCTTTATAGGAGTTTGTTTTGTGTTATGACCTTTAAGTGAGACTTCATTTATATCACATTTATAAGAGATTTATTAGCATACTAGTGTAAGTACCCGGGGTAAAGAGTTTGTACTGTAGAAGTAGTTAAAAATGAAAAGCTAAGAAGAAGTTGTTCAGCATCTGGCACATAACTGCTCATAACTTCCCTTCTACCCAACATTTTGATTTAATTTATGGTGCAAGTATAAGTTTTCATAGTGTACGTACCATTTTTTGAAGTAAGCCACTCTCTGTCATGTGTGTGTATTGAGGATCGTGGTGGCTTAAAGATGCATCATGGTCTTTTTTGTGTTTTCTACATACTCTGCGTATGCACAGTAAACTATCGCATTGATGGGCTCGGTCGAGTGACGCATATAGACGCGCCCATCTTGAGTGGAAAAAGCTTTATATGTCCAAAAACTAATAATCTGGCACAGCACTGCTCATAACTTCCCATTTCCAAAATTAACATTTTGATTTAATTTATGGTGCAGGTTTAACTTCAGGCAAATACTGAGGGATTGGCCAAGTTTCATTAAATTCTGTTCAAGTAGTTTTGTGTGATGCTGTGACAAAATCTGGCTGGACAGACATACAGATATACAGACGTATAGACAGAAATTTTTCTGAGACTGGTTTCAGGTCCTCTAATGTATGAAACTTTTACATTTAGGCATTTGGCAGACGTTCTTAACTAGAGCGACTTATAAAGGTGCTTTGAAGTTTACATCATTGGATTGATCCTTACACTGGGTTACTGGGTTGCTAACTAAGTACCATTAGTTGGGAAAGTTTTTTTTTTCTTTTTTTTTTGGATGGGGAGATTAACTGGATATTGAAACAAACTGGATATTGAAACAAACACTACCTTCTAATAAAATTTTTTTTTTTTTAAATCACCTGCTCCATTATATAAAGTGACGACTGTTTACTTGCTAAAAATATGTAATTTGGGACCGTTTTAGTTGCGGTCTGATTTGAAACGAGTGGGATTATCCATTGGAGAAAATGCAACACTTCTCCATACACAAGTCAACTAATGAATATTAACACACAGTGTGCGTGTGTGCTGATAAATATTAATGACTAGTGAGTGTCTCAGTGTAAGTCGGCTGTTGGATATTTTTATATTTTATTAGATGAAATATTGTGTGTTTGTTTGTTTTATGGACAAACAAACAGGATTAATTAATACAGGATTAATAATCAGGTCCATCTGCCGATGCAGAGACATCTCTGAAAGTGCCAACGCCACATATATCCTGAATTCATGAACCACCAGCAGGAAAAACATTATATTATTATTATTATTATTGTATAAAATGCTTCAAATATTTGTTTGCATGTACAAGCATTATCATAGAGTATTTCCAATATGGATTTGGTAATCGCCGGATATTGAGTCACTCCTCAAAAACATTTACGGTAAAGACCTGTGGGTGTGTGTGAGTGTGTGTGTGTGTGTGTGTGTGTGTGTGTGTGTGTGTGTGGACACAGACAGAAGCGTAGGTGTTGGGTGTAACCTGCAGGCCTATTGTTGTCTGTGTGCGTGTCTTTGTGCATGTCTGTGTCTGTGTGTGAAAAGAATGTTGTTAACGCCATTACTGCACAGGTGTCCATTGAGGTGAGCGGATGGATAAGTGATAAACGTCAGTCAAGTAGAAACACACACACACACACACACACACACACACACACACACACACACACACACAATCCTTTTTTTTTTTTATATTTCCGATCTTTTAATCTAGATGTAAAATTTATTTATATATAACTGACAGCAAAACTCAAAAAATAAAGAAATAAAATAGAATAAGTGGTAATACTTATCTTTTTCTTTACAGTTGTTTCTTTTGTTTGCTTCCTTTTTATAACACTTAAACTTATGAAACCATTTACATGTTCTGTAATGTTCTTTTAATTGTAATTAAGTAATTAAGAATAGAACAATGAGACATTTTGCATGCTCTCCATGTGCTTGATGGGTTTCCTCTGGGTCCTCCGGTTTTCTCCCACAGTCCAAAGACATTCCAGGATGTCTAATTGGCATTGTCCATGGTGTGTGTGTGAGTGAGTGTGTGAGTGTGTGCGTCCTGTGCAGGATCCTGTACCCTGCCTTGGTGTTGGCATAATGTTGAACAAATACAGTTGACATCAGTTTGTATGGACCATGTATATAAGTTCAGAAATCCGAATCAAAGAAGAGCTTCCTGCACACACTGCACGGATCTCATGTGTCTTCTACACAAAGTGCTCTTGTGTCTCTTGAGTGTTGTCTCTCTAGTTAAATTTTCTTTGTCTTATTGCAACGAAGTTTATTATGGATCCCAAACGCAGCGAAATCAGTGCTAGTTCTATCTGCAGTAAGAGGCAAAGGAGAAGTCTCAGTTTGGAAATGAAACAAAAAAGGTTATGAAACAGTGCTAAGGTATAAAATCAGTGAATAATATTGCTCACGATTTATGCATGTCGCATTCGTACAGTGCAGCTACAGTACAGACGCCTGTAATATCCCTTAAAGCTTCAATTAGTATCTACATTAATTTATGTACAAGGGGTGTTCGAGTCAAAACGGGACTTTTGACACAAACTTTACACAGAATACACGCGTTTAACAAAATTGTCCCTAAATAGAGAAAATACAGTATGTCATAAAATAGTTTTTAATGCTGGAAAGGTAAATCTAGTGAGATCTGTTGAAGTTCGTTCAATGGATATTTGTCTGTTAGTTAGACTTCAAATGAAGCGAAATGATCAAAGCAACATTTATTGTATACACAGTGTTACTTTGCTGTCTCAGCGAATAATAAAGGACATCACTGCACTCTTGTTTGGATAACACTTTGTCATTTATCGTTGCGCAACCGTTTTGCAGAAATCACACCTTGTATGACAAAATGTACTGTAATTAAAGAAATGACATCATCGAGATACAGAGTTACCACTGGAATGTCAAATCTAGAGAGATTTTTTTTGATGTTAATACATTTTTATTTTTTGTTTTGTTCAGATAATTTGATGTATTTCCAGCATGTACAAATAAAATGACAATGTCAAGCTTGAAATCTGAAGAAATCTCTAAAGGCAGCTTAGAAAATATTATATACGAGTTAGACATGGGACATTCGAGTCGAACCAGGACTTTTGATAGTGTAGAATAACAGAACACAGTTATGAGAGCTTTATGTCTCTGTATAATCCCCTGCTACACTAATACACTTATCCCAGAGTTTCACTAGTGCTTGGACACCATAAAGGTGGAAAGATTTCTAATGATCTGATTCCTGCTTCACATCTGACATGCTGGCCTCCCAGGAATTCCTTTATTGGCCCAAACATGTCGCAATAACTCCCAGCCGAGTTCCTTTAACATGCAAGTGGTGTTCGTAAATGATTGTGTGTACTGTACAGTTCTTACAGACAGATGCATGTGCATTTACTAGCATCACTGGAAGGTGGACCAGTGGCTAGAACTTTACACCACTTAGAGCCATAATATATTTGTCTAAGTAACACAATAATTATAAAAGGCCTCTATGAAAAATAAAAAATAAAAATATATTATATATTCATAAAAAAAAAAAAAACACATTCATCAGTTTCACTGCAGCGACATCACTAATGTCTGATTTCATTCATCTTGAATTAAACTTAGAAAGTGTCTGAATAAAAAAAAAGAAAAAGAAAAAGAAAAGCTTTATCCAACTGAGCAGTTCATCAACCGGAAACTTCATTCAAGATGACTTTACAGATTATGTTCTTTTCCACAGTAACTTATCTACACTCGATTTTTGTCACATATCATCAGCAAGAAAACCACAAAGCACTTAAAAAAAAAAAATTTGATCTTGCGGCCATAGGATTCATTCATAATAATCTGCTTAAAGGTTCCCCTGAACTAGAGCTGTGGTTAAATCGCATTGTAGATCAGCAAAAAAACGTTTTTTTTATATGAAGGTGTGTACTAGAATTGGAAACTTCATGATCTATCAGAAATAGATTTCTGTAATGTTCCATAGAAGAGGCAATTAGAATATTAAAATTTTTTTTTAATATGTTTTAGTAAAGTGGGACGTCAGGTAACAAGCTAACTGCATGCAGATACAGTACAAATCAAAATACTGATTTCTGTTATTGCATTAAATGATTCATGCTGAACACTGAATTCTTTTTCCACAGTGAGAACATTTTCTGCTCAAACAATCTCAGACACTTATCTATCTAGGCACACAGCATTGAAAAACTCCATACAGTGCTAGCAAAGCAACATGGAAAGATATTCTAGCCTGCCTTGGGTTTTCTGCATGAACTTCTTGTGAAGTTAAAGAGGCTCTTCCAGGAACACCTTTATGCAACATAGGGTGAAACTTCTGTTGTAGTGTTACAAGAAATCTCAGTACTAGTCAATAAGCTAAAAAATTGAAAAAACTGTCAAGTTTAAGTAACACTTTACCCACGGTAGCCTCAGATTAACATCCTTAGCTGTGGAAACCAATCGTGTCTTGTAGCATTTTGGATGCTTTTCTGCTCACCACGGTTGTAAAAAGTGGTTATTTGAGTTGACCTTTCTCTTCCCAGGTGTTTTCAGCCCCAGTTGAGCATGAAAAAAACCCCAGGAGTTTCTGAAATACTCAAAGCAGCCCCATCTGGCATGGTCACGACCAATCACATTTCCCCCATTCTAATGTGCGTTGCGATTACATGAGCATTAACTGAAGCTCTCGATCTGGATTTGCTGCCACATAATTGGTTAAAGGAATCATTTGCATTTTCTTGCTTTTATTTGAAAAGGGACACCACTGACCAGCCATCCCACCCAGAGACACTGCAGCAGCTACAGCTGACTAATTTGCTAATCCTGATTCATATCTGTAAATTTGGCATAAAAATGAAACTTGGTTGGTCATATGAAGAACTTGAATTGTATGAAGATTCTGTCTAGTGGAGTCAAGTAACCTTGAACTGCAGCCCTATATTTGATGCTTCAACTTTCAGTTCTGTTATCTAAACGCACATTATAGCTGCTCCTTTGGCTGCAGAGTAAGCCCCCTTCAGTGCAGAGGTCACCTCACGGCGTTGTGTGTGTGTGTGTATGGAAGGTGCAGAGGGGACAGTGGACAGACGCTGCTGTCAGTTCAGATCAGCAGATCTCCAGGTGAGCAGAGGGCCTGGAGATAAGTGAGACTTCAGGCAGCCCAGCTGCAGTGCGATCCTCCAGGACAAAAACCCAACCTCTGCTTGCTCTCTGTAAACGACTCTAGGCCGTGTGACTCACACTGCCTCACTGAGGGCAATAATAAATGCAAAGCGAGGTGGGGTGTCTCTAAGCACTTGTGTGGATCAGAGAGGTTTTTTTCCAATCTGTTTGACATAAACGGATCTTACAGGAATTGCTTGGCTCTAAATGTAGCTTTTTTCTTCTTGTCTTGCACCATGTTAGATGGTCTTCAAGAAGATTTGGGCCTGTTTTTTCTGCTTTATACAGGACCAGAGAGTGTGATGTTCCTGAACTGGTGGGATAGAACAATTATTTATAGCTGCTATAACACAAGTGATGAAAAACTACCTGGGTGATTGGGTTAGACCCTATCCTGTAGGGAACCAGTTAGACGTAAGTTAGCTTTACATTAGCCATGAACCAAGCGGGTAGGTGAATCATGAACCTATCACTGCATTGGGGGAAGCTTGCGATCACATTTACTAGCAGTAATAATGGGACAAGGACGGTTCAGAGGCAATTCAGAATTACTTAGATGTAGTTACTAAGAAGACAAAGTTTTGGTTAAGATGACATATCAATATTAGATGAGTTTTCATGCAGAAAGTGCTACTTTTGAATATGGTTTTTTTTTCAGACAGCTGCTCCCCTCCCACCCCTATTCAGTACTGCATGCTGCCACTGAATCTTTTAGTGGTACTCAGTACCGGACCCTACTGGCCAACCATGGTTGGCACCCCATCAAAGTGCCCCATTTCCTTGTGCCCTGGGACACACTTGATAAGTGGTTTGGAAAATCCACAGATAGATAGATAGATATTAGTGTCTTCTTCTTTGTCTCATGGCTGTACCTTTTTATGGGCCTCTATAGCGAATCATCTACCTCCATTATACTCTATCCTCTGCATCCTCTTCTCTCACACCAACTAACTTCATGTCCTCTCTCACTGCATCCATAAATCTTTTCTTTTATCCTTCTCAAGACCTCCTGCCTCGCAGTTCCAACCTCAGCATCCTTCTACCATGTGAACATGTCCAAACCACCTCAATCTGGCCTCTCTGACTTTATCTCCAAAACATCTAACATGGGTTGTCCCTCTGATGGATTCATTCTTGATCCTATCCATCCACGCCACTCCCAAAGAGAACCTAAACGTCTTCATCTCTGCTACCTCCAGCTCTGCCTCCTGTCTTTTCTTCAGTGCTACTGTCTCCTTCTGTATAGCATCACTGGTCTTACAGTACCACTGTCTTGTACACCATTTTTCCTGATGAATGGATGATTAGAGTAATTAATATAAATGTTTGAAATATTACTTTGAAACATCGTTAAATTAGTATTAAAAACTATTTATATAAGATTATCTTTATAATCATCTTCTTTTATCTCACTAACTCATTTTTACATACAGAGTATTTAAATTTTTTGTTATGAACATATTATGAAACCCCAGTGCAACTCCTATTTAAACCACATGTTACAAAAAAAAAAAAATCTGAAAACTATAATATAATTCAATAAAATATTAAATCTGAGTTACAATGTTGTGGTGTTGAAATAATATTTTATTGTTCTTTGTATTTTTATTGAAGCTGACTTTCTATTAGCTAATTGTGTAAATGGTTTTGATTTTCCCAGTTCAGCAGTTAAACCACTCCATGAATCATTATTAGGGGAAATCAGTGGTCACATCAGTGAAGAGTCATCTACACAATAGGTTTTAAGAGAAACCTCAAGTGACCTTTTGCACCAGGTTTAATTAATTGCAACATGTGTGTCTCTCCACCATTGTTTCTGAATCATTTTTCATTAATGGGAAATAACTTTTGTTATCCACCTCAATCCAGTGATGACCAACTGCCCAAACTTTAACAGTCCTCAATTTAAATCAACTCAAGAAATATATTTTTGAGAGCATTACATTTGGCCCCATATTAGATTTATGTCACCACCTCAACAAGTGAAAACATCAAAAGTACATACAAATTTATTTTACATTTATCATAATGACATTTCTACAAGCAGCCGTTCAAGTCAAACCGGGACTTGTGATGACATTTCTGGTAATTGACGGCATAGAATTGGTTTGTAACATCACCTGGAAGACCTGATTCTTGAAAATCGATGCACAGCTTGTCATCAACTTGCAGATCTGCGTGTGGGAACTGTACACACAATCATTCACCACCACCACTTGCACATTACAGGAACATCCCCTTGTACAGTCCTGAGCTCGCTCCAAGCCATCTCTACATGTTAGGGTCATTAAAGGAGTTCCTGGGAGGCCGGTGTGCCACAGGTAAGGCAGGAAGTTTAATCACGGCTCGGGCGTATTAGATTTGTCATTTCTGTATTAAAAATCCCTATGACATAATTTCACTAGCTTTGTGAAACATGTTGTGATTTCTACAAAAAAAATGTGCAACCATAAATGACGAAGTGTTAACCTGGATCTGATGCCAAGCAAGAGTGCAGTGACGTCCTTTATTATCTGCTGATAGTCAGTGAAAGAAATACGGTTAGCTCAAACGGAAACAAATAAATGCAAAGGAATGCAATATACAGTACTGTGCAAATGTCCCCTGAACTAGAAAACAAAGGTGCTTAAAAAGAAAGAAATTAAACATTTTCTACATTACAGGAAAAGTAATAAGCTGGAGTAAACTAAGCAAAATTATATTTTCCATGATAACAGTTTGCTTTTTATGAGTCAGACGTCTCAGGTAAATTTTGTGAAAATTGCCTGACATGTTTTTCAGAGTATCATCAAAAATCTGCCACAGTTCTTCTGGAAACTTTGACTGAAACTTTCACAATCACTTGTTTTTATGCAAGTAAAAACCAGCGATTCTGCACTTTCATAAAAAAAAAGTAGTCTGTTACATATTATATAATGTCATTACTCTCTCTCTCTCTCTCTATATATATATATATATATATATATATATTTTTTTTTTTTTTTTTTTTTTTTAATAATGATGTTTGTAAACATAAAGATTTACTCTCATATAATACAGATTTTCAGAAACCAGTGGAGATATAGTGAGCAGATATGTTCATCTGAACATTAAAAAAAATAATAATAATAATATACCATAACTGAGAAATACAAAAGGGTAAATGTACAGAGCATAATGTTTAAAAACAAATGATGTATATGTCATGTTATTTTACAATTCCTGATGTTGTACATAGTAAAATGTCTATAGGAAAATTTTGTAGACTAAAAGTTGTTAAATAAAAGTACATTAGGAACAATGGACCTTATGGAATAGAACATAATTATTCATTAGTTAAAGGCACTGTACAGAATTAACTGTAAAAAATTAACACTGTACTGTAATTAGTACTGTAAAAAACTAACAAGTTCTTCTAAACATCATTTTTCTGTAAAAAGAATGTGCTGTTCTGTAAAAATTTATCTAATAGTTTCAAGAGTGTGTTATTCCTCATTTACAATGCAATACATTTTAAACTTAAAATTTAAATACTTCAAATACCAGTTACCTCCTTTGAGCAACCAGTGATTAAAATAAATGTCAAAAGTTAATATTTGACATAAACACTGCCCGGCCCAAAAAATGTCCAAGATTTCATCGACAGCCTTTAGCTTTGATTACGGTGCACAGTGTTGTGGCGAATTAATGTGTGAAAATGATTCCTCGTGCACCCAGAACAACACTTTCACAGTTTGAATCCTGGAATATATCTCTGTGCATAAAAAAACTCCATAGATGTGAGAACCTGGTCATTCAGGTCGTCAGCTGACTTCATTTTATTGCCACATAACGTTGCTGAGTTTAGACCTGAGCAACTGAAGCGACCCCAGATCATAACACTGTCTCCAGAGGCTTGTACAGTGGACACTATGCATGACGCTTCATGTGCTTCCCTTCTTACCCTGACGCGCCCCATCACTCCACAATAGGCTCAATCTAGACTCATCAGACCACATGACCTTTTTCCATCACTCCAAAGTCCAATCTTTATGCTTGACAGCAAATTTAAGTGTTTTTTTTTTTTTTCAGTTGAGTCCCACTCAGTGATGGGTTTCCTGATGTGGTTTGTCCCAATCCTGTGAGATTTCATCACATTGTGTGTGTATGGAAATGCTCTTACTTTCATTATTAAACATAGCTCTAATTTATTTTAAATCTTTTAGTTGGTTTATTTATTTAAGGTTCAGCACAGTCCTTACAGGTTTTAATAATGTGTTGGACGGTTCTTAACCCGATTCCAGTAATTTCAAATCTCCGTAATTGGCCAGTAATTTAACCCTTTTGAAGTGGTGACATTCTATTGGCCAGGCAGTGTGTATAAACACTACTGTGTAAAAGTCTAGAGCCACAACTCATTTCTTCATATTTTTCTTCCTTTTTTTGCATTTTTAAGTTAGTCTTGGGGAATAGTTCTCCAGGCTTCTTGAATGACTTTTTGGTTCTTATGTTTGGTAAGTTTTTGTCTCTCATTTTCAGTTCAGTCCCTGTAACTGAGCAGTTTCAGAGGAAACTTTTTTTGCTTGTGACCTATGAATCATTAAAGCCTAAAAAAGGATCTAACTTAAGGCATGAACCAGTGAGAAACAGGTGCAGATGATGACAGATGATCAGGCCGGTGATTATCAGCATACCGCCGATGCTGAATGCTGAGTGGTTGGAACAGACGAGAGGGGAAATGAGGTCGCTGCTGAGGCTGGTACATAAACAATCAATCTTTAAATTGTATCGTTAGGCACTTTATCGTTAAAGATTGATGCAGACCATATCATGGTTCTCAAAATGTAAATTAAATGTGTAGGAATGTATGTTAAAATGAACAGAAAAAATAAAACAAAGTCACTATAGCAAACACAAAAGGCTGATCTTTGGCAGGCGCTAATGAATATTAATTAGTATGCAAATACAACAGTCATTGTAGATGTTTTTGTTTGTGAGGATGCTAAAAAAGTGATGATTTTTCTTGCCAGATTCCG
>JAQMYG010000010.1:6175945-6189426 GCA_030014215.1 Clariallabes teugelsi
CTCACAAAACCGAAATTAATTAACATTGCCAGTGATGTATGTATGCACACACACCAAACACCTCTAAAGCCATCATTAAAGCATTAATTATGCACCGTTTAATTATTTCCAACCTTATCTATACATACTGAAAGTATAAAAGATGTACCCTTGAAGAAAAAAAAACAGTATGTTTTTCTTTGTTTATTTGTGTGTCATGGTCACAGTTCATTAAAACCAGATCATTAAAATAAATAGCTGTTATAATAACTGTTCACTGAAAGAAAGGGGAAAAAAGATCAATGTTATCTACTAAATGCTACGGGAAGCTTCTTTAACCTTGAAACGATGGCCATACATGTAATTTGCATGTTATTATATGTAATAACACGTGTTATAACTGTCACATGAGCTCCATGCTTTTTCTTCTTTTTCTGCTCCTTCTTGTATTTTTTTTTTAAGCGAATGCTTCAAAACCCCAAATTACATCTTTCACGTCATCATTCCTCCAGCACTCATATAGGTGGCTTGTTGTATTAAATAGGAACAGTATTTTGTGGTATTTATTTGTCAGCCTTCTTTTTTTCCCCCTCCCTTTCTTTCGGTATTTCCTTTTTTTTTTTCAACCGCAGAAGTGTTTCAACTGGTTTTGGCATTTGGTTTTAATCAAATGTTTAATCAAATGTTCCCTTTCCAAAGACCTTCGAGGACAGATCGACACACCCTCGCAGGCAATAAGTCAGGATTTGAATCTGTAACTGAACTGGCCTTCGGCAAGCATTTTTTCATCATGACAAGACTTATTTTTTTTCTCCCCTTAATATAGCGAGCAGCTCATCTTCTATTCAGCCAAGCGCACCTGGAAGGAACATCGTCAGGAAAGTGTAATAATTGCTCTTTGATATGAAGATGAAGAAGCACGGCTGAATCGAGCGAACAAGTTTGGGTTTGGCATAAACACCGAGCTGTGGAGCGCTTCAATACGATCTTGCTAAAGGGGAAAAGGTCATTGTGTTACTCTGTAGATGTGAATTTACTGTTCTGTTTATGTAATTATACTCATTTTTCATTTATTAATTTAATGCTGTAGGATGCATCTGAGGTTTAATTTAATTTTAGTTTTCAATCATTTTTTTATTTTTTGTTTTGTGTTTTTCTTTTAATAACAGAAACATTATTTTCTGTAGGAAGTACAAAATGGCAGAATAATGGAAACTTCTTTTTCTAATTATTATTATTATTATTATTATTATTATTATTATATAGATATTCTACCTATCAACCTGTGCATTATATACTCACTTTGAATAAAACGTCCCAGTGAGCATCATGCAAACAACATGACAAAACTTCTCACTGGGTTTAAATTTTTTATTCATTTTTAAAAATGTTTTTCCTTTTTTTTCATGCACGTTAGCGTTGGGCAAATATTCTTTGCTCTTTTCTCAGACAGACAGATGACACGTGGACTCGACTCAGCTTGACTTCCAGAACATTCTGTGAGTTGAACCGATCTGGCAGACGCTCCCCGAGCTGATAGGTCGACGTGGTTGTCTCGGTGCCACGGTTGTCGTGGCGACCGTGTCCTGCGGTGATGGCGGGTAGCCGCGTGAACTCGTTTCTGGCTGTAAAAACTTCGAGAGAGAGGGAAAGTTTTCTGTTTGGGGTGAGCAGCCGTCGGCCATGATCACTGAGACTGAGAGTCTCTCGCTCTCCCTCTCACTCACACACACTGTGTGTATGTATGTATAGATGTGCAGCGAGAGTCGGACACCTTCAATAGACGTCGAGACACATTCGTGCTTCCTCTTGCATGCACACAGGGCTGACCCAAGCCTGCACGAGCCACAATATGAAAAAAAAAAGAAATGAACATTTCAAATTGAAATGCTGAGGTGCAAAGTGCGGGGCAGCTCTGGCACAGCCTGAGCGCTTTTAGAGCCAAAAAACTAAAGTCAAACCCCCAAAATGGCCTGCAATAATTAGCTGTGCCGCGACCGTTCCACTCTTCCAGCTCCTGTGAACAACTCGCGCTCTTCCTCTCTTGCTCTGTGTTGTTCCCTTTGAGACTTCGGTGCGAGAAATCACATTTTTCCAACAATTTTCCCCAAGGTGCTCCTGGCAGACGCACACAGGAAGGCCGCTCCATCCTTTCATAAAGGCTCCGCTCTCATTTTCCCACCATTCTCGCTATTTCTATCTCTTTTCCCTCTTCCTTTGAAGTGCTAGCCGTCGCTGGAGTCTGTACGCTACCGTCCGAAGGTAAACAATGAAGCAAACCATAATGGCGACAAAATTATAAGATTGTTTCGTTGCTGGAGAAGCCACATGTATATGTGAAGCGTATACGTGTGTGTGTTTGTGTGTGTGCGTATGAATGAAGCATTGTCCAGGAGAGAGATGTTCCAGTTACGACGACTCTCACCATATGTTCATCCACATACGTCCACATTTTCTCTCTCTGTCCATCCCGTCAGGAACTATCGCTCAATCCCCTCTCATTTGATTCCATTATGGTCGACCAATTAAATGTTTGAAACAAAAGGCTGCCATTTACTGGCAGGAGAAAGGAAACCTGTCGCAATTAGCACATTTACATACATTTCTATTGACTCCAATTAGGTCACCAGCTCCCAAAGCCCTCTTTGAATCGTCCTCTCTCTCTCTCTCTCTTTCTCTCTCTCTCTCTCTCTCTGTCGAGCCTCTAAAATGTTAATTAAGGAAGGGGAACTCTGGATTCTGGCTACGGGTTGGCCATATGGACCCCGCATATGCTCCACATACATATACACGCACCATATATAATTAATAGTGTGGTTCTCTCAATGAGCCGAACTGGCATCTGGTACCAAGATCTTTTTTTTTTTCTTCTTTTTTCCATTCGTACATTTTTGCTAAAAATCCACAACAACACCACTGAAGCCACTCTGAGACAGTGCAGAAGCTGATTTAACTCTGTTGGGCTGTTTTATTTTTAAATAACCTGTGATTTTAAACAGTGTCCAGTGGTTTTATTCAAGCGAGCACTGAACCTCGTTTTTGGAGAAAGGACGACCTTTTGGGTTTCAGCGTTTTGTCAATTTTTCAGCATTTTCTCGACATCATTATTGGACTTATTCTCCAGTCACTGGTTCAATAATTTATGTTGATTCTGTTTGGCCCAGATAGCACTTCTACACAGAAATTATAGATCCGACTCCAGCCCGGAGGCCGAGCATCACAATTAGGACGCGAGACAAAAAAACTGATCATAAATCAGCACTTTTATCCCAAGACCTTTGATGAATAAAACCGCTGGCCCACGTTTTTTTGGCAGAAACCTGCCTTTTATTCTCTCGGTTTTGGAGCCGAAGCTAACATCCACGGCCATAGCGGCCCTCGTGCCAGGCGCTAAGACCTGGACACTGAACAACCCAGGCCAAAATTAATTCCTGTCCCCGCTATAAGACATAATAAGGACAATGAGGATGCTCTGAAACTCTGTGTACCATAACGCACTAATAGAGCACATTATAAAGGGCAGGTTTGCAAGGTTCCGATGTTAGCATGGTTCTGCTAAGCCTCTATAAAAACGCATGAGAGAGAAACAGGAGCGCTAACCTCTCATTGGGAGGGATATGAATAGCCTTTGTTTTCCACCACTACTCTGCGCCAATGGCTGGAACTTATTATGAGGTTGTGTGTGTGTGTGTGTGTGTGTGTGTGTGTGTGTGTTTTAATATGTAGGCCTATATATGCATAAAACCCATATTTGTGGTTAGTTTTATGTGAATGTGTGTGTGTGTGTGTGTGTGTGTGTGTACACGTGTACATCTGCGCCTATGTACGAGTGCATTGTTCTTTTTTTTTTATTTTCAAATGCATCTTCATGTATGAAAGTGTGTTTGTGTGTCTCATCTGCTTACTCGTCCCATAAGGGGCATCAGTGCATGTGTGGTGTGTGTGTGGTTCAGTGTGTGCCAGGTAGGTGGTGGTGGTGGTGGTGGATAGCTGGTTGGTGGATGGTTTTTGGCTCGGCTGGACCGGTACCAGGTGCGGTTTCTGTGTCCATGAAAGCTGTGAAATGCAATAGGATTTCGCAGGATTTTCTGGCTATGCAGTTCGCCGCCTTTTTTTCCCCTCCAAAGACAAAGATTTGGCCTCAGCCTTGCCTTTCCCTCTCTCCCTCTTTCTCTCTCTCTCTATCT
This sequence comes from Clariallabes teugelsi, assembly GCA_030014215.1. NCBI lineage: Eukaryota > Metazoa > Chordata > Actinopteri > Siluriformes > Clariidae > Clariallabes > Clariallabes teugelsi. The sequence goes on from JAQMYG010000010.1 coordinate 6,180,112, forward strand.
CTCTCTCGCCTTGCTAATGCTTCTCGCAGCATACAAATGAACTAGCGTGAACGGAAAGGTGTCCTTTAAAAAAAAAAAAAGCATCTCTAAACTGAACCCGGGCTATAGGACAGGACGGGAGAGTTAAACTTGAAATGTTAATTACGTACCTTTTATTTGCAATGATTTGAATCACGTTTGTTTGTAAGCATAATTTTTTTATAACAAATGTAATTTACATCACTTATGCCACGTCAACCTGAAACATTTCAGTGTATCAGTGTCTGATGGTGGTCAATAACTTTTTGACTGAAGCATTTGTGCTAATTTACGTAGCTAACCAGAAATGGAATGCAGGGATAGACATATCTTCAATGAATTATTATACCCATTGAACTACTTTATTGCTTCCCAGCAATGTGTTTCAGCTGCCTCGAAACCTAAATGTCCAAATTAAAAACTGCTAATGTAAATGCAACTGACATGGAACGTTAGATAACTAAAGTTAAATGCATTAATATAGACTAAGGGGAAACGACTAATATCCTCTTCTAACCATGCAGCACGTTGTATTGTTGGCCAACGTTTCGGCTAAGGTTTCATGTTCTTGTTCTGACTATTCATGTCTGTCTAATGCCTTTATCTTCTTTCGGTGTGTTCGACCATGAGGGGATTGTTTACTAGAGGTGTAAACCTCAGGCTTCCATACAGTTTATATTTCACACATAAATTTAAATTAATTACAAGGCAACAATCAATATCTGACGGAACAAAATCTGAACCTGCTCCAATACAATACGAAACAGTTTATTCAAATATTGGAGAAGTCCTCTGATTGATATGCAACCAAATTAGAATTTGTTTCTGAAGACATCATGTAACACCAATGGATGATGTAACACATTAACAGGGAAGTGCTATCCATCCACTTTTACATACCTGAGCTTACAGATGCCCATCACTTACAGATAAGAGATAATTTTTCAATATGAATTGATTTATCTATTCATTTAAATTGATGCATGATTCAAATCATTGGACCTCGACCATATATAGTAATCATTAAAGCTGACAGGTTTTATCTTGTATTTTTCGTTTACGTTTTTATCACTGTTTCTTTATTCTGAAACAATTGCTTGTAATGAAAATGAAAGAAAGTTAGATCATGGTCAGCTTCACTTATGTATGTAGTGCAGCAGGTGGTGGAATTCAGAATGCCTAGCTACATATTGGTTGCCTAGCGATGTTTACACTACAGCATTACATTTAAACATTAATACATCATAAAAAATTTGCTTTGCTTTGAAGAAGTTTGTTGCCGAATCTACTTTTTGTAATAAAAAAGCTAATAGCCTGCATGGACATGAAACCTTCCTGTTCCAGCTGCCCAGGCTACTGATTTATCCAGCTTTGTTAAAAATATGTAAACATACAGTACTGTATGTGCTATGGCTTTAGGATGCTGTAAGGTACAAATCTAAACAAAAATTTAATGTCTAGACATTGATGCAACTGTAAACCTGTCAAAGTGAATAGTGGATTCAAACATCAGGTAATTAGCCACACAGTCTCACAATGATGTAGAATAAATCAATCTGCAAGCCTTAAGAAACATCAAAATGGGCGATTCTTATTGTAGGTCTGGAAATCAAATATCCTAACTGTAAAAACATCATTCAAATATAGGTAGACAGTGCAGTATTTTACATCAGGGTTTGTTCCATTATTGTAATTTTCTTTCTAGGATCCTCCTTAGACATAGACCTGAGTATGCATTAGTTGAATATTGCAGCATCATTTTGTACCAGGATGACTTTAATTTTTCTGTAGCACAGTTTGGCATCACTCCACCTAAAGTGCCTCATAAAATTTGAAACTTGCATTATATCATTTCTAATGTAAATACGTTTCTAATGTAATAATCAAAATTCTGAATATTTTTCTAATATTCCTTATATAAAAATGAAACATTTGAAGCAAGAATCTTGGTATATACCTATAAAAAAGAAAAATGAAGTGACTACGGAGGCAAACTTCAAACACATCCCGTGCCTTGGCTGATCGGCTACAATTACACCGAACATTTGTGTAGATTTGATTCTTCAATCAGCGTGGTGCAGAAAGGCTGTTATACATGGCGTTAAAAGGGATTTTTAGAGGCTTTATGTCTTAAGACTCGGCCTGTGTGTGGTCATTTGTGAGCGTCTGAGAGCGTTAGATAAGAGCAGCTGTGAATCGTGAAATGAAGTGCCTCTCTGTTTGACTTGCAGGCCACGGAGTCGTATCTGGTGCATGAAGAGGCGAGCCGAGGAGCCGCGTTGCCCGAGTGCTTCCTGGTCCCGGATACTTACAGGGTACGAGCCGTCCCTCGTTCTCCGGTTGTTGGGTGTTTTTTTTTTTTCTTCATTTTTTCTCTCAGTGTCTCTTCCAGCAGCATGCCCATGAACACCATTACCGCGTCCGTGTCTCCATTCTGAACTATTTTAAGACAGTGATATGATCAGTTTCACTACAGAACAATGTGTGACAAGTAGTGTCAGTACTTCTACATCACTGACCCACCAGTCTTTATAAACTAAAACTGAGTGATGACGCAGGGAGGCTGTTCTCCTGCTATGATATTTATTTTTATTTTTCCTCCTGGTGATTTTGTTCATCACTGTTGTGAGAACATAAATAAATTACAGGCTATATCTATCATTTTGGCTTTTTTTTTTTTTTTTTTTTTAAAGAAGATTTTCTTTTTTTCATTCAGTAGATTTTCATGAGTTTTTTGTTTCAGTATTTAACATTATCCTTGGAATTTTTATTTTATTTCATGAGGGACCGCTTTATTCCTGCTGGACTGTGTGCATGTGTGTGTATGTGTCTGTGTATAGGAGTTTCAAGGTCAGCTTTACAAAAAGGCAATAATAGTGGTAGGACTCTTTCAGAAATTCCAATTCAGCCACAATAACATAATTTAATACAATTATGTATAGAGATGGATCCCAGTTCATGACTTCTAAAAATATACTTGCACACACATTTAAACCATAATAGTAGTGTCATTGCTCAAGATGAATAAAAAACAAAAAAAAAGAGAAAGAAAAAGAAGGCCTGCTTAATTTCCATTACAGGACCCGTTTTTTTACTGTCCAAGTGTTTTTATTTTTCATATTATTTACATATTTAAAGACAGATCTCACCCTTTACTTTTATTTGCCTGATGTAAATCTACTGGAATGTTTTTAAAACATTTTGACTGCATGACCGTACGATGAGTTGATGTAAAAGAGGGCATGTGAATTAATACACACTGATATAAATCAGTTATATAAGAAAATCAATGTTCCAAATAAATATTAAAAAAATAAAACAGAGTAGAGTGAATTTGAAACTATTTCAGATTGGGTTTAATTGTGAATCGCTCTTGTATAATGATGTGATGGATTTTCCCATGACTCACCCAGAAACCATTAACGATCAGCAATGCAAAAACGTGTTGTGTTCGTGGCTGAATCAAGATCACTTTTTAAATAATAATTTTTATAATAGAGATCATTACAATAGAAATGAGATTAGAATAGAAATGAGAAAAGAACATGAAAGATAACATGAAATTATATGTTATATGCTTTTGGTAATTAAAGTAATTTAATAAATGCCAAAATTGCAGAAATCTGACAGCGTTGGAACATAATGTTTATTTAAAGGTTCCATATTATGCTATTTCTTCAACAAGTCTCGGGTTTTCTTGGACACAAGTCTCAGTGTGTGTGTGTGTGTGTGTGTGTGTGTGTGTGTGTGTGTGTGTGTTAATGATGCCATCAGAATAAAATATCCATCAGATAATGCATTTTTTAATACCTAAAACTCAATTTGTTTCACCCCTCCTCCAAGTGTGCTGTTTCAGTGTCTATGTAAATGAGTTACTGCTAAACCACACCCCCTCCAGGGAACTGCAGAGCTGAGCAACAAGCCAGGGGAGGGGTTTCCCTTATATGTTGTCACATTAGGAGGAAAATTTAATTAGCTTGTTTAAGTCCTGGACCAATAAATAATAATAATAATAATAATAATAATAATAATAATAATAATGTAAATTTTTTTTAGAATATATGTTTTTTTCTTCATGTTTTTTTTGTACACACACTGGAGATCTGAATGTCTTAAAATGACCAAAAAGCATAAATTTTGCATAATAGGTAACCTTTAATATAAGGTTATTATTGAAATATTATTTATAATAATAATAATAATAATAATAATAATAATAATAATATTGGCCAAAATGTAAAAATGTAAATTTCACATCTGCTCAGGTTTACTGTCTAATAATCAATTTTAGTAGGAAAAAAAAAACAGAAAATGTGCTTTGCTCCAAATAAATCTTTGGTGCATTCAAACATTCATGAGCGCCAGTTCTCTTTTATTGTAAATGTCATGATACATACTGTATCTGTTCTGTATTGCAAATCACCTTTTCACAATACAGTATCATGATATAATTGTTTTGTTGTTGTTGTTGTTGTTATTGCCGTATTGCTCACCTCTTCACTACTGTGACCAACTGATTAGCACTAAAACCCTGAGAATGTCCCATATTCGAAATTTGTTCGAAGCAGTTCCCTCTGCTAAAGTGCAGCGTGTCAGAGCCTTTAGGGAGCAGCTTATTGTTCTCCGGTTATTCAAATGCCAGCCAGATAATAACGGCGCTCGTGGAATTACAGGGTATTGGACTTTGATTTCGATCGCATGAATGGGGCGTTTGATTAGTCCTCTCTCTAGCCAAGAATTAACTTCCAGTCTCACACAAGCGTTCGATTCATTCGCAGGTGGATCGACGTAAAGCTTCTTTCCCATATACAGGATGAAATGACTAAATCTGATTTATAACATAATCTGAAGATCAGCTCGGTTAATGAGACAATACGCTTATATCATATGGCATGCTTTTGTGCGTTTGGCCGTGCTGTTTAAGCTCTATAGAGCAAAGATATCTGCGTAAAACGCCATTAACCTCGTTTAAGTACAAGCCATATGGGAGGGATTGAGATTCATTGTGTGTGTGTGTGTGTGTGTGTGCGTGTGTGCGTATGCAAGTGTGTGCATGTTAGAAGGGAAAACCACATGCTCTAACTATATTGCATTTCTTGTGTGTTTTAATGGGAGCATTACCGACTGAAACCGCTAACCTCAACTTCTTGTTTCTGGACCCCTGCTTAGCTGGAGGCTGAGAGAGAGAGAGAGGGGGGGGGGGGGGGTTGCGTGTGTGTAGGAATAAAAAATCGCTCGTAAAAAATTAAATGATTTCTTTTTTATTTTACCTCACACTCTTAGTGTGTTTAATGACTTACTTGTGTGTGAGTGTAGACTTTGTGCTGGTCTATGCAGCAGTTATTTGGGTTGTTGCCCTTGGGCGTGGTAAGACAAACCGGGTATCCAAGCAGTCTCACCCTTCTATGCCCTCTCTCTCTCTCTCTGTCTCTCTCTCTCTCTTTCTTTTCTTGTACTCTCTCCTTGTCTCTAGCTGTCTATTTTCCCCTATGTGATTTGTTCCTCTACTGGCCATGTTCTCGCTCCCATTTCTTTCAGTCACCTCATTCTCCTGGAGAACATTTAGCTTGTTTCACTGGTTGCCTAGCCTCAAAGCAACTGCAAATTATTTGTGATGTTAAAATCTGTCATCATGCGCGTGTTGTTCTCAGTAGCTTTACTTCAAATTTAAAGATATCTTTTAATAATGTCAAGGTTAGAAGGGTTGAGTTGTTTCCTAAAAAAATCATGGCGAGGAACGCGTAGCCACAACAATGCGTGAATCAGAGACGTGAACGTGATTCATTGTTAACTTAACGTGTCGAATTATGGTCTCAGCTTTATAGAGCTACCCAACCTTGGTTTAACGTACTGACCTTCGGTTTACTCCATGCATGACAATAAATGTTAATCACCAACATTCACTGACTGTAAAGTATTTCAAGGCTTGAAAAATTTTCATGGTGAACGTGATTATTCGTCGCTTATTCATTCATCATCTATACTGCTTTATCCTGCGTACAGGGTCACGGAGAGCCTGGAGCCTATCCCAGGAGACAGGTTGCCAATCCATCACAGGGATTGCGCACACACCCACACACACACACACACACACACACACACACACTACGGGCAATTTGGGAACGCCAGTTAACCTAATCTACATGTCTTTGGACTGTAAGAGGGAATCAGAGTATCCGGAGGAAACCCACCAAGAATGGGGAGAACATGCAAACGTCACACACACAGACCCGCGGAGGTGTAACTATGCCATTCTGTCACCAAACCTGATAAACGTATGAAAATAGCAGACAAAAAAATCCCACATCCTACAATCCATCCCATACAATCAATGCGAATCATTTAGCAAAAGGCCATCAGACCAGAGATTAGCTACAATTATCCGATTAGCTATCTGTCTGGCATGACTGGTTAAACAAAAATTAAAGACAATTTGGCATATAACTGTGCGTTTAGTCTACATTCTTAATTTAGAACATCCCAGAGTGTGTGGGGCTATTCATCGAACAATCATAATATTAAAAAAAACACTTACAGCTGAAGTGACCCAAATTGAATAACCTTGATTATCTTGTATAATCACACCTACTGTATATAGAAGAGGGAGATGTTAAGCAGCAAGTGAACAATCAGTTCTTGAAGCCAATTTTTTGGAAGGGAAAAAATGGGCAAGTATAACAATCTGAGAAAACAAATTGTGATGTCTAGACGACTGGGCATCTCTAAAACATCAGGTCTTGTGAGGGGTTCCCAGTATGCAGTATGCGTACCTAACAAAAGTTGTTCAAGGAAGGGCAAATGCTGTTGTTCTGTTCTGTTGCTGCTGTAGCACAAAGAAAGTAAATACTGGCTCAAAATGTGATATCTAGCTTGCTAAGTGGTTGGTGTTTGGAGAATTGTTGAATGGTTTTACAGGATATAAACTGCTATATAGGTATATGGTTGGCATATGGTTAGCATTGTCACCTTGCACCTCAAGGACCTGGGTTCGATTCCCGTGTTGGGTCTGTGTGCATGAAGTTTGCACGTTCATCTCGTGCTAGGTGGGTTTCCTCCGGGTACTCCAGTTTCCTCCCACAGTCCAAAGACATGCAGATTAGGCCAGAGCTCCTACCACGGTTGTACAAAATGGGAATAAATACAATGGTCACTATTGGCCTTCACGATCCCCCGTTGGACTACAGAGGTTCCTAGATGGATGGATGAATATAGATAAGTGTAACTCTCTAAAGAAGCCCTAAGAATCCCAGTTTAATAAAAAATAAGCAGGGTTTTGCAGCACAGTGGCATACTGGTTATCCCCGTGGCCTCGCACCTCCAGGGTTCGATTTCTGCCTCAAACTCTTCGTGGAGTTTGCATGTTCTCCCTGTGGTTGGTGGGCTTGCTCCAGGAACTCTGGTTTCCTCCCACGGTCCAAAGACATGCAGATTAGGCTAATTGGTTCTCTCCAGTTCTCCTGCGATTGATTGGCGCCCTGTCCTGGGTGTACTCTGCCTCATGCCCTTAATCTCCTGTAATAGGCTCCAGGCCCCTGGACCCTGTACAAGAAGATGAATGAATGAATGAATGAATGAATAGGGTGTTATGGCTGATTGCCAAACATTTGGTTCCATTACTTGTTTAAAGTGTTATACTGGAAACAGTACATGAAGTGTAGGTAGGGAAGTGACAGATCATAAAATATAAGAGCCAATCACATTTTACTATGCAAATGGAGACCATCTAGCAGTTTACCAAGGGAAAGAATGAAAGCATGGACGGTTATTTAAACTCAATGCAACATCCAGCAATGTTCACAGATTTGGATTTGGTCCAATTTATTTAAACCAATTCATTAACTTTAACACGCACTTAACAAGTGGGAAGGTTCAAATTTGCTTTTTGCAGAACTTGAGTTCTTACACTATCTGTTCAAAGAACAGAGTTTTTTTTTAAAATACATCTTATTTTTTATGTTTACCCATATTTTAGGTGACTTTCTGACTGTAAAACAACCCTCATGCTCATCAGAGAGCCAGGAAAATTTTTCCAGCCATGAATAATAGCATGGTAAGCCTATAGAATGTTAAACTAGAGGCAAACGTAGCCTTTAATGGTTAGCTGATCAAAACACATTGGTTTAGTGGTCCAAAGGATGTGGGGACTGTACATGGCCTGCTAGGTGAGTCAGAGTCAGAGAAAATAAAAATAAATCTGTTTGTTTATTTATTTATTTATTTTTGGTGCATTAAACACACAGAGTAGCTTAGTTATAGAGTATGAGGCTCCTGCCAAAATATTAGCATTTTTTCCCTTTTTTACACAAGACTATAAGTTGATTATTAGTAGTCTAGCCAAAGGTTTTTGTCTCGCCAACTAGGTAATTAGGACAACACCTAATTTCAAAGGTCACAAGATAGAGGATTAACATGGGGTAAAAAAAAAAAGGGGGGGGGGGGGGTAAAAGAACTATGAGGGTAAAAGAAGCAATGTCTGTAAAAAACTCATTTCTTCATCATTGAAGAGGAATAAATAGGAAACTTCCATATTGGAATGTCTTTAAATCACATTTTGTACATTTAAAACAAGCTAATATAATTTTTACAAAACAAACAAACAAACATAAAAAACCCTCTGTACAGAATTTTCTTTCCAACCATTTATATATCCTGTCGCGATATTATCAGATAACTGAACAGATTATGGTGCCTATAATGGTGCCTCTGCTGCCTGTGAAGTGAATTGCAATTGTATTTAAATTAGCTTGGCAAGGCTTCGTTTTCACCGAATCGCACTCGCATAAATATGAAGCCTAGAAATGTTTCTGGGACAGAGCTCATTTCTGGGTTTCCAGCCAAGAACAATGTAAATGTCTTAGAGTGTACACTCTTCACTAACTGAATGTACAAAAAGAAACCATCACAAAGAACAGTGTGTTCACTATAAAAAACCAATGGGTAGCCTTTTCTCTTAAGTGTAGTGTTTGTTTCTCACTACTAAACACAAGTGTAAAGAAAAAAAGAAAAAAAAAATGCAGCTGTAAATAGCATAATCTTTAATTGTAGGTTGTCTAGTTAACGGTTGCTAGATTTTAATTATTTTTCTGTGGACATTCTCAAAAAAAGGTACCAAACTGTACTTTTTCTTGTCTCTGGGAGCCATGAAGCAGTTTTGTATGATATGACAATAGTACTTTTGATAGCATGATAAATTATAATTTAATTTAATTTAAATTTTTTATTTTTTATTTTATAGAACTTTATTAATCCCAGAGGGAAATTGCTCAATTTTCGCATATCCCAATTAGGAAACTGGGG
>JAQMYG010000010.1:6200649-6233967 GCA_030014215.1 Clariallabes teugelsi
TAAATTACTTGTGTTAAATGCGCTACCTTTTGAGCCTCCTCTGGACAATTTCGCTAAGCACAATTTGCAGTCCGCCTGTGTTTTGCCGTCTTTCATGCACTTTGAAATAGTTCCACATGGCGGACATGTCTCGACTTGCCTTCTTCCCGGTCTGAGCTGGGGGCGGGGCCTGGGGGCGGGCACTTACACGCCGCTCAAACATAGACATTTCTCAGACCGTGGTATCGGTTCCCGGTATCGGGGGACTTTTAACGAGTACGAGTACTTTAGAAAATGTAGTATCGAGGCCGATACCCGATACCGGTATCGGTATCGGTGCATCCCTAGATCTTATTGATCTTGTTTCTCTTCTGTTGAAATAATTATACTCCAGTGATTTGCTCGCTATTTCATATGGAGTAAAGCATCTCACCAATCATGGACAAGACTGAATTCTTGTAACCAATCGTAACGCAGAAGGCGGGATTTATCGGGAAAAGATGGGAAGCCTGACGTAGCCTCGAAAGTGGAGAAAAATACTTTTATATTTCCAGCAGATTAAATGCTTCACAGAGGGCAGAACTACTTTATGCATGTAAAAAAAAAAAAAAAAAAAAAAAAATTCTATATATATATATATATATATATATATATATAAACACACCTCTTATCAGATGAGGTGGAATCTCTAAGAGATATTGTAAACGTAGCTGAAAAGTTGATGTGATTTTTACCTCCTCAAAGTAAATTATTTTCCGATAACAGCACATCGTGTTAAACATAAGTGAGCGTCATTTTTCTTACAACACTACAATTTAGCAATTATAATAAATTTCAGTTTATTAAAGAAATACGTGGCATACATTAAAAAAAATCTATTTATAGTTATATTTACTGTTGTTTTGTCTCTCAAAGGTATATATAAAAAAAAAACATGACTTTCCTGTAGTTAAAAACCTAGTGAGCGACACTGGAGACTCCTTCCTTATACGTCTCTTTTTGCGTAGCTTTTGTCGTACGGCTTTCTGTGTTAGCTGTTACTATAGAAAGAAAAACCTGTGGGAACCACAGTACGTCAGTCCTAATGCTGCTCTTATATAAAATAAATCAGCCAATCAGGATGGAGAATTTAAGAGCGCTGTGGTATTTGGGAAATAAATTGACAACACATTGCGACGTATTCTGTTACCGTACGAAACTGTTATTACCTCCAGCCATGATTGTGCGTTCACCTCAAACCAGAGGTTTTAGTCATGGTAGCAGTTCTATGTATGAGCAAATAGCCCCCTAATGCAGACACACACACACACACATGCGCACACACACGCATTACATAACCACACAACCTCTAATCACTTCAGTGTGTGGAGCCATGTCATAATAGATCCTTTCATAACAGTTACTTCATATTTTGTCCTGAACTGTTTTTTTTTTTTAAATTTTTTTTTTTTTAACTCCTCCTGTAACCAGAGTTGGTTTCGAGACTTTGTTGCCGCAATTCCACACAATCCTCCAGCGTCTCATAATTTAAAGTTTTTTTCGATTTGTCAGTTCCTCACACGTTACATGGAAAAGTCCCGTTCTGGACCGCGCACGACGCTTGGGTGCTGTCGGGCCTGTGGGATCTTTCGCTATGCGCCTCTGTCCACATCTTCTGGTCATGGGCAATGAACAGAAAACTAAGCAGAGGAATGTTAAATAAGTTGGCGTCGCTTGTTAACTGACACGACTTGTGACAGTATGATGCAACGGGCTGCGCTTGGCACAAGTGTGTGTGTGTGTGTGTGTGTGTGTGTGTGTGTGTGTGTGTGTGTGTGTACAAACTCGCACTATCAGTACTGTTGTATTGATAGAACACATCCAAGGTCATTTATTTCTGTCTATGCATGTGTGTGTGTGTGTGTGTGTGTGTGTGTGTGTGTGTGTGTGTGTGTTGGATGTGCGGACAGCTTGTTGTAATTCATCCATACCAGAAAGACTAATATAGATCAGTCATCCCTATGATGTGTGTCTAAAAAGGCTGGCAATAAAAACAGCCTCAATAGAATACACATTCCCAATTTGATCATTAGAAACCTAATCATTTTTATCTGTCTTGCTTTTTTGCTTTTGTACTTAGTGTGGAAAGTTTTGTACAGGTGGCACTATATGTGGTCTTTGTGCATGGTTCTCCAGATTGGATCGTTCTCCTGACCTTTAGTCCAAAGTGCGCAGCTCGGGCCGTAGATAAGCGTTCGCTGGCATCTCTCCATCTGTCGGGGAAATATCATCACGCCGTTGCGTAATGTACAATACGGTTACCTGACGTGAACTCCGAGGCCGAACCGTGCCAGCTGCCAGAGAGCACTGTTTACAGTCTATAATATATTGTACACACTGAGAGCTGAGATGTCGACCCTTATGCCTATACCACATTCCTGCACTGGAGCTCTGACTGATGTGTGTATACATACTGTATATATGTGTGTGTGTGCAATATATCCTAGCATCCTTTGTGTTACACTTAGAGATTTGGTTTACAGATATCCTGGATTTTACATCAAAGTTTAAAAAGCTTTTATAGGGCAAGACAAAGTGTCCCAGTGTAGCAGCCCAGTCCAGTAGCAGCCCGGTAATCTTGGTGTGTCAGGGTTGTGCTATGATTGGACATGAAGCACTGAAGACTAACACCAGGCTCTGACATTGCACTATAAAAAGCTGCTAATAATGAATGAGCTTTAATAAGCCTAGTTATACTGGGTTACAGTAGAAAAGTGGTATGAAAGAATAGAATAGAATAATAAATTAGATTAATAAAGCAGGATAAAAAGGAGTAAGACAAAAAAAACTAAACAAAACTGAATAATAGTGTCGAATGATGTAATGTTTCAGAATGGAGTAAAAGAATAAGGAAGAGTAGAGTGAGAAAGAAGAATAGATTGATAGAATAGAGTAGAATGAAACAATAAACAATAAAGTAGAGTAAATTAATAAAAATGAATTAGAATAATAATAGAAATGAGTAAATTAATAGAAACGAATAACAAAATAGTGAAAAAGATGAATAGATTCAAGTTGAACTATAGAATACAAATATAGAAATAGAAATAGAATCCAACAGTCTAAGAATTAATTATTAAATGAGAACGGAATAACAGAGTGAAATAGAGTGTAGTACAATGAACAAATAGAATTGAAGGATAGAATAGAACGGAATAATAGATAGATAGATAGATAGATAGATAGATAGATAGGTACCGTAGATGTGATTACACACAGTATTTTTTACATATAGTCAGTATATGTCACAGGGTAATGTGAAGCATATTTGAATAAAGAATATACCTGACAAGTAATAATACTTAAAATAAAAAAGGACTAGTATAAAATAACAGAATACGATAAGGTGCAGGCGACTTGACATTTAGTTATCACTGGAGACGTGCACCTGCAGGGTTGGGTTTCATCCCTGGTCTTGTGTGCATGGAGTGTGTGTTTCCTCTGACAGTCCAAAGTCAAGTGCTCTGGATGGATGGATAGTAGAATGCAATGGAAGTGAGTAATAGAATAAAGTAGAGATGAAGGACTGAATCGAGAATAATTGAGTAGGAGTAGAGGTAGCTCATTGGTTAAGGCATTGGACTACTGATTGGAAGATCCAAGCTTTAAACCCCACTCCACCAAGTTACCACTGTTGAGCCCTCGAGCCAGGCCCTGAACCCTGAACTGCGCAGATGTATAATGAAATAAAAATGTAAGTTGCTCTGGATAAAGGAGTCTACCAAATTCCGTAAAGCAGAATAGAATGTTGATTGACAGACTACACTGGTAATTTTTTAATTAAAAAAAAAAAGTTTCTTTGTACATCACCCTTTTAGGTGATAAGGTAAGGTTGACGTTGTTGTTCTGCTGATCCCTGTGCACCATGTACAGGTGTTTATAGGTGTATAGATTCAAATAAATGTTGGATAAGGCTTTTTCTCAAACTCCTGAAAGTCTCTGGAGAACGGCGCGGTGATAATTAAAATCGTGACATCTCCCTACACGGCGCATGTCAGGAGGTCGCCGGCGCATATGCCGCTTGCTGTTGTACAAGTCTGTAAGCGTCATAATAATAGCTTGCATTCGAAGCTCTAATCCGAGCCCAAGGCCAAGTTTCAACTGTGCTCTTTCTGAGGCTGTGAGTTTGATGTAGGATCGGTTCTAATCAGGTCCAGGTGTGCCTCGGATTATCTGATAATGATACTTAATCCCATAGGACCTCCGCGATGATTATCTTTCATATAAACCATAATAGCAGATGAAAATCCACACATGTAGGGAATTCCGGATCAGTGTTTAAAGTCATTGCGCATTACCGAAGACGGACGGAGATGCCGAATAATCTGCATGCTAAACAGAGTGTAATCTGTAATCATTCATTCGGATCTCACTTTCTCCGGCTTGGAACGCATCATGTTTGCGGAATGTTGTACACAAACTACACTCCGATGGCGCACATTACATACCGCGTCCTACCCCCTTACCCACCACCCACTTCAGTCCCCCCAACCACACCATCCCCACTTCCAAAACTCCCTTAGGCGGTGCAGTCAGGGGGACGGACACGAGGGAGGGGATGGTGGCTTTTAAACGAGTGGAGAGAGGGATGGTGGTTTTGTAAATGAGCGTAGGGGTGGACGGCAGTTTATAAAGGAGTAGAAGGAGGGATGGTGGTTTCTAAACGAGCAGAGGGAGGGAGAGCGGTTTTTTAAACGAGTGCGGAGAGGGAGAAGGTGGTTTCGGGTGGGGTGGAGAAGTTTATTTACTTATAGGCTGCAGCCGTAGACGCTTAACGAGAAGAATGAGTGGCACCGAGCCAGGCACCAAGCAAAGGGAAATGTGCGCATAAGAGGGAAAGAGTGTGTGTGTGTGTGTGTTTGTGTGCCTGTGTATGTGTGTGTGTTTGTAGGCAAGAAAGAAAGTTTGTGTGTCTTTAACGCACTTAACATTAATCTTGCTGATGTAGGCATTCCTGTGGTTCGCTCTCACTCTCTCTTGTTTTCGCTCTCGTTCACGTTTCTAAGCGTTCACTGCCACAGGTTGCAGCACAGCGCAGAAATAAAACGAGGAATGTAAACGATTAAAAGCGCAGTTGTGCTGCCGCTGCAAGAACGTGCGAAGAACGGGAAAATACAGCGAGTGCAGATGGTTAAAGCCTAGGAAATGTTTTTTTCTAGGTAAATAATTCCTATGGAACAGAGAAGGAGCTATGTAGCTAATGACTGGTGAGGCTAGCGAAAGAGTAAGTTAGCGCAATCATGATATTTACGAACAATACACAGGCAGGAAATATTGTAATATAATATAAGTTGCTGTATACTAACTGAATGTGTACTGGTTCTGCCACGGTGAGAAATGTCAACAAAATAGCATCATAACTGCATAACAAAAGTACATTAAATACACTACATAAAAAAAGCTAACTCAAACAACAAACTGTAGCTAGCGTACAAACTAGCTACTGTATACCTGCTGTTTTTATATCTTCGCTGCTAATTACAAGAAAAGTTTACTGTTCCCGTCTGACTACCTCAACTCATTACCTCATCACCACAGGATTGATTTGTGTCATGTTGTTTGTCATGTTGTCACTTTTGTATAGTACTTAGTGTTTTGTAAATTTATAGTGTTAATCTGTTTTGTCTCAGCTAGTCAGCTAATGAGGTGGCTTAGTTACTGTAGCTAGTTAGTTTTTGTTTATTTATGTTGGTAATTTTTCTTGTATGTCTGTAGCACCTTGGGTTACTGTTTCGTTTCACTGTGAACTCAACTGGGAATGGTTCAAATGACAATAAAAACCTACTTAACTTGACTTGACAAGTGAAAATGCTAATTCGTTTGTGTAGATCGCTAATTGCAGCTAAAGCTAAATGATCGATGTTTTCCACAAAGACAAAAATCTAAATATGACGTGACATGAATAAATGGCAATCATCAGGAATAAACTTGATTTCGGTCAGAAAGTTTACCTCAGAAAGTGCCGAGATACAGCTTTAAAACTGTATCTCAGCACTTTCTGAGGTAAACTTTCTGACCTAATCTTCCATACCATCCATCCACCTACTGCAGGAACATCCATCCAACTAGGGAACATGGAGGCCAATGATGATTACCATTGTATTTATTCCAATTTGAACCTCTGGTCAACATTAACATTCACCAGTTAGCCTAGACTGCATGTCTTTGGACTGTGGGAGGAAACTGGAGTACCCGGAGGAAACCCTCCAAGTGCGGGGGGAACATGCAAACTTTATGCACACAGACCCTGAGGTTGTAATTGAACCCAGATCCTGGAGGTGCAAGGTGACAGCGCTAACCACTAAGCCACCGCGCCACCATAATCTTTCATTACCAAGCCATAAAACCTTCTAAGATAGTTTGTTTCACTTTAAATGGTTACCTGCAGCTAAACACAGTCGATGTGTCAAAAATTCGAACAATTCAATGACTTTTGCTTCATCTATATAGCTAAAAGCTAAAATGCAGAGCTACATAAATATGTACACTCTCGCTAGCTAGCATAAGTATGTTAGGTCTTGTACAGGAACAGAGAAAAAACCGGCACAGAGACAGTAGAAACAGAATAAAAATGTCAGAAATATCAACGGATATATGGGTAAATAGCTAAGAAAAGCCTTTATACGAGTAAAATGACACTTTTATTACACTTAGCCTTAAAAGCAAGCCGGGCCCCTGTGGAACTAGCCGTATTAGGAAGCATCAACTTGACATGATAATCTGTGGACTCAGTGAGCAGCCGGCGATATTTTAAATTGCACAAGAGAACTGTTCTTATGGAATTTTCTCATAAACACTTGGGACACACTCGGTTTCTGTCTGAATGCATCATTTTACACATGACCTCAAATCTGCAGTTCTGTAGTAACTCCAGCAGACAGCGAGGTCTGAAGAGCCATATAGAACTGCACGGATGTGATTATAGCTCGGTGGCAGCGCGCCAGATGTCGTGCTTCATTCCCCAGCTATGTGTGTTTAGGTACGTGTGTGTGTGTGTCCAGCCGCACTCCTGCGTTATGTGTGTTTAGACTGCCTTTCACGGAGGTGGTGAAATCCAGACACTAACCTGAAGGCGCTGTGCCGTTAGCATGTGGAACTCTGCCAGTTTCTCTGTGAAGCCGCTACTACGGGAAACCCAGAGGACCAAAATTAAAAAGGATGTGTGAAGTGAAACGACGTGGCTGGGACTTCTTATTGGCGTTGTTGGATGCGTTCTACTGACAGAACTTCCAAAACTAGGCCAGTTGGGACAGGGTCAAGGCTAGTTAGGACCTGCATGGCGCTGCTTAATTTTCTTGGTTGTTATCCTCAAAAGAAACCGGTTTTTAAATTAAGGAAGTGAAGGAATCAAAGGAATCTGGTGAAGTCATCAAGTAGGACTTGCCCCTCAATGATAAAACCAATCACTGGTATCTGACATCATCGGTGTGACTCATACTGTACTTTTCCCACTCTGGTTGAAAATCCCCCAAAGAGGATTGGACAGATCAGGTTTTAAACAGGAAAGCTTTAGTGTTTCGATGGAAACATTCATCACGTATGGGTGGAGTTAACCCTTTAGGTGGCTTTTGGACTGGTTTCTCAACTACTGGTGCATGCTTCTTAAAATGACAGACTTGAGCATTTCCAGAACTTTTCCAAATAGTCCTGAGTAAGCCTGTTGATTCAATTCAATTAGATTATTAGATTTTTGTGCGTTGTGATTTTCAATTTAATTCGATTCAATGGCACTAATGCTGATTTGTCTCAAGCAACTATTTTAAAAACTACTACTATTAAGTATTCATAGTGGTTAGCACTGTGGCCTTGCACCACCAGGGTTCGTTTCCCACCTCCAGTCTGTGTGCGTGGATTTTGCATGTTCTCCCTGTGCTTGGTGGGTTTCCTCCGTGTAATCCAGTTTCCTCCTACAGTCCAAAAACAGGCAGATTAGGCTAATCAGCGTTTCCAAATTGTCTGTAGTGTGTGTGTGCCCTGCGTTGGATTGGGATTGGAGTGCACCCTAGAATATTTTTTAAAAAATGTGAAAATTTTTGAGAATTTAACATTCAAAAATTTACCTAAATAGCTCAAAAAGTGTGAATCGATTCTGAAGCAGGACCTGACACATTGATTTAATTAAATGAATCGATCAACAAAATATGTATTTTTGTTTTGTTCTTGGGCGACAAAGTTAGAGGTGAATAAAGCAACCATGAAAAGCATCATGGAGAAGGAAAAAAAAATACTTAAAACATTACTAAATATTAGTACACCAACTACACATCAATAACAAGTTGTTTTTTTCAGGATGTTTTCCAGTATGTGATGTGATGTCCTCTTAAACTCTGGCTAAACACACTCAAACAATACACACCACCGGCATAAATTCTCTAGAAGTTCATCCCGAAAGATCTACAGTCAAGGCAAAAAACCTCCACATCACCAGAGTTAACTCAATCTTCATCAAAACGGAGCATTCGTCTCAGCTAGCCTTGTCTTATCGAGCTCACCTTGCTACATCTCTTCTGCCTGTCACTGAATATTAGTAGCCCAAATTGAAGCAAATGTAATCTTGGCAGTCTAGCAAATGCATCCTAATGAAGATCAAACAGAAGTTGCTCACACCCCATGCTGCTTCTGAAAATAATACTCGCAATAATTGTGCCACTTGTTTTTATGCCTGTAAACGATTCTGAGGCTTGTGGCCAGATAGGTGTGTAATAAGTATCATACACACTGTGAGCCATGGGCAGAGGCTTATGTCTGTGTATCCTGCATGTGCTAAACCGTGCCAAACAAGAACACACCGGCGTATTGTGTTTCCCTTGGTGTATTAGTACATGTAACTGATATAAATGAATAGGTCGAAGGCGGTACGATGATTAAAAAAAAAAAAAAAAAAAAAAAGTCAGAAGGAGATGAAGAAAAGAAACCTAGGACTTGACTTTGGCTTGTTGACTTGGGACTTGATATATAATACATGAGACTCGCTGCATGCTTCAGGCTAAAAGACTTGGACTTGCTTATACTTGCATAAACCAAGACAGCTTTGCAATGAATTTCGGCACGATTCGTGACTCATTCTAGTACTTCATTTAAATGTATGATGAGTGAGGTTCTGCTCAAACACATTCACTGTTCAATCTTCTCTGCAGTTTTCATTCAGGCATTCGTCTTCAGGTCAGGGTCGTGGTGGATTCGGTGTGTATCCCCTGAGGCTGGAAAACACCCAGGTTCATCTCAGGGCACTACGCACATACACACCTAATTCACACCTACATGCAATTTAAAGTAGCCAGTCTACACTACAGCCTGTTTTTAGGAGGAAACCAGAGAACCTGAAGAAACCCATGTGAACATGGGGGTCTGTGTGGGTTTTCTCCATGTCTTCATCATATTCCATAAAACGAAGCATGCCAATAGATGGATTGGTGACATCGAATTGCCCCTGGGTGTAAGTATGTGTGTGTGAGTGAGTGGGTGGTGTTCTGAAATGAACTGGCCTCGCTGTACATTTGCTGTTCCTGGGCCAGTGTATGGAACTTACCATAACTCGCTGAGCGTGATGAAGACAAATGAACGAAGGAATAAATCTGTATTTGGTTTTCTGTTCCACAAGCTGATGACGCTGGGATGAACAAACTGCTGTTTTTGAATGTAAGAGTGTTTAATGGACTTGTCATTGCTGCTTCCCTGAAGAGTTAGTGCTGAAGAATTTTGGCAAAGCCAGAGGAATTATCTGGAATTAGACTCCATGCCCAGGCAACATGGATTGATCCAAGAAGAAGTAGCTGAGGGAGAAGAACGTGGCGTAGGACATGGAGACTTCGGTGTTCGACATTAGAAGACTAGGACTTGCTAGCTAACGGGAAGCCACTTAAATATATCACCTTTTCCCCTCAAGGGCTTTTCCTTTCTACCTCCTGTGATCAGATCCATTATTCGCTTTTCAGAATTACCTCGCCGGTTTATCCACCCATGCTAATATCCACCAGCGCTCCATAGTTAGCGTTAGCAACTCACTAGTCGTTTGGCTGGACCCTTTTTCCGTTATTGTGTCTGGAAGCGTACACCCGGGCACGTAACCATGATCCGCACATATTGGATTTCTTAGCGGGAAGTGAAGGAATGCTAACCATATTATCCTGCTTAGGGGTATTACGGGTTGCCAAGTCCTATCAGCGAGAAAATGAAGAGGATTTAACTTCACCGTCCCCTCACCACTCTCCTCTTACAGTAAATCAAGTCCTTATAGTGCTTTGCGTCTTGCATGGTTGCGCGATTCCTAATTTGCACTCAAACCACTTTTAGTTTGTTATGAATATTTTTTAAATCTAAAAAATAAATCTGGGACTTTTCAGCAGCCAGGTGTGTGTATAAAAATATAATATGTGAGTGTGTGTGTGTGTGTGTGTGTGTGTGTGGGTGGGTGTGTTTACATTCAGGATAGAGTAATTTCCTCTATTTGAAAAGCTCTCTTTCCACGTTCCCTCTGGAATGCATCTGTCACCAAGAACCATTAGTAGATTTTTCGCACTTAGGCGCGTGTTCAAGCATATGCGCCATTAGCAGATATTTTGGGTTTCAACCAAGCAGTAATAGAGGATCCGCTTATCCCAACACTCAGACCTGTGATTAGACGCTTTAATCAGTACAGTTACAGCGGACGCCGTCAGATTAGTGACACGAAACGACTTTAAAACAGATTTTTCAAGTGTTTGTCAGTGCACAGTGTTGACGGTGTTGTGCCGGAGAGAGAGTGATGATCTCACACCTCCAGAAAGAGTCTGGCAGTGACTTCACGTTTAGAGCCGTGCATCTGGCAGAGACTTTAATGCAGAGTGACTTACAGGAGAAGCCGAGGCCAGCCTCCGCACAGAGAGAGAGAGAGAGAGAGAGTGGAGTGCAGCAGCGCAAACTTACTAACCTGTATCTCTAATCTGTATCTGTCTCACTCACTCACTCACTCATTCTCTCTCACAATCCCTCTCTCCCTCTCCTTTATATATGGATAAAAGTACAGAGAACTTTCTTTCTTTCTTTCTTTCGAGCTTTGGATACTTTATGTACTGTTAGAACATCACTCCAACATTTTTTTCTTCTTTTCTAACCATTGCTTACTTAAATTTTTTTTTCCTTATTTACATCTTATCCTTTTTACCAATATTTCTTAATTTCTTCCTTTGTTTCTTTCATTCTTCCAAATTAGATTTTTTGATTTTTTTTTTAGTTATTTTCATTGCTACTGACTGACTGATATACTGATGCTGTGAGTGACGTACTGACTCACTGATGTACTGACTGATGTACTGAATGATGTACTGATAGACCCACGGATGCACTGATTGATGTAATGACTAATGTACAGAATGACGTACTGACTGATGCACTGACTAATGTACTGACTGATGCACTGACTAATGTACAGAGTGACGTACTGACTGACTGACATACTAACTGACGTACTGACTGATGTACTGCGTGATGTACTGACCGATTGACTGATGTGACTTATGTGCTGAGTGACAGACTAACTGACCCACTAATGCACTGACTGAGGTACTGAGCGACGTACTAAGTAAGCTACTGACTGCCTAACATACTGACTGACTGATATACTGAGTGATATACATAATGAAGTACTAACTAACTGACGCACTGACTGACTAACACACTGACTGACTGATGTACTGAGTAAGCTACTGACTGACATACTGACTAATGGATTGACTTATGTACTGACTGATGTACTGATTGACTGACTCAATGGCTGACTGACTAACTGATGTACTGACTGACTGATGTACTGACTAACTGATGTACTGACTGACTGATGTACTGACTGATGTACTGACTGATGTACTGACTCATTGACTGCAGACTGTCTGACTGACGTGTATGACTTGTGTCTCTTAGACTCCCTAGAAGAGCCCAGTCTTCTCTCCACTTTCAGCTCCTGAGCTCCAGATTCTGATGATTTCGAACATTGCACCTCATCCTATAGGAAGCATTATACACTGGTTAGGTAGAAACCAAAGTAGTGACCTCTGACCCTGACTAATACAACACCACATATACTTTTTTTGGATTGTGCAAAGTCACACGAAACATTTCAGTAAAAGAAGAAACAGTGTGTGAAAATCGCAGACAGCTGTTTGAAGCCTTGATATGTCATGTCAGAGAATGACAGTGCATGTGTGTGTGTGTGTGTGTGTGTGTGTATGTGTTTTCCAGGTGTTTCTTACCCTCTTCTGCTAGCACTCTAGCTGAATTTGTCAGAGCCGTGCTTTTGTGGCCGAGGCGATTTCATTTCCGACACGCAGCTTTCGGCCTTTTGTCTTTCATAAATTGATGGGAGCGTTCTTCCCTACTGGGCTGGCTGTCTTTCTATTTCCCTCTCTCTCTCACACACACACGCACACACACACATTCTCTCTTTTCATTCGTATTCTCTGACATGAAGCCAAGTAAGCTTGTGACGTGGCACCATCTTGAAGCAGCAGAGAGCTATGGATTACAGACCATTCTGACTCGTGTGCATGAGAGAGAGTGTGTGTGTGTGTGTGTGTGTGAGCATGTGTACAGGTTTTTTTTTCATACTTTACAATTTTAAAGGTGAGATGTTTTGACGTTTGTTTTCTCCTTATATATAATCTGAAAAATATATAATACTTTAAAAAGAAAAAAAAAACACAACTACAATGGGTTAAACCATGTGCTTTGCAAAACTGTGTTATGTTGATGAGAAAACTCATTTGTAACCCAAGCTTCTGGGCCAGGAATGCTTGTTTATGTTTTGACGGACCTCCTGTCAGTCATTCTATTCAGGGTACTGAAGTGGCTGTGGGCGGAGCTTCATGAACACAGGCGGAAATCAATCAAACGTCAAACTAATCACATCTAATGCAGCATTAAATAAGCATTACCATATGACATTTTACATAGCATCATTTCACATTAGTGGATGAGACAAATCTGCACAGGACTGAGCAGATGATGATTTTGGGCCTCGTTCAAGGGTCTAACAGCAGCTCGCTGATTCAGAAATACTGTACAGACTCGTATCCTTCAGGTCGCTAGCAGAGAATCTCAACCACATGAGTGTAAAATATGTGAAATTACAGACATGCTAGCCAGTACGAATAAAAAGAATGTTGTTTGTTTTATAATCGTAGTAATATGTAGCGAGTGTGAAAGTACATGATGAAGAAGAAATTAAGTGTGTGTGTGTGTGTGTGTCTGTGTGTGTGTGTGAGAAAAAGAGAACGAGAGAGATGCTCTTTTTAGTATGTTACCTTTAATCAATCTGACTCATTTGCATGATTTTGTTAAACCTTTGTGCATTTTTAAGCTACAAAGAATCTTAATAACTAAATAAATTCGAAAAATTTGTTAAATGAATGTTTTAAACTATGCATCAAATGATTAAATGTATCAAATTTTTAGTAAAGTTGTATGTAAATACTTTTAAAGGTCAAACCAACTTACAAATGCTAGCCGTATTTGTAACTTTACAAATCTGTGCATTTGTAAATTTGTATATTCCATCGCAAATTTTATATTGAAAACTTATTGGAAATTCTACCTTAAGTTTAATCGCATTCTTCTAGTGCAATTTTCCATTCGTTGTAGTGAAATCTTTCTATTCTATTCTATTCTATTCTATCTTTCCATTTTAGGTCATGGACAGTTGTAAAAACATTCCACTGCATATCATATGGATATGGTTGTGTATGTGACAAATAAAATTTGAATTTGATTTACAAACATTTTTTCTCCAAAAAAAAAAACCTTCTTTACATGAAAACTTCGTAAAGACACCTAGAACAAAAAAATTACATAAAGGTGACTAAACCGTGAAAGAAAAAGTCGACTAGAAACTGATGGTAGCTAATCTATAAGTTGTACCTAGAAGAATGAGCCTTTTGCAGGACATGACAATGTATAGACGTTTTTCTTCTTTTACCGTGGATACATAAATCATCTTTCCTTAACTTCAAAAACACTCATAATTCCAATAGCTACTAAGTTCTCACGCAATTCTCCTCACTATTACTACAACAACAACAGCAAATTACATTCGAAGTAGGCACAAAAAACCTGTCATAACACGGAACACAGCACCGAGCTAAATTTTGCAGTAATGCAGCTCAGCCACTGCGGCAGGACAGCTAGAGAGCAAAGAGCCTCAATACACAATACAACCCCTCCTCCTGTCAAAGGGTGCTAATACTTTATCCTTCAAGAACAGCTTGTCTTATTTGTTGTAATTCATGGAGTTGTTCTGGAGTGATTTTGTATTTATCTGAAAGTTTCTAAAGTTTCACAGAAGTTCGATTAAACCTACCGGGTCATGAGGTTCGCATCAGTCTTATACCTGAATAAGCGTAAATTTGCATGGCGCTCTAGTAAAATATGAATATTTTACGGCAATATTTTCAAATAAATGAATTGAAATTTTGATAATAAAATGGAGTTCAAGTGTAGCTTGTTTAACGAAACATCTCATTTGCCTATGTTAAATTTTTTTTCAGTATTAAGTAATTTAATGTCACTATTTTTTTTCTGCATTTTTTTTAAGTTCTTCACTTAAATCTGGCACCTTCAATAGAGCCAAAAAAAAACACCAGAATACACACAAGTAATCTAGAACACTGGTACCAGAGAGAGGATTATTGCATTATAGCTGGAGGTTTCACATTAAAAGGTGCGGTTAGTGTTTTCTTAAATGATACCTGGCACCATTTTAAACAAACCCAACCAAATCTCGCACCTTCATTAGAAGGCTAGTTCATGTCTAGAAGTCCTTAGAAGTCACTCTGTAAATCTATATGACATTGTGTTGGTCTGACTAAAATATATGTTAGTCTGATTGAACTTCTCAAAGTCGAACTAGCGCATCCAATTAGCATCGTAGTTGAGCTACTTCTGAATGTTTAAGTCAATCGGCAGCTTAGGTTCTACAGTATGTGCATAGTCCACAGGGTCTGCCCCAGGCGTTGACACGGAAGTCGAACAAAATGCACAAGAGAAGAAGAAGAGACCGCTAGCAATATGGTGCATTTCATTTACTAACTTGTTTGTCGATTGTTTCGATCTGTGACATAATAGATCCTATGTCGATAAAATGTTAACAAGGTGAAAGGGGGCGTATTGCCCCCTACTGTAGCGGAGTCAGACATACTTTGGCCAATAAACTGATTCCCGTGCTGTATTTATACAGTTTAAGACAAGAACAGTAGTCCAATTAAATGGCCTAGTCGAACTGTATACTTTACCTAATGCAAAACCCCCTGACACACACACACACACACACACACACAGGGTAAAACAGGTTTTAATTATATCACTGTAAAAGTGAATTACCTCAAGCTACTGTACATGTGGGCGCGCACACACACACACAAACACACACACATAATAGTTTGACTTAACTGTGCACTTAAACCTACTGACTGAGAGTCAAAACAATCAGCAGACAAAACAATCGATCATCAAAGACAAGACAATCAATCAGGACAAAGAAGATCACATTGCTTATCGATTTCAAATCTCCTCTCTCGCACTAGCATTTTACGCTAGGTGTGTGTGTGTGTGTATTAGGGTGTGGCTTTAGAACTGAAGAAAGGTGACATTTTTTATGTTTGAAACAATGCTAATTTTAACTACCTGCACCTTTAAAAGCGAAATCTTTTGGCTCGTATTCCAGACACGCAGCCTCATCTAA
Organism: Clariallabes teugelsi; assembly: GCA_030014215.1. Lineage (NCBI taxonomy): Eukaryota > Metazoa > Chordata > Actinopteri > Siluriformes > Clariidae > Clariallabes > Clariallabes teugelsi. The sequence goes on from JAQMYG010000010.1 coordinate 6,216,377, forward strand.
CCTCGTACTCCCGTGTCTCCCTGCCTCTTACTCTCCCTTACATATAAACACACGCTCACGCTCTGGTATCAAGACTGTTCTTTCTCTTATAAAACGTTTTCCACTTTGTGTGTGTGTGTGTGTGTGTGTGTGTGTGTGTATGTGTGTGTGTGCGCGCTCACGTGTAGCTTGCGGTAATTTACTTTTACATGGATATAATTAAAACCTGAGCACATAGTGTGACCCTGTGTGTGTGTGTGTGTTTGTGTGTGTGTGTGTTTGTTGGATTGTTATCAGTGTGATCTTTGTACCAAAAACGCCCCTTAGGTACACAAAGTGATTTCGTCTGTTTCGTGAATGGACTGCCTTGTTAGCGTTTGTCAATGGATTGGAGGAGTTTGTGTTTGTGTGTGTGCATGTGTGTGATTGTGTACATGGTGAATTTTATTTTGTGTGTAGGAGTGAGACTTTTTAAAGTTAAAGTAACCAATAAAATAACTTATTTATTAAATTATTTAGTTATTTAGTTAATTATTTTAGTTTTTTTGCTAAAAATGAATAAAATATATGCTTTAAATGCGAATTTCCAAGGATGTTATTTATAAATAACCAATATTGTAAAATACCAAGGAAAGCCTAAAGAAATGATATTCCGAGAGGCATAAAATCCGAGAGGCGGGGCTTAGGAGGGACGACAATCAAATTGCACACTTTTGTTAGCTAAATTAGCTAAATTAGTCCTCTGGTGTGAAACTAAAGACGCAAACTTCAGACTCCCAAAGTGTCCATTTCATTTTTTTTCCTTTGATAAGCAAAGTGCAGGTGCATGCCTTCGCCTTTTATAAGTATAATTATATTAACATATTATTTCACTGTAGGAATCTTAAATTGTGTCAGGATCAGGGTGCTTCTGAAGGACAAGTGGAAAGAAAGAAGTAAAGTAGAGAGAAAGAGAGAGAGGGGAGGGATAGAGGAGGGGTGGAGGGGGATAGAAGTAGAGATGGAGAAGGAAGCTGGTGCTTGATTTGCATAAAGTATGGGGCACGGTGCCCACTGGAGGAGAAGGGTTGGCACTCGGCCCTGCAGACTGGCACAGGAGGAAGAAAATAATGAAAGAAAGACAGTGAGAGAGAGAGAGAGAGTATGTATGAGAGCGGCAATCAAAAGAGAGAAAGAGACAGAGAGAAGGAGAGACCGAAAGGGGAGGGAAAGACATAGAAAAAGCAAGATGTGGCAAATGTGCTTCATTAGAGTATGTTTTGTTTAGACGGAAGCATTTATTACTTCCTCAACTTCCTGTTCGAATCTTCAGAGTTGACTGGCCAGCCATCTGATACGGCTCGTACGCGTCGCACCGTTAGCTTTCCTGTACTTAATTTCATTGGCTGCGCATTGAGTCGATCAATCAATCCAGCATTGATGAGTTCACTTCATTAGGCTGCATGTGGTGCCCGGCTGCCGCTTTCACCATTACTGTGTAGGTGCCAGGGTGCCCGCTGAACCTCCGGTGACCGGTTCAAGGCGCTAGGCCTCACTCTGCGCCTACCTCGATAGTTCAAATTCAGTTCACGTGAGTTCATGTGAGCAAGAGTGAGTGGACTTAAAACCAATATAACCAAGGTACAAATAAAAGTATTGGTATTTTAGAAAGCTGAAGGTGATTTTTGGAGGATATTAGGAGAGTTTAAGTTGTGTTGAAATGTTCGCAGTCAGGGACAACATAAACTCAAATCCAGTTTTAAAATATAAACTCAAATCCAATTTTATAGTTTGTTTAACCAAAAGAAAAAACGAAAACAGTCCAATTACTTAAATATTCTATTATTTACCTTAACTGTTTTTGCGCTATTAAAGCTTCTTATGTTGCATTTAAGTCAATCAACAAGTCAGACAGGATATACTATAAGAACTTCATATTAAATAAATATATAGATGTTAGATATTAAGTAATTTCATCCATTTCATCCGTTTTTATTTTGTAACGCTGATAGATCTTGGACTCTTGGACAACTCACCAGTCTCAAAAGCAAAAGCAGAAACTACAAATGTACTGACTAGCAAAAGACATGTATAATTTTGCATTTTTGAGTGTATAACATGTATATATTTTTCACTTTTTTCATCTCCTAAATTATCATTGACCTACATTTAGACTTCCTCTGACATGTGTGTGTGTGTGTGTGTGTGTGTGTGTGTGTTTGTGTATGGTTTATATTTAAAGTCTCTCTCTCACTTTCTCTCTCTCTCTCTCTCTCTCTCTCTCACACACACACACACACACACACACACACACAGAAATATTGCTTTATACTTAGAAGATGGCGTCTCGGTGCTTGTATTCTCTTTAACCTCGAGAAACGGAGCTGTGATTTTTGGAACAATACCCATTTTTCCCTAGGTTTTATTTGCTTTGTGTATGTGTGTGTGTCTGAGACTAAGAGAGAGACGCTGCCTCAACAGTTAAAAATGGTTCCTGAAGCCTTTAAACTTTTTACAAGTGTATCAAAAATAAGAAGTCATAAAATATCATTTAAATATATAAAAGTTAATAGACAGCTGAAGCTCTGTATGGTTCCATGTGTATTTCTTAACAGATTGACTCTTTTTAAATATAGCCTAAAAATAATAATTACAGACTAAACATGAAGGCTAATTAGCCTCTAAGTACTGTGCAAATATGATTAGACCAATCAGTACTAATGAGGTACAGTTTCAGTAAATGAAACCTGCTGTCTTTCCCTAACCTTCAAGAGACTACTGTTTCTGCTTGTTTTTTATTTCTATTGTATTGCTAATTTATTTGTAATAATCAGCATAATCAGTATTTAATATTATTGGACAAAAACATGGATAATAACACTGTTGCGGACACACGCGTCACTTCATTCCACACCTCACGTTCCACTCATTCGCCTGCTTAAATGTGTAAATTAACCAACATTTATAACTAATAGATTTACTTTATACATTTAATATTTTTTCTCTTTTAATAATTTTTTTATGTTGCAACTTTGTAAATTGTAAATTTGTACATTTACCCAATTTTTTCATTTAAAATTTTACATTTCTCTCATTTTTACATAACATTTATTTTTGTCTATATTGTGTACTGTATTGTGTAGTTGAAAATATTTTTCAACTTAAATAGAATTTTTAAAAAATTAAATTAAAAAGTAAAAATCGACAAATATTTTACTGTAGGATTAAAACTGCACAAATATGTGTGTGCACCTGTGCTGTGTGTTTTTTTTTTTTTTTTTTTTAGAATAGATTTTATTTTAATTTATTAAGCCTTTTATTTATTATGACTTCTTTTTTTGCTCATTTTAATCGAATTTGTGGTAAAAGAGAATAAAAGACACAACAGTGGATGTTTAATGATTTGCTCTGTGGGCTAAAACTGGACAGATGAACCACTTCAGGCGCGTTTATTGCCATACGGGCTTTTTTATTTTTATTTTTTATTTTTTAACGGGAGCATGCTGTCGGATATTTCATACGCTTTAAAAATAGTTATTTATATGTTTACGATGATTTGTGTCTGTGTGTCACATCAAATTAAAAAATAAATGTGTTATGATTCATAGATATGGTATTATATGTGTATATTAGGATTGTAATATCATAATAGTTGTGTTTTTGAATGTGTGAAATATCTTGCAGATATTTTAAGCAACTTGATAGAAATTATAATATTTTTGAATTTGTTGTATTTTCATAAATTTTCACTAGTAAACAGCTTAATTTTCAGATTCAAGTTGTCTTATTTATTTATTTCGTTAGTTAGTATGTCGTGTCTTTTGGATAAAATCTAATGTAGATAAATATAAGCACCACTTCATAGACATGTTATGTTTTTTCCCCCTTTTAAAATGAATTTGTGACTAAAATAGCTGTTTTATTGCCATAAATGTGTTATGAATAAATCTAGCCTCCAGCTGAATCCGCGCGCTGCTGTGGAGTTGGCCGCGCGCGTGCTCAGCACGCTCGTGCGGGTCACCTCGTGCTCCACTGATCCGTTGTTCTGTTAGACGAGTTGAAATTTCTTCTCTCTAAAAATACAAATAATAATCATAATACGTCTTATTTCTTCTTTAAACTGGCCAAGTAAGTGTTGTTTCTGTCAGTTAGTGTCTTCTTGTCACTCGTCGCAGAGGTTTCTGTGTCGCTCTGGCTGTGGCACGGCGTGTGGGTGAGTTTGTGTGCGTGTGTGTGGTAGCCAGTTAGCTTCTGAGGTAACGGACAAAAATACAGGGATATTGGCGGTGATTCAGCTGTGTTTAATGTTTTCGACGCAGAGCGAAAGATATGAGCTTATCCAGACTTCCAGGCCTCTGTTTTTTATTATGAATCCATTTCAGTCATTTAAATAATTGCTTTAATTAAGGACATCGTTATTGAGTACAGCCGTTACAAACTGACCGTTATTTTAACAAAGAAATTAAATTAACGGTCAAAACGGTTGAACGGTGTAGAGCAGAGCCTGAACTGTAGACTTAAATACACAAATGTTATTAATCAATTTTGAGCATTGAAAGGTGTATAAATGGTGATAAATGCCTTTACAATTCATGTAAAACATTTAAATCGGTGGGGAAAAAAACACTTTTTTTTTGAGGAAATAAAATCACTTCTGAATCTCAAAAGATAATCTTAATATTACTGTACTAAGACAAAACCAAAGTGCAGGGGATTAACTGCATATATCCTATTAACTAAATACATTTTAGTAACGTGTATTTAGTTAATAGGATGTAGGATATATTTTCATGGGTGTCTGATTACTTTAGATGAGAGAGCATTCCGAAGTGTCAGATTTGTGGTCAGAAAATAATCACAGAAACTAAGAAAAAGCTAAATATGATATATGATTATCCAGTCTAACTGTAAAGAATGAAGATTTAGGAATTCGTAGTAGTGAAAATGCACAGATCCTGAGTAGATCCCTAGTTTTGTGCCACCAAGCTACCATCATCATCATTTCTGGTAAAAGAAACCACACACACACACACACACACACACACATATTTGTCTTGCATTAATTCAACACCAACACCTCAGTCCAACTCCAACCAAAACCTCAGTAATCAAAAAAATCTGTATAAAAAGCAGTTTTCCTAATGGTGACCAGACATTACAACAAAGACAACACTGTCAGATGTTCCTGTTCTTGCGGGGCATTTAGTCTAAAAACATGTCCACACAGACATGCACGCACTCACACACACACACTGAGTTCATCATCCTGGCACTTTTTATTTTCCTCATCTCGTTTTGTCTCTCTCAACAACCCCCTGTACCGGTGGTACTTTGTAGCGTAATAAAATTTAAATAATACACACCTTTGTGTTTAAATGGAAAAAATACACAAGTGTACACTGGTGGTACATTAGTGGCTCTTATGCATATTTCCTCACACTTTTCCTCAAACTCATTTCCATAATTTTTTTATTCTGTAAAGGTGCTTTGTGAAAATGACCTTTGTTAAAAGCGTTACATCAAACAACACTAAATGGAATTTAATTGAATTATTCTCTAGGATGAATACACAGTGACGATATTGCACATTTAAAGTATGTTGATAACCAAATTTGTGTTACAATATTCTCTAAACAGATTATGTTGCACTATTAGACCTAAGATTTATTGCTGTGTTTAGTGTAATATAATTGATTAAATATTATATATTTTCAGCATATGATATAGTACAAAATCATACCAGTAAGTTAAACTTATTTAATTTAGAAATATTTATTCAGAAAATCTTTTAAAATCCTTTCATTTCTGCTCTAACAGTACTGACAGAAGTGTTTTTATGCCATATCACTATTATTATTTTTTTCAGACCTTTTTTTTTTTACAACATACTTTTTTGAGAACTGTTCTGAAAAGTTCTGATGATTTTGTTACATCCAAATATGTTTAAAAAAAATTTTTTTTTTTCAAATAATAATAATAATAATAATAATAATGTTCTTTGGAGCAAGCTTAAACAAGGCTGTGCTTTCATTAAATTACAGAATTGGAAAATTAATTACTGCTAGATAAGCTGGTAGTATCCGGTTTCAGAAATTAGATCACTAATAATAAAAGTTCTGAATATTATAATGGTTTGATTTAGGTTTTTCGTTTTGTTTTTTTTTTCTCTTTTTTTAACTTGAAAAAAAGACGTGATATGACGGCACCCTGAGACCACAGCATATGCTGCTTAAACTCGTTGTGGGGGATTTGAGACTTACGATGGCAATTTGTGCAGTTTTGTAAAGCTGATTATCAGGTCAATGATGATTGAGATTTGTGGGTTTTTGTACTCAGGTGGTCGCCTGGACAAAAAAAAAAAAAAAATGGGCAGTGGAATTTTTGAAGCTCGATCTTAAAAAACATAAAATTAAAAACATATACCAGTGGGAAGCTAGACCCTGAGAAAGCATTTGCAATAGCTAGAGTATAATCCCATCACGTACAAGACTTGGTCTTGAACTACTCATACGTGTAACTCGTTTTGTGATTCTTGTAATGAGACTTGCATGCACGTGGCCAAACCACCAACTTGTGTTTGGACCCTAAGCACAATTTATCTAACAGAAACATACCCGTACACTGTTTTTGTGTGTTTTATTTTTCTTTTGGGAAATACTCTAACCATCCTGCAGACCTTCGTGCCTGTATTTGTTGTGTGTGGAGTGAGTGTGAACATAGTGGTGTTGGTGAAGAGTATTTGTCTGTGTGTCTCCCTGCTCCTTTGTTTGTGTGGTGGGTCTGAAGGCAGCTGCTGGTTTGGAGGGTCTGTAGGGATTTCAGCCCTGTGTGTTCACACACTGTTCCCATGCCAAGGCTTGTAGAAAAACAGAGAGAGAGAGAGAGAGAATGGAGGGGGATTGAGCAAGGGATGGAGAAAGGAAGTGATATGGAGATGGATGTACCCGGTTAGGGAGAAGCAGACTGGGATAGAAGGATAAGATTAAGGAGTGAGGGCACAGGAAAAGTGTGTTCAGTGACGGATATGGATATAAGGAACAAGAAGGCGGGGATAGAATACAGCGAAGGCATCTGATTGGTCCGTGTGAAATTAATGATTTCTGGACACGGAACTTGTTAATTTGGCAAAAGTGAAGAGCCGTCCCACTGACCGATTTGCATACTACGCTTGCTTCCTCTCTCTCTCTCTCCCTCTCTCTCTGTTGCTTTCTATCTCTCCCTCCCTCCTTCCATCTCTCTCTCTCTCTCTCTATCTCACTCCCTCTCCCCCCTCTCTCCCACCCATTCAGGCCTTGAAGCGTGCGTATTGGTTGAGCATATTGGGAGACTCTGTGCCAAATAGGTGGGTTCAGCCCGGTGCTGGCACACTTTTGGGGCGATGGTTAGGAAAAGAACGTAGAGAGAGAGCGAGTCGGAGAGAAAAAAAAGGAGAAAGGGAAGCATCGGTCAGGTTTGCCAGCCGCTCTCTCGCACGCTCTTCCAACAACGATTCGGTTCTCTGTTGTTTTTTTTTTTTTTTTTTTTTTTTCTTTTTCTTTTCCTGGTCTTCATTTGCTTTCTCGCTACCCCCCTTCTTGCTTGCTGTCGTTCTCTCGTTCCTCTCTCTCTCTCTCTCTCTCTCTCTCTCTCTCTCTTAATATCTATGAATACAGAGCATACAGATCTGAACAGACGTCACTTGCCACTTTGCCAAACGATTTCTCTTATCTAACACTTTTTTTTTAATGATTATATTCCTCACTCTATTCATCAGCTTTTTACACGCAGTCTTTTCTGTCTCTTACAACATACACTAATTTTTCTCAACTTTTTTTTCCCTTTTGCAGTTATTAAAATTTTTGGCACTTAACCTTTTCTAACACATTAATTTTTATGTATTTTTATGTTAAATCTCTTTTTCTCTCTTAAAGTAATTTTTAGAAAATGTATTTTTCCGGGTAGCGAGAATTAGGACATCCAGTATTGACTAAAGCAAGGAGAGGACCAGGTTTTTTTTTGTTTTTGTGTTTGTTTGTTTTACGCTGAAGTTTATGATGAAAGTGCAAAATGGTAACTACCAAAATCTTCTGCTTTTTTGTGTTGCATGCATTTGTTTGGTGATTGTGCAGTGTTGTGACTGTAATGTGTTGCACAGAGAAAAAAATATTATAAGATGAGTAAAAAAAAAAAATATTGTATTAAATGATTAGGTGATTTTTGATTTTAAACATCTGGGATTGATCGGCATTTCGGTGTAAACGCTAGACAGTAAAGACCTTAACATTTTCATTTATGTTTATATACTTTTAATCATATTTGCATGTAAGTTCATTCATGAAATAAATTGAAATTAGGAATGCTGAGTTCAATGTTCTATATAGAATTTTTTTGAGTAATTGAACATCTAGAATAAAAAGAAAACTTAAGCTCCTATATTAAAGCTGTGTTTTCTGTTATGGATAAATAAGCTTAAATACCTGGCATCCTTTTTTATCTGTAAATCATGTATATATTTTATCTTCAAAAATTTGTAATGTTATTCAAATCAGATGGTTGTGTTCTTCTAAGAACTTATTATTATTATTTTAGTATAAAATTTTCAGAGTGCATTTACAATTAAAAAAAAATATTTTTAGAAAATCTAGAATGTTATTCAGTGTTTTGAGATCAGGGCAACTGTTAATGATATGTATATGTGTGTGTGTGTGTGTGTGTGTGTGTGTGTGTTTTGTGTAGCTTAGCCCAGCGTCTCTCTCTCCCACACACACATACACACTCACACACGCAGGCTCAGCTCTCTTTCGCAGCCCGTTCTCCTTCCAAGCCGCGCTCTCATCCTCTCTTCCTCTCCCCTTCGTCTTCCATGCAGCACGATGTTAACTCCATCTCCCCCTCTCTCATTCTGTTCCCTTCTCCCCCTGTTCCCCGCTCCTTCTCCTCCTCCTCCTCCTCCATCCAGGATGAGTTCCACCCGTTCATCGAGGCGCTCCTGCCGCACGTGCGCGCCTTCTCCTACACCTGGTTCAACCTGCAGGCACGCAAGCGCAAGTACTTTAAGAAGCATGAGAAGCGCATGTCCAAGGACGAGGAGCGCGCCGTGAAGGACGAGCTGCTGGGCGAGAAGCCCGAGATCAAGCAGAAGTGGGCATCGCGCCTCCTCGCCAAGCTGCGCAAGGACATCCGGCCCGAGTTCCGCGAAGACTTCGTGCTCAGCGTGACGGGCAAGAAGCAGCCATGCTGCGTGCTCTCCAACCCGGACCAGAAGGGCAAGATGAGGCGCATCGACTGCCTGAGGCAAGCCGACAAGGTGTGGAGGCTCGATCTGGTCATGGTGATCCTGTTTAAAGGCAGCCCGCTGGAGAGCACCGACGGAGAGCGGCTCGTCAAGTCGCCACAGTGCTCCAACCACAGCCTGTGCGTGCAGCCGCATCACATCGGCGTCTCGGTCAAAGAGCTCGACCTCTACCTGGCCTACTTCGTCCACTCGCCAGGTCAGTGCAGAACATACACACACACACACAACAAGGAGAAGGTTTTCTTTTTTCTCAGGCTCTCTCCACAACTCCAGGCCAAAACTCAGAAACCATGACTGCTGACTCGATTTTCTAGAACAAATTTACGTGTCAACAAAACCAAACACATTAGACAACAGTCTAATCAGTTCTACAACAGATATATCACTAATATCGTACGTTCACGTACGTTTGCCAATATTCAGTGATTACGTTTAATAACTGTAAAAGTATTTATGTTTATATTACAGTATTTTCATTTTAATTTATTATTTTAAAGCTATTCATTTAGAGGAAAAACAATCAAATAAACTCAGAAAAAACATCATCAAGCGGATCACATTTACATTCATACACTTTCTCCTGCAGCTTAAATTGGGAACCTGAGTATATAATGTATGATCTAGTTTATATTTTAAAGGCAAAAAAAAAAAAAAAAAAAAAAATTAACCGAATTAACTTAGCTTTGAAAGTTTTTATATTGTTTACATTTCAGAAATGTTCAAAAACAAAAACACACACATACACCCAAAAAATACATACTGTAACACACACCATTAAACGTCCTAATGAAATCGTGTATCCCCAAGAGCTTCATTTCATCTCTCAGTTAAAACGTATAAAAATACCGCAAGGTCAATTAAATATAAAGAGTCTCGACATGAGTTTAATCGTAGCTTTGTTATTAAAAAGCTTTTTTTTCATTTACATTTTTTTTATCTGACCTTATACAACCAGTTTGTCAATGAGGTTTTAAAATGATGTAGTGTGTGTGTGTGTGTGTGAGAGAGAGAGAGAGAGAGAGAGAGAAAGAGAGAGAGAGAGAGTGTATTCTGTTGTCATTGGCGTAATACCGCTCGCTATGTTGTATGTAGTAAGTGGCCAGTCTCCCAGTCACAGCCTGCTGTCTCATTGGCAAGTGTATTTTAGAATTCTGTGTGTGTGTGTGTGTGTGTGTGTGTGTGTGTTTGGGCATCGGTGTGGTGCGCTCTCAATTATTCACTGCCAAATATCACCGCTCATGTTCACCACCTTGGATACAGTGTCGTGGGTGTTTTTTTTTTTTTTTTTTTTTTAAGTCTGTGTGTGTGGTTGTGTGTTTAAGTCTGTGTGTGTGGTTGTGTGTTTAAGTGTGTGGACTTTTGCTTAAATCAACTTTTCTATAACGACAGACAGGTTTATTTAAAGTGTTCATCCATTGTAGATGATTTCATTATAACTCATGTTCTTCTTAATGAAAAGCACTCCAAGATCTCCTTTATTATTAATGAAATGTGTCCCTTTTTCACCTCTGCTACACAACTACGTTAACACAACACTTGTTTGACTTGTGACGGACGTACAACGTCCACAGTTATGTTATACACGCTAAGGTACAGAAGATTTTTTAAAAATATGGTTTATACAGGAACACTATAGTGGGATTTCTTATAAATATTACATAATGACATTTTTCTCTATTCTTTAAACCTGTCCACTTATCGTTTTGATTTGGAAAAAATAAATAAATAAATAGCCATCATGAAATCATGGACAGACTCGTTCTTTGGCCTCCTTTGTTTTTCTTAAGAAAGTTTAAGAGTTAAGGTTGGCATTTAAAACATTTTTCATAAGGAAATAAAATAGATCTATTAATCCGAACAGATGATAAAGTATAGAGAAATGGAGACATGATACTATGATACCACTTATTTCTGTTCTGGTACCGCTACTGAAGATACTTGATATAAATAACCAGCTTATGGACATACTGTATGTATTTATTTTTAAAAACTACCAAGCTTTCAAAAAAAAAAAAAATACAGCACAGTTTTTTTAATATAATGTTTCACTCAAAAAGGAAATACATACAAATATAATACAAGACTGAGTCAGTTGAAAGCGTTGACAGTGAACAAAAGCTAGATAATATATTTTTAAAAAATAGATAATGATACAGACATTTTGTAATTAACAACAACCAAAAAATTTATAGTTTTCAATTTGAGTTGTTTATATAAAATAAAAATCAGTCATGAAGAAAAAAAAAATTATACAGTCTGTTCTTTTTGGATGGAAATATTTATAATTGTAAACGGAAAGAAATCCCAAATCTATTCTATTTTTTATCTTTTTTACAGATCAAATGAATTCTTTATTTTCTGTAATATTTCATTGACCGTAATTCTTTTTTTTTTTTGCTAGTATCACACTGTTGCTCAATAATTCCTGAAACTGATGATATTACATGATAATGCTCCATACTGATCAGTATTGTTTGATATTGCTCAATAATGTTTGATACCGCTTAATACTGCTCAAAAATTCCTGATGCTACTCGCTATTGATAGATAATGCTTTATGCTGCTCATTAATACATGATATTATTATGATTATTATTATTTTTTCTCAGTAAAGCCTGATAATCCTCAACAATGCTGGATTTTGTTTTGGGGCTCTTGAAATCGCTCCATACTCCGTCATTTGTATAAAAACCAACAGATGTTATGCTGGGGTTTATTGTTCTTGCCCCACAAAAAGGATAATATTGTGAGAGTTACAACTTTGGTCATTATTGTACTAGAAATATTTACGAGCGTCGTGTGTAACACACAGTAAACTCGAGGCTGACCTCAGTACTGTAGAGGATTAACACTGCTACTGGATTTCATTTAAAGTTTACCAGCATGTCTGCCATTCTCCCTCTCTCTCACACTCTCACTCACACACACACACACACACACGCACCACGTTTGTACCCGGCAGGGCTGGCCAGCGTGCTGCTCGTTCACAACGTTAGCCCTCGCGGCGCTCTGTTATCTTATCGCTTTAATCCAGTGTGTCCCTGCTGCTTTTATCGGCCTCCAAATAGCCGCGGCTCAGCCCGACACCCCGCGGGAAGCCATGCGGGAATCCAGAACCGCCGCTGGCACGCCGTGCCAACACACCTCCCTGACACACACACACACACACACAGGCTGTATTTCTAGGCCTTCTTCTGTTTACGTCTGTGTGGCTGGGATCGTATTATTTATTTATTTCAACTCCTTATAGATGATTTTATGTCTTTGTCAATGTTTGCCCTCTGAGGAGCTGCCGGCAAAAATCTAATTTAATGTTCCTTTTCTTATGCGGCTTTGTTTAATCCACGTGGTTCGTTTATTCAGTGACCTTGCCGCATGATCGTCGTGAAGAAAAATAAAACAGCAGCGGGTTTATTGTTTGTCTTTTTTTGTCCTCCGTGTGTATTTTCCATGCAGCAAGTTGGTTACTTTTATTTGTTTTTCTGGCTCGGCTCTTTGTCCTTGCGATTATTGCTTTTGTAAACATTTTGTTTAGCACCGCTAAATGCTGCCTTCATTGTCAGTCTCGCGTAGTGAGCGCTCCTTTTGTGTGCCAGAGAGAGAGAGAGAGAGAGAGAGCGTCAGGGAGCTGCGAGTACAATAGTTCGTGTTGGCACAACCTCAGGGCCATTGGTGTGGGAAGATGCTTTTTACTTCTTTGTGCGGGTGTGTGTGTGTGTGTGTGTGTTACGTCTTGCCATGAGCAAACAGGCTCAGCCATGTTCCTCACTTTAATACTGAACTCTTCCTTCCTGGCACAAACACAAAGCCGTTAATGTAAGAGCGCCTGCGACAAGGTGTTAAAGATAAGTGCGAGTACGAGTGTGTATGGTGAGGAAGAACGTGCGCGACCGAGTAGGCCGACCAGGACCGTGTCTCCTGCGAAACACTTGCAGATTTCTTTCTAATATGTCAGTCACCAGGACATTTTAGCTAGTTCTAAACATACCTTCAACTTTATTAGCATCAACCTTCTGCTTTATTAGCTATTATGTCAATATTACTGGAACAAAATGATTTATAAGACCGCAGTCATCACAGTTCTCTTCCTCAGATATATATAAGACCGCAGTCATCACAGTTCTCTTCCTCAGATATATATAAGACTGCAGTCATCACAGTTCTCTTCCTCATCCTGGGACTGAGCGTGTTAATGATCATGAATCGAGAAATCAGAAGTCAAATGACGCTCAAAGTTTCCCTCATCATCATCATCATCATCATCTTCTGATTTAAAGTCTAGAACGTGCAGCGAGTAGTTCTACAGTAGTGAAACAACTTAAACAGTTACGGGTTAGCGCTAGCGCCTCGTACTGTAGCAAAGCCGCGGGCAATGGGGTTTTATGTGATCTGTAAACGTGAATCCGGCTTCGCAGACGTCTTTACCAGCTCATTAGTGCTTCAGTTCAGTAAACTGACTCGTTTGCATACAAGAGGCACCTGAAGCGCTTGAGCAGGTGGGATCGTTAAACAGATCATGGCGGGACGTACTAGCCGTGACATGCTCGCACCCCGTCTTTTCCCAAAGCGATACTGAAACCTTCATGAGGTGTTTTACTTAAGCAGTTCATAGACACATCTCTCTCTCTCTCTCTCTCTCTCTCTCTGTATATGAAGAGATAGAGTTATGAGAGATACAGGAATGAATAAAAGAAAAAAAATCTTTATATGTAAACTTTTCCAGTTCCAAATTCCAAGTTTGTTACATGATACTGATATTTAATCCATTTTCTTTTTCTCTGTCAGAATTAGCTTGTTACTGATCCTGAGAGTCCACGCTTCCCTTCATCGCTAGAGACAGCTCGGGTCCGATACCCACACAAACAAATAATAATAATACAAATTCATTTCATTTTGATTCACCACAAAATTTCAAGAGCTTCAATACAATTACATTTTTTGTCATGATTTAAACAACAGACATTTTAACTAAGCAGCTTTACAGGACTAAAATTACAGATATAAATATAATTGTACACATTTATGGCTTTATAAAGTCATCATCAGTTTGAGACTACTGTAGAAAAGTTTAAAATGTTTTACTATAATATTGTTTTTACTGTATTTGCAGTGTGTCTGTCTTTTGTCTGAAAAGCTGCTATAGGTCTTGTTGAGTGATGAGTTTTGAGGAAAACGTAGTGAATATGGAGTTGATAATTGAATTGCTGAAAAACTTTAATTGAACACACTATAATTAAAGTTGTGTTTAATTGTGGCCTTACGTTATTACTGTAAAACCCGTAATAACGTATATAAAACCCGTTCTATATATAAAACTAAATCCACATCTGGCAGATGACGAAGCTTTTTATTTAAAAGTTCTACTTATGGGATTTTGATTTTAAGGTTTTAGCGACATTCATGGAAGCTCGTCATATTTTTATTTAAAAAACTGGAAAACAGCTTAAGTAGCTTAAACGTTACTTATATTTGTGTAGCTGCAGGTTTTTATGCCTCACACTGCCACGCTGTTAGAGTTCAGTATTTTCGTGGTAAACGTGCTGCAGAGGAAATTTGAAGTCGCACTCTTTAGGAGGTGTGAAATATGTGGCTTCGGCCATTTTAGGCTTTTCCTCCTCCTCCTCCTCCTCTCGGAGACCGTCCCGAACCGTGCCAAAACTGGAATTTGGAACAAAAACCCAAGCCAGTAGGGAGAGAGAGAGAGTGGGGGAAAAAAAGAAACAGACTTAGCGAAGGAGTGAAAAATGAAAAAAATAAGAAAAATAATTGTCCATAGATTATTTTTTTTCCTTTGGACCATTTTTTGTTAATTATAATTATGATTTGTGGTTTTAGAAAGGACAGAGAAATAACAGCACACTGTGTGTGTGTGTGTGTGTGTGTGTGTGTGTGTGTGTGTGTGTGTGTGTGAGAGAGAGAGAGAGAGAGAGAGAGAGAGCGATGACTGAGTGTTGAAGCTTCGTTAGTCACTCTCCGCTAGACATGACGAAATAGCCAGGACAGATCATTCACACACACACACACACACACACACACACACACACACACACACACACACACAGAATGACATCATGTCACAGTTTAAATTTTATTTCAGCACCTCACTGTAGTCAGATCAGCGCTCTCGCAAGATTAATGAAAAAATCATGTTCAGCTTTCAGAGACAGAGAGAGAAAAGCAAAACAAATCTCTAACTCTTCTCCAAGTCTCACGTCTCTGGCAGTGCAGTGAGCATTGAGTCAGAGTGCTGCGTCCTGCTGGGGTTCAGATCAGCACACACACACACACAGTATATTGCCCATCCATCATCATTGAATTCAGGTGTTTCAATCGCTTCCATGGTTACAGGTGTATGAAATCAAGCACCTACTGTAGATGTGCAGACGACTTTTACACACATTTGTGGAGGAACGTTTCTCTCTCAGGAGCTCAGTGAATCCCAGCGTGATACCGTGATAGGATGCCACCTATGCAATAAGTCCAGTTGTGAAATTACCGAGCTACTAAATATTCCACAGCCAACTGTTAGTGGTATTATAACAAAGTGGAAGTTATTGGTAACGCCAGCAACGAAGTGTTAGGCCACGTAAAATCACAGAAAAGGGTTCAGAGGATATATAGGGCATAAAGGTCGGCAACCTTCTGCAGAGCCAATAGCTACAGATCTCCAAACTTCATGTGGCCTTAAGTTTAGATCAAGAACAGTGTGTAGAGAGCTTCATGGAGTGGGTTTCCATGGCCGAGCATCTGCATCCAACCCTTCCATCACGAAAGCATCGGATGCAGTGGTGTGAAGCACGCCGCCACTGGACTCTAGGGCGATAGAGACGTGTTCTCTTGGGTGATGAATCACATTTCTCTGTCTGGCAATCCGATGGACGAGTCTGAGTTTGTCAGTTTCCAGGAGAATGTTACTTGTCTGACTGCATTGTGGCAAGTGTAAAGTTTAGTGGAGGAGGGATTATGATATGGGGTTGTTTTTCAATCATCCTGTTCAACTTTGTAAGAACAGTTTGGCCCTTCCTGTTCCGACACGACTGCGCACCAGTGCACAAAGCAAGATCCATAAAGACGTGGATAAGCGAGTTTAACACACACTCCTAAACCTTGTAGAAAGCCTTGACAGGAGAGTTGAAGCTGTTATAGCTGAAAAAGGGGCGGGGCCAACCTCATATTAAACCCTACGGATTAAGAATTGGATGTTACTCCAGTTCATATGCATGTGAAGGCAGGCGAGTGAATACTTTTTGCAATATAGTGTATATATACACTCCTGCTCAAAAGTTTAGGATCACTTTCTAATTCCATGGACGTTCCTGATTTTTATTTCTTTCCACATTAAAGTAAAACAATACTGAAGGCGTTTATCCAAAATACATTAACTATTAACTCCTTTAATAAAACTCCTTTAAACAGTTGATATTGAGATGAATCTGCTACTTATGATCTGTAAATCCTTCATAACGGCTCTAATCTGAGGTGCTTGTTGTTAGTCGGTGATTTCTGAGGCTGGTGACTCTAAATTTCCTCTGCAGCAGAGGTAACGTTTTGGTCTTGCTTTCCTGTGAAGGTCTTCATGAGAGACAGTTTCATCATGGAGCTTGATGGGTTTTATAAACGCACTCGACAAAATACTGTTCTTACACGGACTGTTCCAGAACAACTGTACATTTACATGTTCATTTACGTAGGCATTTAGCAGATGTTCTTATCCAGAGCGAGTTACAAAAAGTATTAGAGAGAGTGTGCTAAAGTATGAGTGTGTGTTAGAGTGTATGCTAAAGTATGAGCATGTGTTGGAGAGTGTGTTAGAGTGTGTGGTAAAGTATGAGTGTGCGTTGTAGTGAGTTATCATCTTAGAGTGTGTGTTAGAAAGTGTGTTAGAGTGTGTGCTAAAGTATGAGTGTGTGTTAGAGTGAGTTATGGTCTTAGAGTGTGTGCTGGAGTGTGTGCTAAAGTATGAGTGTGTCCTAGAGTGTGTGCTAAAGTATGAGTGTGTGTTAGAGTGTGTGCTAAAGTATAAGTGTGTTAGAGTGTATGCTAAAGTATAAGTGTGTTAGAGTGTATGCTAAAGTATGAGTGTGTTAGGGTGTATGCTAAAGTATGAGTGTGTGCTAGAGTGTGTGCTAAAGTATGAGTGTGCTAGAGTGTGTGCTAATGTATGAGTGTGTGTTAGAGTGAGTTATGGTCTTAGAGTGTGTGTTAGAGTGTATGCTAAAGTATGAGTGTGTACTAGAGTGTGTGCTAAAGTATGAGTGTGTTAGAGTGAGTGCTAAAGTATGAGTGTGTTAGAGTGAGTGCTAAAGTATAAGTGTGTTAGAGTGAGTGCTAAAGTATGAGTGTGTTAGAGTGTATGCTA
>JAQMYG010000010.1:6284429-6297967 GCA_030014215.1 Clariallabes teugelsi
ATTTAAGGCAGCCATCCACTTCACCAGTAAACCTGAGTGGTAGAGACATCATACATACATACACACACACACACACATGCATATAATCCATCCTTTCATCTTTCTCCCATCTCTCCATCATCCTGGGCTGGGAGATGTAGTGGAGCAGCTGTTTGACACTCTGTTAGAGCGAGCAGCCTCGTATGTCCGCTAGCGTAATAGTCCAGGAGACGCCAGGACGTGTTGCCTGTCGCATCGCTTTCTTTCATTTTTGTTTGTTGTTTTTTTTTTCTTTTTTATTCTATTTTGAGAATAAACCTACCATTATTCGACAAACACATCTCCTTCACATGAAGTACATCACTTCAGAGTTACACTGTTGATAGTATTGCTAGTGGTGTGTGTGTAGGCGTCTTCTTTTATACATTATTTACATTTAAAAAGCCATAATCTTTTTCTTCCTCCTCCTCCTCCTCTTCTTTTTCTTCCTTTTATTATTAATACTATTATAGATAATAAAATCACAATTTTTTGTTGACTTTGAAATGCTTTTACACTTGAAGATTCAAAATTCAAGAGTTTTATTGTCATATGCACTAGTGAAATTTTTACTTTGTTTACTTCTATCAAGAATGAATGACAGTAGAAATTCAAATTTTATTTGTCACGTACACAGTCATACCCAGTACGAAATGCAGTGAAATGACCTTAAAAAACAAGATTATCAACAAGAAAAAATTATGATGTAAAATAAGAATAAAATATATAGAAAAACTTTAGCAGTAGAAATATAGGTGAGAACAAAATATAAAATATTTTTAATATTTTTAAAAAACTTAGTACAAAATATAGACGGCTTGGCTGTACAAATATGGAATATTTTTCTATACAAATATAGAAACTATAAAGGGGGAACAAGCATAATTTACAATACGTAATATCTTAAAAAACATATAGCATATTCAGTAAAGTGTAATATAATTATAAGTAATAGTAGCTTTTAAAAATTTACAATAAAAAAGTAAGAAGAGAGAAAGAAAACTAGAGGGAACATATTCTAAAAAAATGTTTTTTAAAAACATAACAACCAACAATGAGATCATTTTCCACAGTATAAAGTGACTATTTTAAAGTGTCATGTGATGATAAAGTGTCAGTGTAAAGTCCCGTGTTTGAATCGTCCCTGATTATCTGTTATATACTGTAGATGTTGCAGCAGGAAAAGTGCCGAGTGCCACTGAACAGACAGAATTTACTCCTAATGATATACAGGTAGAAGCAGCAGTGGGATTTAAGGAAAGAAAAGAAAAATGTTGTATTGTCCAAATATCAAGTCAAGTCAAATTTATTTTTAAAGCACATTTAAGACAACTTAGTTGACCAAAGTGCTGTACAATCCTAAAATAGCTGCAGACATAGAAACAGACAATAATAATGAAATTAAATGAAATTAAATCCAAATCAAATAATATACAATAATAAAAAGTTCGCCCTCATTGTATAAAGTAAGCAAAAACAACAGTAAAACAATAAATACAGTAAATACAACAATACACAATAAAACAGTAAATATTTTTATTGTGAAAAAATTCAACTACAAATCAACAAATCTAAGGTAATATATTAATTTACTATACAAACTGAGTGCAAACAAATGTTAAATCAAATAAAAGTTCTATAAATAGATGTATATACACACACCATTTAGCTAAGATAAGCTGTATGATACATACTGTAGAAACTTTAGTCTGTTGTTTATAAACATTTTAAATAAGATCCAAATATGATAATTCATATCTTTTGTCATCAATTTTATTTTATGACACTGTTTAAAAGTACTAAAAGCTTTCACCTATTTGCAGGTTGGACGTTAATCGATCACAAGCACTTCTTTTTATTCTTTTAAACAAAAATCCTTTTGTATCGGTTTACAAGATTATATGGTAACATATCGTCTTTTTAAAGAAAAGTTGACGATTGAATCAGACAGGAGGAGATGAGTGAACACGCGGTATATTTTGGGATACACGGATAGCCAGGCATCAGTGTGGCACCTATAAGATTTCATCCTGCTGTGTCCCTCCTGTCCGTCTGTAATCCGGTTTCAAACCTCAGGATTGAAACGCCAGCGAGCGTCAGGCGCCGAGTGGCGAGAGAGCGGCCTTAGCTCAAGGTGTAGCTTATTGTTGTTTGTTGCTTGTTGTTGTTGTTGTTGATCATGTGGTCTCTGGCAGGGCTGTCCTCTCCCGGGTCTCTAAAGAAGCCGTCGGGGAAATTCGATTTCGGCGCCCTGTCGGCTCAGACGAGGTCCTCCCGCATGGCCTTCACACACCACCCACTGCCCATGTTGGCGGGAGTGAGACCAGGTGAGACACGCCAAAAAAAACAACAACAAAACAAACAAACAAACAAACAAAAAATAAATAAATAAAAAGAATGACCTCCTTGTAAATAGTGCGAGAGAAAGAGTTTTAAAGAGACCCGGGGTTATATATTTATATTTATAAATATATTTATTTCTATATTTTATATCTATACAAATTTAAAACTTTTTTTTAAAACAGATTATAGAGCCTGACTCAGGACACATCATCATCATCATCATCATCCATCCATCCATCCATCCATCCTGCTTCTTCTTCTTCTATTTTTTTCTCTCGCTCGCTCGCTCGCTTCCCCCCTTCATCCATCACTCCACCGTCGTTTCTCAGTGCGGTTTCAGAGCGACACTCCTCCGCCAGAAGATTATTGCCTCCGAGCGCTTGAGTCATAGCGCAGAGTCTTAACGTGTCTGTTCTTTGTTTCCCAGCGCATCAGAGTCTTAAGCCGGAGCATCTGGTTTAGATTTGGTCATCACACACACACACACACACACACGTTTCAGGGAGTGCTTGCTTTTTTTTTTTTTTCTTCAAAATGAGATCCATTCTCTCCATAGTGGGCACCATTTTTTTTTTCTGTTCAGATATGTATAGCGGTAGTTCGAGTGCCAAGCACGCTCATTAAATTTTTCAGTTTTAAATTTTTTATTTTATTTTATTTAAGACTCCCCCGATGAGTCATCCTGGAAGAGAAAGCAGAGATGGATGGAGGCGAAGAGAGCGAAATAGAGAAATGTTCTTAACATGTCCAAATGCGTAACTAACGTGCGACCTGAAGTCGCTTCTAAAAAATTTTTTAGCTGCGAGACATGCTGTGATTCAGGCTGCGAGCGAGGATGAAAAGCAGAGCGCTGTCAGACGAGGAGGAGGAGGAGGAAATGTACTCTTATCTTCTCCTTCTGTGCTGGCGAAGGCAAAGCCGCTCGAATCGGCGTGATAATCCTGTTAATAAAGTAGCGCCGTGCGCGAACACGCTCTCAGAGGGCGATGGATGAGCACGCTCCCTCTCTCTCTCTCTCTCTCTCTCTCTCACTGCGACCCAGAAGAGAAAAATCCCAGATCCTCCCAGAAATATTCCCAAAGTTCTCGAACGTTTAACCGCCGCGCAGGGCAGCGTGGAACCGGAGCGAGCTCGTTAAGAAAAGGTCACGAGGATCCCGAGCTGCTTGTTTGAAGTGGATGTGATTAGGAAAAGTTTGTTTCATAATACAGAGTAAACTGAAAGAGAGAGAGAGAGAGAGAGAGTCAACATTACTGAGTGACTAACATGTTTATGTTGTGTGTATGTGTGTGTGTGTGTGTGTGAGAGAGATTGAAAATGTGTGTTTAAGACTGAGAACATGACAAATACAAAGGATGAATGCAAAGGAGTACAAAGAGTAGAGGACAGTGATAGATGGACCAAGAGAAAGAAAGAGAACAAAACAAATACAAACATATTTACACGATACAGTATGAAATACACGATACATGTTTATCTTCATTACTATAATCGTCATATTTTACAGTCTTGAACATATTTCACTGAATTAGTATTCTCTCTCTCTCTCTATCTCTCTCTATCTCTCTATCTCTCTATCTCTCTCTCTCTCACACACACACATACAGGAAGTCCACGTGCCTCAGCCTCGGCTCTCCACTTCCCGTCTCCGTCCATCATCCAGCAGTCCAGTCCGTACTTCACCCACCCCACCATCCGCTACCACCATCACCAGGATCCGCTCAAGGAGTTCGTCCAGTTCGTCTGCTCGGACGGCACGGCCCAGCCCGGTGCTCAGGTAACACACACACACACTCTCACACACACTCTCTCTCACACACACACACACACACACGTCCTCCAGTTTGAATTATCTAACAACACTGCTCTGTCTCTTTTCACTTCCATAAGCTCTGTTCCTCATCCGCTCATTCTGAGGGTGTGTGTGTGTGTGTGTGTGTGTGTGTGTGTGTGTGTGTGTGTGTGGGTGGGTGGGTGGGTGTTTATATGCTAAGAGAGAGTGTGTGGTATCACAGAGAGTCATCCCTCACTCTGTGTGTGTGTGTGTGTGTGTGTGTGTGTGTCTGCAGCCTAACGGGAGCGGTCAGAGCAAAATGTCCGGCTCTTTCCTGTTTCCTCCGCCTCCTCTGGTGGCACGGCCGGTGCCGCTCCCAATGCCCGACCCCAAACCCAGCCACACACACCCCGACGGGGGACTCGGCTCACCCGCATCGCCCCGTAAGTGACGACCCAGAGCGCCGAGCCCCTTCACGAGCCCCTCCCACAATCCAAACACCCGCCCCAGTTCCAATCAGAAGGCAGCTCCTTAGACCGTCCCATTCTGAAGGTCTGCAGTAACATAGCTTTAGCCAGCTAGCGGGAAAGTCGTCACTGCTCCTACGCTACAGTAAGAGGTCGTCTTGTCATTCACAACATGGTGAGCTCCAATCCCAGTGACACCATCGCTACAGTACCATATGTGGAATTCCACGAGAGCAGGAGCGGCCCGCCCTCTATCGCCTGTCAATCACAGCCACATTGAGCAATCACATGAGCTCAAGTATGCGAATGATGGCATTTTCCTTCCAATCTTGCGTGTTACACAGATTCACAAACATGTCCCCGTCTTCACCCTGTCCGTTCGGGTTAGACGTCAAATGATATTGGAACTTGGCAAAAAGTTAAATAAAAAATTTTTTAAACCCTCGCTGGACAGTCAGAGACCTGTAAAGGATGTGACTAGTAAGACAGCTGCCTCCAGACTGGAACTTCATTTAATCAGACTAAAGAAGCTAATAGATTTACTGTAGATGTGGGAAGGAAGGAAAAACAGATAAACAAACAAACTGCTGTAGTGAGAAAACACCGTCTTTTACAAAAAAAAAAAGTAAATAAAAAAGTCATGTCAAGTAAAAAAAAAAGTCATGACCTTTCACAAGTGCTGCATGTCTCCTCATAATCCTTAAATAGTCAGGACAAGAATTAGACAAGCTCTCCTGCTAATCTAGTACTATTTTTCTTTATTATTTACCTTACTGACTTTTATTTTTCTCCACCCTTTCATTTCTTTTTATTTCTGATTAAAATCTAGAGCCTTTAACAGTTACACAGGCCGCTCTTACACTCCCACGTTTCCTGTCATTTCTTTATCTTTGTTTTAGTTTTTTTCTATTATCATTTCCTTTCTTTACTCTCCTCCCTGCCTCATTTGAGAGATCAAATTCAGGGCAGTGTGCATGGACTCCAAAATCACAATAAACAAATGATCAATAAATCAATCAATCATACTTCAGTCAAAACCACCGGACAACAGTCTCAGTGAAAATAACGCCGAATCAAACGGAGCGAGTTTGTTCAACACTCGGATGTCACAATACCCCGATTCGATTGTGTTTGTGTGTGTGTGTGTGTGTGTGTGTGTGTGTGTGGTGTTGGGGGGGGGGGTCAAGTTTGGGGTCTGTGTGTGTACCAGCAGAGGAGCCGGTGGAAAGGACCAGGCCTTGAGAACTAGTTGATTGTTGGATGAAGACCATCTCTTTTTTTTTTTTTTTCCTCTTCTTCTTTTTCCAACTTTTTCATATCATATGTTTCTCATATGTTTCCTTGACATCCTTCCTTCTTCTTTTTAAAGGTGTTCCTCATCCTCACCCGTCCTCTCCTCTTTTTCACATTTCAAACTGTATATCTGTAATATCGCACCAGTCACATTCCACAGACCTGCTGTCATATTTTGCTGACGTATTTTCATTACCTTTACATGCGTATATGCACATTTATATATATATATATATATATATATATACACACGTGCAAATGCAGACACGCAGATGTGAGCTTCAGACGATGCACACACTGGTCCACCAGTTTATCTGCGTAAAACCGCCTTAGACGTATTTAATCTGGAAATTTGGAGTCCATTGTATACCTCTGCCCAGAATTCGATCGGTTCAGCAAAGAAGCTCAGGATTTACGAGCTGAAAAAGAAACGTTTCGTACAGTTATGACATTTATTATGGAGCGAGTTAAGAGGAAACGAGACCTGGTGATAGATTAATGGAAAAACCTTAAATGTGCCAGAGATGCTAAAATTAAAGATAAACCTTTAAAACATTTCAACCCATAGATTCGGCTGCCTGTAAAGGTGATAGTATATGATCACATCCTCAGGCAGGGGGCGGAGTCATTCTGGAAGAGACCACGCCCATGGCCATGTTGTTGTCCATGAGGGAGCTCAATGGAAAACAACCTGGCTGGTTCACAGTGATAAAAGGTCGACATTATAGCTCGAATAGCTACTTATTACAACTGTGGTGAGAAGAAAAGCATCTCAGAATTCAACGAGAAGAAAGAAACGAACGACAGATTCGACCTCTCTCTCTCTCTCTCTCTCTCTCTCTCTCTCTCAGAATCTGAGGCTTAAACAGACAGCTGATCCAGATGTTTAATACCCCTGCTGCACAGCATGATTATCTGTGTGATGGGGTAAAACTTTCCGGAAGCCTCTGCATCCTCATCAGCTCGTTTATTTAGGGTTTTTTCCTTTAATCTGTCACCCATCTGTATATAACTATAATCTTTCTTTACTACATACAATATGAACATATAGAATATGATGTTTTTAATCCGCAAATATCTTAACTAGATAAATTGTAGGGTAGTCATTTTAAATGCAAATTATTAAGATTTTGAAATTCTTCTGGGAAGGGGTGTATAAACTTATAATCACCGGCTAGAACAAACATTATATAACTCAATTTTCGTAAATGCAGTAATACTGGAAACTATGTTGTTACATTGAGCCACTGTAGAATATACAATATATATAAATATCGCCAGACACTGACAGATGTGTGTGTGTGTGTGTGTGTGTGTGTGTGTGAGCAGCATACTCCTCGCCAAGCTCCACAACTCCCAACAGGTTTGTCGGCATCGGAGCACGGGACAACTTTCTAAACATCCCACAGCAGACACAGGTATGTATGTACACACACACACACACACACACACACACACACACACACATCTGCAGTTCCCCATCTCCAACTCCCAGAATTGATTACGCTTTTGTTTTTTTTTTTGTTTTTTTTCGTCACCCCACGCCACACACACACACATAATGACGGAGGTCGAGTCTGAATCGGCTACTTGTGTGTTGTCGCTTGTTTGTGGTTAGTGCAGTCCTGTGTTTAAACCCAGATGTGAGCTTGTAGGGAGCAGGGCTGCGGGGCCTTCTACTAAATACGCTCCTCTGGTACACGGTCCTGGCCACCAGATGTTCAATACTTTCACTCCTGCCCGCTGAAACATCTTTCATGAGGAACAAAACCTCAAGCTAAACACTAAAGCCGGCACACATGGAGGCAATCTGGAGCGCTTCTCCGTGTCCGTCTGCTTCTCTCTCTCTCTGCAGCACATGCCTCATGATTCGAGATGATGTTTATAGAACTCGTGAAACACCTGGATGGAGATTTTTTACAAAATATTAAACGTTTTATTCGGCTGCGTCCTCACAAAAAACGCAATCGATAACACATGGACTATGCATGCAGATAACCTCATGGCCGAAGATAGTGAAAGTCAGATGGGGGTAAATACAGGAAGGAAGTAAAGTAATGAAAGAGAGGCTGAAAGGGAGAAAGAGAGAGAGAAAGAGAGAGAGAGGGGGAAACACACATTCAGATCCAACTGTCTGGTTGCCCTCAACGACAGACATGATGTCATAGGCAATGAACATGAGCTTGGTGAAGGGTGAGCGTTTGAAGCGAGGATGGACAGTGCCAAGTATTAGAGAAAGAAAGACAGAGAGAGAGAGAAAGAGAGAGAGAGAGACAGAGAGAGTCCCAGCCTACTTATCTCAGTAATGTAGCTCTGCCAAAAAAGTAAACCCATCCCTGGGGGGTTAACAAACATTCCCCAAAAGCTCTGTCCCAAAATGTTTTCTTGTTTCTAATACAAACATGGTGGTGTGTCCTCTCTGTGCAACACCTTAAAAATGTCAGTCTGTTATTTTTCATTGATCAAAAATAAAAAACAAAAACAAAAATCAATCAGATTAATATGACTTAACATTTAGGCTGAAGACACCAGCTTGGTGTAACAGTGCTTTTCTCACACTCTTGTGGTCATCATGAGAACTGCCCTTCTGACATGCCTCTGCATAGATGTGTGCCTTTAAAAAGTAAAATCTAGAGCTGTCACAAGCTCAAGACCAGGACTAGCCAAGACCAAGTCAAGACTGAGGGTTTAGGGGATCAATGCCACATCCCAATCAATTAAACGCTTTCCCAGGCTTCAACTCGTCTGGTTCATTTGCGTGTTTGTGCAAATCACATGGCCGTTCTGTGGAAGTGTAAATTGTCAAACATTGTTCATGCGGAAAGAAGAGACAAACATTATTTCTGAAAGACCTTTTTAAGACCAATTATGTGTTTAGGGAAAACAACACTTTAGACCGATACAAGTCCAAATCAAAGCAGAAAACTAATGGAACTACTGTATTATTTATTATTGAATTACTACTTTGGCATTTTAAGAATCTTCGGAATGACGTATAAATGGATGTGACTGAACGCTGAAACATCAGCAGTGAGAGATTTTGAAACAAATAAAAAATTGCACCTAAGGGATTGAATGTGAAGTTTTACTGTTCGAGTAGTTACTGTGTTAACTTTGTAGAGTAACATAGTTGTTGGTTGAAGTGTAACACTCAGGAGTCTTGCTATGGTAGGACAGTCTAGAACAGCTTTACTGTGTGTAACTTAAAATTCCAACATTCAACATCTAGTCTTAGCTAAATTTCCACTATTTCATCTAGCCTTACAATCTGTAACTTTAGTTTCCTACATTCCAACCAGCACTGCAGTGTGTAATTTTGTATTTCAACATTAAACATTACATTTTAACTTCAAAATATCCTTACAGTTTGTAGTATTACTTACAGCTTTAAATTTCCAACTTTCCCACCAACCGTAGCTTTTAACTTAGAGCAACGCAACTAGCCTTAAAATTGTGTAGCTTTAAATTTCCAACATTCCAACAAGCCTCATATTTTGTAGCTTTACATTTCCGATATTGCAACAACCCTTACAGTGTGCAGCTTTAGATTTCCAGCATACCATTTTCTGTAGGATTACTTTGTGTACCTCTAAATTTCCAACATTCCAACTAGCTGTACATTGTGTAACTTAAAATTTCCAACAGTGCAATTAGGCTTATAGTGTGTAGCTTTAACTTTCCAGCATGCCAACTAGGATTGCAACGTCTAGCTTTAAATTCACAACATTACAACTAGCCTTAAATTCTGTAGCTTTAAATGTCCAACATTGCAGCTACCCTTTTAGTGTATAGCTTTTAAATTTCCCACATTCCAACTAGGAATACAGTAACTAGGTTTAAATTCTGACTGTAAACAAGCATTACAGTGTGTAGCTATAAATTTTCAACTTTGTAAAGCAGTTTTATTAATTTTTCTGCAGTTTTATCATGGACCGTTTATTTTACCCTGCACTGAAATATACAGTAATAGTGTCTGAGAATGCTTGCTCGAGATCATTTAAAAGCCTGTTGTTGTGCAACACAATATATTTATTCCATATAATTATTTGTAGCAATTCTATTTTGGATATGCAAAAACTTTGTAATTTCTAAAAATTACGTAATGTCTATGTAGAGATTTTGTGTGTAGATTCTTATCAGTACTTTTCCCTCTGTTTTACAGTCTTGGTTTCTTTGACATGATCTATCTGAAACACACAGATACAAAGTCTGTAGCTGAGACATGAAACACAAAGCTAAGTATGGACTGCTATTAGCTAATCACTCACACACACACACACACACACACACCCCGTCCCTGATCAACTCAGACCTGCAAACCTTCACCATGAGCCCTCGAACCAGGAATCTGGAAAACTTCCACACGAGTCTTCAAAACTGCACAATTCTGCAAATCTGAAACTGGAAAGAGAAACAGAAAACCAGGAAAACAGCAACACAAAAAAACAAAAGGCAGGAGTGAAGAACAGATGTGATTCCATTCTGGATGAAGAAGAGATTTCATCATGAGTAATCTTTGTAATGGTATGAAGGTGACCCGAGTATTGACCAATCTTTCCAGCCGTTGTTTAATTATTTATTATTTTTTTTGCATCGTCTACCGATCATCATACAGTGGGGCCAAACCATTCTGCTTTCACTCCATCACAGGTTGTTGAAACGAAACAATTTCAGATAATCTGCAGCATAGTGTGACATTGGGGATTGACACATCAAGCTACACTTGGTTCTCAAGCTTGTCTCAAGCATCTAATCAGACAAAACTACAAATGTCTCCCCAGCACCCTCCGCTTTAGATCGGACCAGTATGATAACTAACATGATCGTATCATGGGTGTGTCTCAAACGCTGTAATGTTAATAGCTATCAGCAGTAATTTGACCTTAATCTGCATGTTTCAGGTTTAAGCCGTGAATTGATTGGCGTCAACAATCAAAGGGGAAACAAAAACACACAAAGACCTTTAGTATTTAGTCATGGCATTAGCACAACCAAAAACTCAAAAAGAGAAACAGCATCTTGTCCTCATGTTGAGACATAACCACAAAAATATTTCCCTCGTTCCATGCAAAACACAATGAGTCAAAGTTTGGACCACTGATTCATACATATTTCAAACTCATTTCCATATTATTTTTTATTATTTCGATTCTGTAAAGCTGCTTTGCGACAATAAGCATCGTTAAAAGCGCTATACAAATAAAAATGAATTGAAATTGAAACTCGGAAACAATATTATCACTGGTCACTACCTACCAAGCATATAGTCACAAAGTTTAATCAAAACATTGTACTGTACAAAGAAACAAAACTAGAACATGATGGTGACAACAGTAACTACAGCATACGAACAGATGTGAGACATCGACAAGTCCAAACACAGGCCTGCTTATACACATACACACACACACTAAGTAGATTAACCAGATTCACGTGGCAGTAAACGAGATGACACTACTGGTAAAAAAAAAAAAACATACTGGGACATGAAGTCTGTATACTTCATAAAAGTCAACATTAAAGCCCTAGCACAAAGCACAAGAGGCAAGAGAATCACAAAACACACTAAGTCCAGGTTTTATCCCAGACACCAGCCTGACACATGCTTTCTCTGAGACACAAGATGCCAGTTGTGGCATTTTTTTTTAAAGAAAGGAAAACACTATCCGCCCACTTCCACATACATTCTGTAAGCTCACAGATGCCTGCCATTGACTAGAGTCTCTATGACTGACAGAAGGTTGTCCCGGCCGTGCAGTCTCTCTCTCACCCAGCGATCACGGCTTATCTTTTGACCCCTGAGCCATGGATGGCTGTCACGAGCTCAGAATTCACGCGTGCGATGGACTCTATTACCCAGAATGCACTCAGTTTATGTGAACGAAGACACTGAGCAGAAAAAGCACACCGCATCAGTTAGGCATCAGTTCGGCGTGTTGCATTACATTGCATCAGTTAGGCGCCTTGCTGTCTTGCTGACTTTACCAGGCCAGGTGTGGTTAGACCAAACGCGTGTTAAACTGGCCTGGCCGAAAAAATAAAATAAGATAAAAAGCGAACATACTTTACACGCGAAGGAGGGAAAAAAAACCTGACCACTAATGAGCATCAGAGCTAGCGAGTGAACAGGATATGACAAAAATATGACATTCTCGTCTCCGGGGACACTTCTATTTGTACGCTACCGCAAAATATGTCTTTTCAAGTTTTTCAGACACTGTGACGGGACAGCTCTTCTCCCCACACCCCTGCATTTGGGACACACCCAAAGTTAGCATGAACGAAAAAATATCCTAACATGTCACCATCGAGTGAGGGATGCTTGGGGAGTTTGTAGGCCATTACATAGAGCAGTTAATGACGCTAATAAACAGTTTTCCTTAGCAATAAACCGAAGACAGTGACGCATTCACGAATATGGTGTTGTAAAGCCGTTATAAATGCACAAATTCAGCTTTTATTACTAACCATCATGCAGGAGAAAGAAAAAAAAAAACAAACAAAATACATTTTCACCACTTCCAGCAGTAACTGTTTCTCTGCAGGGAGTTCAGTTTCTCAGTTTCAGTGCAACCACACAACCCTGTAGAAATGTTAGGAAAAGAAAAAACACTTTTATTTTGCCTTTCTCTCTCTCTCTCTCTCTGCTGAAAGTGAGATTTGGTTTGGGTTTGCAGTAGCTTGTTTTAACTGGTTTTAATTTTGTGTCATCTGGGATTTTTTTATTATTTTTTTTCATTTACAGAATTAACTGCATGAGAGTTTCGCTTCTTTCAGGTTTGCTTTTACAACCTGGTCACAGTAACGCGTACGATTTCTACAGTGACACTCGTGAAATCTTTTCCTTCGGCTTCCTCATCAACACCACAGTACCTCCCTTTCCCGATCGCATGTCCGATCCCTCTTACCGTCTTATCATTATCATTCTACTTCCTGTCAGGAGTGGCTTTTCATATTACTGACATCACTTCCTCCGTGCATGCTCTCATTTTTTTCCCACTACAAGTCCGTCATTACAGACCGCTCACATCCGGATCACGGACACGGACACATGATTTATAGATTCCTTAAAAGAAACTCTCTTTGAAAAAAAAAAAAAAAAAGCCTTCCGGTCACCGATCTAATGATTTACACTCTTCGCTCTTTGAATGTGAATAAACGAACAAACTGGTAACAGAGTTACACTGTGTACTTCTGACATCACAAAATAACTGGACTGCCCGGCTGTCAATCACATGTCAGGGATCCATATTCTCCTCGTTAGCCCCGCCCACCCCTTTCTCCCTCCCTGACGATTCTAATTTGCGCAGAGAAAGTGCCTCCCTTTCCTTTTTTTATGCAACCGAATGCCATCGAATTCAGGGTCTGTGTCTATTTCATGTATAAGCTACAGAAGTTAATGTACATTATGTATCATGGCTTAACAAGACTGGAAACATCGCCTTTATAAATATATATTATCCAGACATTTAAAAAAAATAATAATAATCATACTCGTACGTGCTGTGTATATATATGGAAATATGTATAGTAGCTCTTCTTCGGAATATGGCAGTCTAGTTATTTTTTGACTTTTCACCCCTTGTTCGTGTCAGTTGTCTTCCAGGAAACCTATAAAACAATATCGTTGTTTTATCATCTAT
>JAQMYG010000010.1:6298010-6316501 GCA_030014215.1 Clariallabes teugelsi
TATATAATCAGTGTTAGTGTTTAAAGGGGGAAAACAGAGCGAGGTGTTTGTGGGCTGAGGGGACAAACCTGAGAGTCTATACGAGAATTGTACACACACACACACACACACACACACACACACAAATTTAAGTCCACTCGTCCTGGACTCTAAACTCAAGGGCCATGAACAGCACCCCAATCTTTATAAAATGTTGGGCGTTTCTTGTTCTTTTCCCCTTCATTAACTTTTTATCATGTTTAATATTGTAATCATAATCTTTTTTTCTTTTCTTTTTAAACTATTATTAAGGAGGGTGGAATGATGAACAATCTTACAAAACTGTGTATTACAGTACGATCCCGCTTGTTCACGCAGGGTCAGTCTATCATTGTAAAGAATAATACTTTCTCTCCAGGCACGTTTTTATTTAAAAAAATAAAATAAAATAAACGTGTCAGTTCTCGTCTTTGGTGTGCTCACTGGGGGGGTGGGGGGTGGGGTTTGTAGGGTTTTTTTTTTTTTTTAGTCAGTTGTGACAAAAGGCATTTTATTTCAACCTTTAAGAAGATCGTATTTAATTCCGTAAACCTGATCCACAGAGTGGTTCAGTTCAGAGATCGCTTTTTTTTTTTTTTTTTATATTAATTTATTTTTTAATCCCAGAATTTCATAAAGGTTTCACCTGTAAATTAAGGAACTGCGAATCAGCAGCAAGTGTTTTTGCCTTTGTGATGATTTGAACAATGTCGTAACGAGTATTTGTAGAAGTTCTTGTAGTTTTTAGACAATGTGAAGACGGGTTCCTGGAAAAACAAGGAACGTTCCAGAGAACCATGGCATCATGTGGAAGAATAAAACTTAGACGGGCTTCATCCCAAACCTACCCCACATACCCCCTGCTCCGCCCACCTCCCCCCCCCAAACACCGCCACCACCAATCCCACCCCTTATACCCCCTCCCCTCCCCTTCAAAATGTAAATGACCCTTCCTAGTGCTCGTGATTAGTGTAGTGTAGTACTAAGCCAGCATTTAAAGGTTGTTCCCTTCAAAAGTGCCTTTTGTTCACAGAGTCCATCTTGTAAAACATATTTTTTTTTATATATATATATAAAAAAAGGACAAAACAATAATAACTTTTTGCCCCATCTATCTCTTCATCTTTTTTTTTTTTCGAAGCCGTATATAGTAATATTGGAAATGGATGTGATTTAGTTCTTTTTATCGTTCAATGCTGAAAAAAAAATACTGTAAAGGCAAAAAAATCTTTCTGTCTCTTTCCTTCTTTTGCGTTACTGGAGATGTTGTACAAGACGTCCGTCTTACATACCCTGTCGTACATCCACCCTCACCCACCCATCCCCCACCCCGAAAAACGAGGCTTTTATATTTTATTTTTCCCCTCGAGCAGAATATCCTTGTCTGTATGCTTGTTCTTGTTACGCCATACCGATCTCTCTCCCGTTTTGCCGCTTCTCTGTTTCTACTGCTAGTGTAAGTGAAATGTGGCCGTCCGGGCTCCGCGGGGTTTTCTGGGTTACTTTTCCCATGAAGCTGTGGGCGTGGAACTGCTTCTCTGTAACCGCAGGACACCCGGCGATACCAAGCAGCTCAGCGTTATTTTGTTTCTAATTTATTTGTTTCTACTACAACTTTATACTATATTAGATTTTTTTTTTTTTTTTAAGCTTTTCTATCAGGGTACGGTCCAGAGGATTCTCTCTAGAGAACGCATGGACCTTAATAAAAAAATTTTTTAAATGCACCTTTCTTTGTTAGAAGAGCCAGTGTACCTTTTAAAAAATAATAATAATAATAACCTGTTGACTGATGATTGCTGAAAGCACCTTATGAGGCAGAATGCACTTATCGTGAAATGCACTTGAATATCACACGAGTCACACTACGGAGAATGTCCTTATTTAATACACCACATTTCAGTCCATCGTAATGGAAGATTCGCATGCGTTTAGGAGGTGTGTTTAATCTAACCGAAGTCAGTATTAATAACACATAGGATAAGAGACTGAGTACAGAGTGGACCATTTGTTTGTTTGTTTGTTTGTTTGTTTTTATAAAAGAATAGAACAGGAGAATCTACCTGAATATTCCCACTCTGGCATCAATCGAAACTAATCACTTCTAACTGCATTTTGTTTTTCATTTAAGTATTTTTTTTTATTTTGTCGTTTTGCTTCTTTATGCTTCCGTACTTTGCTGAGCTGCAAGAATTGTGTTCGACACGTTCCTAGTCTTAGCGCCCCCTAGTGGAACCCTGTGTCCTGCGCTTTCAGAGAAAACAGCTGTTTCTGCCAGCCACCCCTCAGAGCCCCCTGGCAAAATGTGCATGTGTTAACTAAAGATTCTTTTTCCATTATAAAGAATAAAAAAAAAAAGTTTGTAAAGAGCAACTGGTTGAATAAATGATGTTCTTGACTGCATAAACATGTTTGTGTGTGTTGTTTTTTCTTTCATTGCGAGTGAGAAAATAATGTTTCCAAAAAGCTACATCTGAGACCTCTGTTAGGAAGAAAAGAAGGAAGGAATGAAGAATAAAAGGATGAAAAGAAGAAAGGAAGGATAGAAGAATGGATGGAAGAAATAATTATGGGAGGAAAGAGGAAGTAAATAATTAAGGGAAAACAAATGAAGGAGGTAGGAAAGAAGAAGGAAGGCTTTAAAAATAGATGGAATTTCACAGTAAGCTGGAGCCTATCCCAGGAGACTTTGGGCATGAGGTGGGACAGGTTGAAAATCCATTAGAGGGCACACACACACATACTATGGTTAATTTGGTAATGTCAATTAGCTTAATCTGCATGTCTTAGGACTGTGAGAGGAAACCCACTAAGCACAGGAAGAACATGCAAACTCCATGCACAAAGAACCAAGGTGGTAATCAAACCCAATACCCTGGAGGTGCAAAGCGACTTTGCTAACCACTACGCCACCGTGCCACCAAGCAAGAAAATAATGCACAAAGGAGGAAAGTGGAAAGGATGAAGGATGGGATACATGTGTAAATAAAGAAGAAGAAAGAAAGTACTGTATAAAAAGAAAGAAAGAACGGGAAAAGGTAGTAATGGAGGAAGGAAAGAATAGGAAGAAGTAAAGAACAAAGAAGAAACTCAATTAAGGAAAGAAGAAAAAGATAAGTAATTAATAAATAAATCACATAAACAGACTGCTACACTTAAAGAGCATAGAAACAGATATTTAAGGCAAAAAAGAAAGAGATATGAAAGGATGGGGAAAAGAATCTGGATGTTTTATTAAAAAATAAATATATATATATACTTCATTTAGTATTGATTAAAAATCAGCAGGAGCTCATCGAATGTGCAGTGGGATGTTGTTCCACATACAGCATCCTCACAGCCACTGTCACAGGTAGCCTTTAAATTCAGACGAGATCCTGGAGCAGCCAACAGCAGCTGGTCTGAGGACCTCGAGATGTGCATGTGGGGAGAGACAATGATTTAGGTTTAAGGTTTAATGTAAAGTGTAAAGTGTGGAGGTTTAAATTCAGAAGTAAGAGCACTGAAGGTTATTTAACAACTTTAAGACACCAACTTGTGGCTGAACTGGTGTCTATAATCTTCACCTACTAACGGAGATTTGTAGCAACAGTTTAAATCATCAGACAGCAGACCTCTGGAATGCCTTTCTGGGGTTTTTATTTTGTTCTGTGCAGAGAATTTTGCTTTTGGCTGTACAATAACTACAGTCCTCAGTGATATTCAAACACGATCAATTCAGAGACGTTAAAGCACAACCCCCTGCTGTTAGCTCCACCAATTTTACGCACAAATTACAGACATGTTCCCTTGGTGTTTTGTGGCCGTTAACCAACAGTCACGGAAAGCCGCGTGGAAGCCGGGTTTCGATCCAACTCGCTTTCAAGACTCTTTATCAACGTAATGAATTCTGAAGGCTCATTACTTATAACGTGCATTTTTAGTGGATCGCTTATGCTGAAAACGCTCCACTCTGAGGTTCCAAACCCACACTTGGATCTGAGACGTGCTCTGTAATTTAGTGTTCCTGTAACGACCTGACGACTTCACTGACATGCCGAGGGCACTTTAGGGCTTTAACCTGAAGTGCCATTAGCTCAGAGAATTTACATGGCGGCTGTGACTCGAACCATCAATCACTCAGTTTTAAAAAATAAAGCAACAAATAAGCGTCTTCTCGTTTAGTTTTCTTGTTGCTTTTTCTATATTTCTGTAAATTTTTGACCCAATTCGTATTTTTATATGTCCACTATCATGTAAAAAAAAATACAAAACAAATAAAATGCTAAGTTTTCAGCTGCACAACAAGATATTATACATTTCCGTCAATTGTTTTGGCTTTTCTGTTTCTAATAAGATCTATTAAAGGACATTTATGAATACTAACTTTATTCACAAGTTGTTGTTGTTCTTTCGACTGCTCCCGTCAAGGGGTCGCCAAAGGGGAACATCCAATCCACACAGAACTTGGCACAGGTTTTACGGCACTGCATCAAGTGGCAGGGGATCAAACTCGAGACACGAATGCTCAATAAGACTTTGTGTAAGTTAAATAGAAAAATATATAGATGGTCATCATATAACTAAGGAAAGCATATTTAATATAAACATGACTGCTGACCAGAATTAAAAATACACTCATTTAGGTCTCACATTCATCGACCCTAGAGGTTTCTGAGTGGCATTTCCAGTGGTCTGTTTTCATAGCACTAAAACACTACATGACTTCGGCTCTCCACTCTGTTTACACTTTGGTATTTCCACTCCGGGTTTCTATTCCAAGAATTAAGAAGAACTCAGCAGGTGGGTTTGGGTTTTTGCTGGAGATTCGAGAACCTCTCACTCACTCTCGACATTCAAAGTCAAACAGTAGGAACATTTTTAAAGCTTATTATATAAATTTTTCTTTTATTAATACGTATATTGTACCTTTCCTATCATTATTTAACATCCCTAAGTTTTGTCATCTTTATGGTTTTATTATTAGTTATGGCTCAATATCACTATAAAGTCAATTTTAGATGTCATAATTTCCAAGAAAAAAAAAAGCTTTTCTATTTAACTTCACATGAGCTTTATTAAGTAGATCTTAGGCTGTCAGTCAGCACTTTTTGTAATTTGACTGCATGTCTCCTTATCATCCACAAACTGAAAATAAATACATTTACATCACATTAAAAGAAGTTATGAAAGGTACCATGTCAGGATGGACGTTTCTTTTGCTAAATGTAATGAACACATGGTGGACTTTCAGTAACCAAAGTGATTCACTGTGAATTTTTATTTATTAATATTAATATTGTTTCTACTGCAAGAGTTCAATCTGGGGGATGATAATAAATTATAAACAGTTGTTGTTTATTGAAGAAAAATCTGTTTCAGTTTTCTATAATGGAAAAATGTTTGTAATATTTAGTTAAGGAGTCTCCAATGTCAGCAAAAGTCATCAAGCCTTCAAAGTCTTACGAAATTGTGTAACATTTTAACAATAGCGATCGTATTAAAGGTAAGTCACATATACAGTACATTCCTTCACAGTGAAATTATTTTCTTCACATATCCCAGTTTAGTTGTTGGGGTCAGAGCACAGGGCCAGCCATGATATGGTGCCTTTGGAGCAGAGAGGGTTGAGGGCCTTGCTCAAGGGCCCGACAGTGGCAGGTTGATGGAGCTGAGGTTTGAACTTTTAATGAGTAACCCAGGGCATTACTACGACTATAACTGCTATAAGATAAGTGAGAAGAAAAGGAGAATGTACTCCTCCTTTATCTGGACCACAGCATTAAATATTACTCTAAATGGCTGTTGTAAAATAATACTCCACTTCATGTCATGAATTTAGTATTATTTCTCACTCAGATGATGCTGGCTTAAAAACGTTCATCAAATCTACCTGCACTGACTGGTCGATTCAATCCATCCACCTAATACTAGCACACATTAAGTGCCAGTATGTGACTGGAGAATTATAATTTACTGAAGGTGTCAATATTCAAAATATTAAATGAAAATCTGGAAACATGGGTGTCATGAATTTAATTTTACTTACTGACGGGTTGACTCAGGATTATAATTATTAAGAAAAATATTACTTTCTTATACTGTAAGTGTACATGGTGTTTATTGTGAAATCATCATATCACCATTCTATTTTTTTAATATATATTTCTATCATCTGTTTATGTATTTATGTTCTTTTGGATCATCGTATCGGTTATTTTCTTGTTTTAGTTTTACGATTTTTATTTTTTGTAAACATACATTTTTTGTAAACAAGACAGAATATGTCTTGTCCTGCTTCAAATACACCACACAATTAAAAAAGACAAATGTATTATTGCAATATTTATTCATGTTGTACATGCTGATGACACGAATGATGCAAACAATCCAAGCCTTTGAATACTGGTGCTGGTGGAGACGACTTTTGAAAATACTATGCAGCAAAGGTGACAAATTAAACAATACTAAAAAATATCAGGACTGGGCGTACATCGTACGTAGTTCACACTATAGTGTTTAATGATATTCATGTCTGTTTGCATGTGTTCTTTGTATCTCCTTCTATCAGTAGCCTTAAAGGTGATATTGATGATTTTGTTGAAATTTGCCCAATATCCCAGAGTAGAGTTTGCAGTGGATGCAGCATTAACAGTACAGCAGGAGTCACTGAGCAGGAAGTTCACTGTCCCAGTTATTATCTGAGAGAGAGAGAGAGAGAGAGAGAGAGAGAGAAAGACGTAAGAGAAATAATCTATACATGACTAATAATAAAATCCTGACATGTAGAATAAGTCACAATTAAAAAATAGATTATATAAATATAATAAAGGAGTGATATATAAAGGAGAGAAGCGTCCTCTATTTTTTTTCTATTTCTGCAGTACAATATAAAAACAAACACTCCATTACAGCCAAAGTAAATGTGGTATTAGTGTAAGATAAAAACAAGATGATTTCTGTTTTAGAAATCATTATTATTTGATGAAATGTTGTGTGTATTTGTAAAATGAACTTCACGCTGGAGGCCTGGATGAAATAATATTGCTTTACTGTGTGGGGCATTTTACATGCTGGCCTTTCATCCATGTGGCCATGTGTGAGTTTTGGGAGCCTGTGGTGCTGTCACCGGTTTACTGCTATATAATTGATTAACAACATTATCCAGTTCAAACGGCGCTGGCGTTAGTGTTATGGCTCATTGGTGTGTATAAAATATTGTCTCTACACACATTCAGACACACTCCAGTTCCTTACCGTGTCACTTGCTGGTATTTTCAGGCTCTCCTTTACCTTCCATGCAGCCCAACCCGTTCTGCCCCCCCGCTTCTGTCTCCACTGTTTCTCCAGCTTGACTCTCCTGTACGGGTTCATTCAGCTGCAAATCAAAATGAGGAAAAGTTTACATACGTAATGCTATTAATGCATTTTCAGAATCAGGTCAAATTGCACCTGAGAATACTTTATACAAAAAGAAGTAATTTAACTTCTATGAAAGAAAAGCAATATCTTTTTTATGTACTGATTGATTGGTTTTGTTTTTCAGTGCAGCACGTTGTTCTCATGTCACACTGCATTTACAGGATGAGCTTTTGTCCAAGTATGACGTCCAAGTTAATTATGAGTAAAAATATAAACATCCAAATTACTAAGCAGCAAAACACACACAAATAAAGAATGGAAATGAAAAAGTCTTTTGTCCCTGTAAGTGAACTTGGTGACAGATTTTTTATTTATTTATTTTTTAAACATTTTAGAGATTTAATGAAAAGAATCAAAAATATTAGGTAGAATGCACATCCCTACTGAATGTGAAGCTTTTGACACAATATTAACAAATGATGTAAAGTTATATATGTGTGTATGTTTTTTCGACCTTTTCAGCATCCTCATGTCTCTCCGGCTCCCCGTCTGAAAAACAGTATAAAATAAAAATGCAAAAATGTTAACTTTAACTTTTACTTCACTTTTACTTCATTTTAAACTTTTACTTTAGTATTTATTAAAAGAACAGAAAAGAAAGAAAGAAAGAGCTTGAAAATACTGTAGCTGTCCTGAAATTAAATGTGTGGTGTTAGTGAGTAAACTTACCCTGACTGTCTGTGGTGTATGTAGTCGCAAAATTTGTCTCCTGCACTGGGGTTCTGGAATCTTCCTATGAAAGATGAGATTAAGAGCTTCTTTTACCTGATCAGGGAATCAATTATTAGCAGTTGGATGTAAAGCTCTCTAGTGAATACTGTATGTGTATTTTGTGTGACCAACTGATCCTCTAAAACAAAAACCCTACAGAACTCTAAATATTTATTTACTTATTAAAATAATAATAATAATAATAATAATAATAATAATAATAATAGTAAAAATAGTAAAAAGTTTGCTCTAGTTATGAAGATTAATTTTGTGTGCTACTGTTTGTGTGTGATTTATCCTAGTATCTATATCTAGGGGTGGGCAAAGTACACAAATCCTGCTGTGTGACTGAGTGTTTCACAC
The DNA here is from genome assembly GCA_030014215.1 of Clariallabes teugelsi. Taxonomy (NCBI): domain Eukaryota; kingdom Metazoa; phylum Chordata; class Actinopteri; order Siluriformes; family Clariidae; genus Clariallabes; species Clariallabes teugelsi. The sequence goes on from JAQMYG010000010.1 coordinate 6,306,504, forward strand.
AGGGAAGGCAAATCATGTAATTATGTCCAATAGACAGCAGGTATTACTATTCAAATGTTTCACAACACACAACGCCATGCAGAAATGTAGTGAAGTAGAAAGTACAGATATTTGTTGTAGTACTAATAAAACTAAAGCGGTATAGACGATGAGTGAGAGTGAGTGAGGTTAACAATATTGTTGTAAGATGCTGTAGTCTTTAACATCACAATGCACACTATGCTTACATTCTATCTTGCCACATGATGTTGGAGTGTGAGTAAATGAGAACATTATCAAACTGATATCTGACACCGGTATTAGTACTGATGCTTCTCTACACTACAGGGTCAGTAGTGAGTCACTAGAAAGTGATGATCTGGTTCAGTAAGTTCCCTTACTTACTGGTAGATCCCAACCTGCAACACAAACACATAACAAATGCATGAGTGAGTACTTTATTGTAGGAGAGATATAAACTCGTGGAACAAAAAAAACGAAAGACATGAGTGTTGTGCAAAGGAACTCACAGAGACATTAAACTGACATTGAGCTCAGGTCTAATCCCTAATCTGCTTTAATTCTATTGGAGTGATATAGATTACCTGATGCCTGAGAAGGATTATCACTATTATCAGCTGAGCCAGACCTGAGAGAGAGAGAGAGAGAGAGAGAGAGAGCTTTGATAATTTTTTTTTTTTTGAAGAATTTTTTTTTTCACAATAGACAATTGCAGGTCTATTTTAAATCCCAACAATGCGTCAGATTTCTAAAGCTTGGAGTCCAAAAGAGCAAAAACTGTCCTTGCTCTCTGTGTAGGAGGAGCATGCTACTTCTCCCCTGTCAATCAAAGTGACACTAGCCAGTGAGTGAGCTGATGTATAAGGAAGATAGTGCTTTCCTCTGAGTGTGTTACGCAGCACTGAGTTTTGAGTTAGTCCTACTTACTGCTGTTCGCTGTGCGTAAGGTCTATGGAATAGTTCCCAGGATTGAAAGGAATTGCTGCCGGAGAAGGACGAGGAGGCGAGGTAGAAGGGGAAGCAGATGAGGATGAGGACGTAGGCGACAACGATGGAGATGGACATGGAGGCACTTCCTTCTGAGACTTTATTGATGGAAAGATAGCGATTTTTAGAGAAAATCCAAAGTATTTATCAAAAGCAAAAGAAAAACACTGCAAGTCCATACCGTGCTCCCCATGACGTCTACAATCTTCTCGTCCTTGTTCAATTGCGTGTCTTTCTGTGCGCTGAATCTAAAATGAACACCACACAAACAATTTCTAACAGATCCACTGGTAGACTCGCTCAAAAAGCGACGAAGCATGTCATACACCACTGCTTTATTTCTGTCAGTTATGTTTCTTGTTTCTGTTTAAGCCTAGTTAAATATGGGGTACGGGATATGAGATCACAAAAATGACGACTCACTATAAGCTTGTATTATTATTCATTTATTCATTCATTTCTTATACTACTCTATCCTGTATTCAGGGTCAGGGGGAGGGGCCTAATGCAGGAGACTTAAGGCACGAGGAAGGGTACATCTTGGATAGCGTGACAATCCACTGTAGAGCGCACACACACACACACACACACACACACAAACAAACTCACTCATATTTGGGAATGACAGTTAGCCTAATTTGCATGTCTTTGGACTGTGGGAGGAAACCAGAGAACTCGGAGGAAACCCACCAAGCACGGGGAGAACATGCAAACTCCATGCACACAGACCATGAGGCGGGAATCAAACCCGAACCCTGGAGGTGCAAGGCGACAGTGCTAACCACAACGCCACCATGTCACCTTGTATTATCCCTACTGTATACTATACTATACTATACTGTACTGTAATGATGAAAAATGCTCTGGGCTTTAAGAGTTACCTAATATTGGTCGATTTTCTCCATTAATTTGTTTATTTTAAGTGAACAGATTAGGCAGCATGTCACTGAGGACTTACCGCCACATATTTAGATATGACTTCAGGACTGTGGAATTTATACAGGCTTGAAAAGTCAGATGATAAAATGATGCAGGCTGTAATCCGACACTCCATCCTAAGCGCTGATCAAAATTCTATAATTTCCGTGTTAGACGAAAAGTAAAACCAAACAGCTGGCTCTAACATTAACAGCTCATGGGTGACGTGTACTCAGTGTTTCAGATTTAACAAACAAATATGTCTGTATTATTATTAATCTAAAGCTGATACTTGTATAAACAGTATATCTCATGTAAAGGATTTTCACTTCATTTATTTCTCATGATGTTGATTTGACGTCAGCACATAAATGGTGAAGAAATTGTAGACTAATGCCTGATGCTGGCGTCTGTTCCAGTGGCATTTTATATCATAAAAGATTTAATCCCTATTTACTCAGCCAAGAAAGAAGCGGTCACTGAGTTGTGCAAAAAAAATAAAATAAATAGTAACATCACCACGACAAGTAACATTTAATAAATGATGTTAATAAAATAGTATTTAAAAATCCATTATTTAAAACAACCAGTGTTTGCTATAGATTATTGCTGTTACTATTCTTAAACAAGGAGAAAGACAGAAAGGTGGGTGAGTTTATATGCATTTCATATGTGCAGGACATTACGTCATGTTTGTCATTTTTTTAACTGAAAACGTACTGAACTGTGACCGGTGAGTAACTTTACACACCTAGTGTTAAGTCAGGCTGTGCTTAAAAATGGGCACCGAATTTGAAAGTGTGTTTTTGGCAGTAGTGTATAAATACTACTATATAGTATAGTATAGTATAAGTGCTTCATTATTATTATTATTATTATTGTCATCATTATTATTATTAAAGATATCCCTTATGACATTTCATAATGTATAATTCCTTTTTATCGCGGTACCCAGTGTTGAAGCTTTGCCTAGCTCCATGTTGGTCAGGAATAAAGAATAAGGTCGACCACAAACAAACAACTTTGGGGAAATACACCGTCTAGTAAACAGGAACTGATCACAGTCCACACCAACACATCAACGAGACGAGATCCTTTACACTGTAATGCCGATTTATACTGTTTATAAAGATTACAGCTCAGTGAATTTAGGGAAGCAATAGAAGAATGATGGGGGAGGAAAACTGCCAAGTCATTCTCTCTCTCTCTCTCTCTGTCCTGCTCTCTCTTTCTTTCTCTGTCTTTCTGAGATTAGGAAGTGATATACACATGCACATATGACTCATCTATATTTATTTCTTTATTACATTATGTATCATCCTTTAACTCACCGGCTGAATGATCCGCAGCTGTGTCTGAGGGCGCCTTCTCATGAAATTAAACTGAAAGCCACAGTAGCTCTGACCCCGATTTCCGTCTCAAGGCGGAAGCTCCCAGTTGTAGCCAGTCAGCTGGGTGATGATATGCTGTAACACTGTTTTTGGAAGATGTGTTTCAAATGCCTCTTGCTTTAGTCTTAACTGATTTATTCTCAATAGCTTCTGGCTTGCTTGCTTGAATATAAACAAAATGTGAGCTAGAATTGTTCACCTCCATTCATTTGCAATATGAAGGTACTTAAAAGTGCTGCTGTAAAACTGAATCGATGAAGTGTGATATCACTCTTATACAACAATTCTACAAACACCATTTATTATCAACAGATTATGATTTGTTTCATTATTTAACCAGTTATTTTGCTCCGAGAGCACATATCCTTCCTAAGTAACCACGACTGCCGGAGCTGGCGACAGACAGTCAGTGTAATTAAAAGGGGTCGAAGTAGGTTTACATTTTTACAGTGGCAGCATGATGAACTGATGAACTTCTAATGAGTAACCCAGAGCCTTAACCCGCTGAGCAACGACTATAGCTGCTATAGCATAAGTAAGAACAGAAACGTAAATGGCTAAAATATGCAATGTGTCATGAATTGCTAAATTAAAAATGAAAATCGTTGGAAAATAGTCCTTCACCTTATGTCATGAACATGGCATGATATTACCTCAGCGTGGATTATTTTAGAGAGTCATAATGGCCCTTTATGTATTATTGCTTACTCAGATGATGCGTGTTAAAATCATATGATTGCAAATTAAGTGCTTTGATGAGTATCATTTATTAAATGAGTCAATATTAGATGAAAAACTAATTAAATGAAATGGTTTGAAGTTTGTTCCAGATTTTAATTATTATAATAAGAAACTGTTCCTTATACAGTAAGTGTTAATGGTGTTTACTGTGAAATTTTAAAGCAATATTAAATAAGAGGATCTTAATATAGAGTATCACTCTTGTTCCATTTCTTTCTATCACTTTATTACATCAACTTTTATTTTGCTCATGTTCTTTACGTCTTTATTTCTTCTTGATCATCATATTGATTATTTTCTTGTTTTAGTTTTACGATTTATTTTTTCAGATATACATTATGTCTTGTCTTTAACCACTGCTTCAAATACCCCACACAATTAAAGATGTATTATTGCAATATTTTTTCTTTATTTTTTACATGCTGATGAACTTTTGGAAATTGAAACTTCAAGAAATAGATGCCTTTGAATACTGGTGCTGGAGACGACTTTTAACAATACTATGATCAGTAAACACAACAAATTAAGCAATGCTAAAAGATATCATGACTGGGCGTGCATCGCAAGAACAGATGCTGAAGCCGAAAAACTTCGAGCACATAATGAGGAGGTGTTTACAGGATTTAGTAGGAGATAGTAAGGCTTTGCTCACAGTTGTACATGAGGTCACGGAGTTGTGCACGACTGAACAATAAAAAAAATGATACAAATAATAGTTTACAGTAGTGTGTTAAATTACAATCATGCCTGTTTGTGTGTATTGTCTTAGTATCTCTTTTTATCAATAGGTGATATTGATGATTTTGTTGAAATTCACCCAAACTACCAAATCTCCCAGAGTACAGTTTGCAACAATTTTAAAATTAAAATTAAAATTTTTATTTGTCACATACACAGTCATACACAGTACGATATGATACAGCATTCACCGTACAGCAGGAGTAGAGTTCAGGAAGTGACTCATTGGCCCAGCTCTAAGAGAGAGAGAGAGAGAGAGAGAGAGAGAGAGAGAGAGAGAATCCAATATAATAATATATTATTATCTTACATGACTAATAATTGATTCATTATCAGTAGAAAATTCACAAGTAAAAAATATCCTTTATAGATATAATTAAGAAGTGTTATATAATGGGGGGGAAGCATCCTCTACTTTTTTATTTCTGCACTATAATATGAAAAAGCACTACAATACAGCCAGTGTAAATGTGATATTAGTGGAAGGCATAAAGTAGACAATTTCCATGTTAGAGATCAATATTTGATGAAATGATATGTACAGCATATGTACACACCGATCAACCATAACCTTATAATCATAAACCTATAGGTTTTAGGTTACCCTCGGGGTATGACTCCACAATACTGCTATGGTGTTTGGCACCTGGACATTGGAAGTGGAAGCTTTGATTACTGTGGGTCGTGGGGTGGGGCCTCCATGGATCGGGCTTGTTCGCCCGGTGTATCCAATGCATGCTCAATCGGATTGGGATCTGGCAAGTTTGAACGCTTTGCCTGGGTCCCATGGTGCCTTTCTATTATGGCTAACATGTGCTACATTGACGTTTTCTCTGGGGTCAGACCAGACACGCTGACCTTCAGTCCCTGTGGCCATGTGTGAGTTTTGGGAGCCTGCGGTCCTGTCACCAGTTTACTGCTATATACATTAATTGATCAACGTTATTCGGTTTAAACAGCGTTGGTGTTAGTGTTATGGCTCATTGGTGTATATAAAATATTGTCTCTACACACATTCACACACACTCCAGTTCCTTACCGTGTCACTTGCTGGTATTGTCAGGCTCTCCTTTATCTTCCGTGCAGCCCACCCCATCCTGCCCCCCCGCCTCAGTCTCCACCTCTTCTGCGTCTTGGCTCTCCTGTACGGGTTCATTCAGCTGGAAATGGAAATGAGGAAAAGTTTGCATGCTTAATGCTATTAATGAAATTTCAGAATCAGGTTAAATGCACCAGGTAATACTTTATACAACAAGATGTAATTTAAACTCTATGAAAGAAAATCAATATATTTTTTTAAAAAAGTAGATTTGTCTTCCAATGAAGAGCAAAAAAACGATGTACTGATTGATTGGTTTAGCTTGTCCTCGTGTCACACTGCATTTAGCCATAGCTTTTGTCCAAGCATGACATCCAAGTTAATTATAAGTAAAAATATTACCATCCAAATTATTAAACAACAAAACACACACACAAAAAAAGTCTTTTGTCCCTGTAAGTGAACTTGGTGACAGATTTTTTTAAAAGACATTTTGGAGATTTAATTAAAAGAATCAAATGTCGAATGTAATATTAGATATAATGCACAGTCTTAATGAATTTGAAGCTTTTGACACAATATTAACAATGATATAAAGTCATATATGTGTGTATGTGCTTTGACCTTTTCATCATCGTCATGTCTCTCCGGCTCCCCGTCTGAAAAACAGTATAAAATAAGATCACCATACAACATGCAAAAATGTTAAACTCAACATTTACAGAGTATTTATTGAAAGAACTGTGGACTGACCATGCGTTTCCGGTGGTGTGTATGTGGTTTCCTCCTGCACTGGGGTTCTTGAATTGTCCTATAAGAGTTGAGATTTACAGCCGCTTTAACTGATCTTTGGAATCAATTATTAGCAAACGGGTATAAAGCTCTCTAGTGTACTGTATATTGTGTGTGACCAGCTGATCTTCCAAAACCAGAAGTTGCCAAACTAGAAAAACCCTACATATTTACATACAAAAACATATAAAAACTGTAAATATTTATTTACTTAAAAAAAAATTTAGCTATGAAGATTTATTTTTCATAGCAAGTGTCAAATTACACAGTTTGCCTGTGAATTATCCTAGTATCTTTATCCAGGGGTGGGCAAAATACACAAATCTTTTAAACACCTGCTACATGATTGAGTATTTCAGATAGGGAAGGCAAATCATGCAATTATGTACAATAGTCAGCAGGTGGCGATATTACTACTTTAAATGCATCACAATACACAATACCATGCAGAATTCTAGTGAAGTAGAAAGTACAGATATTTGTTGTAGGATGTAGTTAGGTAGAAATAAAAAGAATCCTGTAATAAAACTGCACAAGTTAAGTACAGATAGCCTATGTAAAACTGTAAAAGCACTAGATGTATTTCTAGTAGTAGCCTCAAAGGAAAACAGATTTTGTTTAAATGTAGATTTAAAATGATGTGTGCTACTATTTTGGAATGTCACTCAAACCAGCCACATTTATATGCGTTTTAAAGGTGTATATGATATTTTTTTACTATTGTGCCACAATGATACATGTGATTAGCTTCAGACCTCAGCAGTAAAAATGAAAAAAAATATGCTGACATATTTATTTATTCCTGTATTGTTACCTAATAAGAAAATGGGTATATACCTTTTAATTACACATTGATTGTGAATAATGATAGTAAAATGAGTGACTTACCTATTCCTAATTAGCGGTAATGAAATGCACGTTCATGCACTTACACTATTACCAAGTTGTTTTGGGGAAAAAAAGTGCATTAGCTAGCTATTTATTTAATTGACCTTGGATTTAAGTTTTTGTTCCAATTTAGTATAGTAAGTATTAAGCATATTTGGTTATTTTTTAGTATCATAATGTCTCAATGCCAATATCCTACTGGACAACCGTCATCATCATCACAACCACCACCAGACTCATTAAGAGCTCTTATTTTTTTGTCACCTAGTCAGCATCAATTCCTGCTAGTGTTAATGTACATACAGTATGTAAGGATTTTTTATTTAATCAGGTTAACACTATGGTTGAAACATGCAGTAGTCATTAGGATCACAATGTACACCATGCTGACGTTCTATCCTGTCACATGATGTTGGAGTGTGAGTAAATGAGAACGTTATCAGACTCTACACTATGAGTGCAGAAAGGGTCAGATGTGAATCACTAGAAAATGATGATCTGGAGTTGCTGCACTTACTGATAGATTCCAACCTGCAACACACACACACACACACACACACACACACATAATAAATGTCTGAATGAGTACTTTATTGTAGGTGAGATATAAAACTTCAGAAGAAAAAAAAACGAAAGACATGCAAAAAGAATTCATAAGGCATTGCACTGCGACATGAGCTCGGATCTTTAATTCTATTGGGGATATGAATGATATGAGTGATTACCTGATGCTTGAAAAAGATTATCACTATTATCTCCTGAACCAGACCTGAGAGAGAGAGAGAGAGAGAGAGAGACTCCCTGTCAAAATCATGGCAATGATGGAGCAGTTTAGACATGATAACATTCCATGTACACTGTCTGTCCAGAGTAAAGCCACACACTCTAATATTTTACTCAACATACTCATATGATATATGATTATGGTGTGGAATGTGGTGGCCAATTCATGTGTGAAAATGATGGCTCATGGCATCATGGAAGAATGCATTACTGTGATAACCTGGTCATCCAGTACATTCAGGTCGTCAGCTGACTTCGTTTTATTGCCCCATAACATTGCTGAGTCTAGACCTGAGCAACTGAAGCAACCCCAGATCATAACACTGCCTCCAGAGGCTTGTACAGTGGACACTATGCATGATGGGTGCATCGCTTCATGCGCTTCCCTTCTTAACATCAATATCAACATCAATCCTCTTGACCAATCCAAGTAACGCTATCACTGGTTTCATCTGTCTGGGATGAATCATGTGACAGCCTTCACCCTGCATGAAAGAGCTCGCTGGTGATTGGAAACCGGCCAAGACAAACTCAACATTAAACCATTCTGAGTTAGTCCTACTTACTGCTGTTCGTTGTGGGGAGGGTCGGGGGAACAGTTCCCAGGATTGTAAGGCAATGCTGCCGGAGAAGGACAAGGAGGAGGAGGATAGTGACGAGAGGAAGAGGATGAGGATGAGGATGAGGGAGACAATGGTGCAGATGATGGGTGTGGAGGCTCTGCCTTTTGAGACTTTATTGATGAAAAGAAAGCGATTTTGAGAGAAAATGTAGAGCACGTATTAAAAATAAAAATAAAAATAAAAATAAAAAACACTACAAGCACATACCGTGCTCCCCATGACGTCTACGATCTTTCCGTCCTTGTTGACTGCACGGCAGATTTTGCCCTTCGGAATAAACTAGCGTTTTTCTTTCAGTGCACTCACGTGAATCTGAAATGAACACCACACAAACAGTTTCTTACAGATCCACTTGTACTGTAGACTTACTGTAACTACTATCACTATGTACTGTAACTGTAGACCAGTTGCACATTAACTGATCGTTAAAATCCAAAAAACTGTCATGCAGCACATTTCTGTCAGGTATGTTTCTTGCTATTGTTCAAGTCTAGTTAAAGTGTTTTGTTTTCTCACCTGGATGTTTCATGAGTTAAAACTTTTAGCCAGTTGGATTTTTTCAGGCTTTGTTGCGTTAGGATTGATTAACAAATTGACTTGTCAAATAATTGATTGACAAACTGGTAATCATAGGGATGTAATGGTAATGCGGTTTGGTGTCGTTCAGGATGTGCAGTGAAACCAGTCTAGCTTTAAACTCTTTAAGCTTAAAGGCATTTGCATTTTTGGATATGCCAGGAAGAGCCAAAATTATCATTGCTTTTAAAATGTGTAAATTGTTATATAAATAGAAACAATTATATATTCATTTTACTGCTACTGGAATTTGGGATGACATCACAAAAAATTATGACTCACCAAATGCTTGTATTACTATTCATTCATATTCTATACCGCTTTATCCTACAAGGTCGCAAGGGGCCTGGGGTCCGTTCTTCGTACGTCGCTTGAGACATCCGAGATGAACTGACACATCTAAGATGAGATCATCGTGCTAATTACGATCTGGCTAAGTTGGTTGTTCGAGCACACCTGTTGTTGTTGATTAGTATGGCTGGATTGAGTTGTCTAGGATTATTGCGCGTTCGTGCGTTGGTT
>JAQMYG010000010.1:6327179-6339086 GCA_030014215.1 Clariallabes teugelsi
CACACACACACACACACACACACACACACACACACAGAAAGAGAGAGAGAGAGAGTGTGTGTGTGAGAAAGAGAGGATCTTCAGGCTACTGGATCTCTAGTTCACACCGGAACCGGATTATTATTATTTTCGTTTCGGGAGAGAGAGAGAGAGAGAACGGTAATCTCACGCGCGCTGCTCCTGCTCGATCAGACAGACAGGTGTGTGTGTGTGTGTCCGTGTCCCGCTCGGCCCGATGGGGAACTGTCTGTCCTCTCAGAGTGCTGATGATCTGTCTCTGCTCAACGAGTCTGAGGGCGCGAGCCTCCCCGGAGAGCCTCCACCTCCCTATCAGGTACACACACACACACACACACACACACACACACTGCTCTCTTAGCCTCCATAGAGAGCCTCCACCTTTCATCAGCTCCTCACACACACACACACACACACACTCCTCAGGGAGCCTCCACCTCTTGATTAAACACACACACACACACACACACACACACTTCTGTCCTCACTGACAGCTTCCTTCTCCATATCTGGTTCACACTCCTTACGCCATCCTCACACACTCCTCTGTCATCTTGTCACACTCCGTACACAGTCTTGACACACACACACACACTGCACAGACGTGCGGTCCTCATACACTCCTGGACATACACGTTACGTTACACACACAAACTTTCTCCTTAGACTCAGGTAGGGGGCGTGGCCTGAAGTGTGAGGCGTATAAGGAGTATCTAGTGTCTCCTGCTCTCTCAGCTCCGTGCGAGACCTTTAATTCTGGCAGGTTGTTCTTCTACAATTTAGATTTAGACTTAAAAAAAAAAAAAACGGTACAGGAATGATAATTTCTCTGTGTGTGTGTCACATGCAGGAGCGTGTGCAGGTGCCAGTCTACCACCCCACACCCAGTCAGACCCGCTTAGCCACCCAGCTGACGGAGGAGGAGCAGGTACGGATCGCTCAGCGCATCGGCCTCATCCAGCACCTTCCGCGCGGCATCTTCAACCCGGGCTCTGAACCCTCCGACAAAAAGATCAAAGAGTTTGTACCGCAGCAACCACTGACACAAAACACCAACACAACCATTGCAACACTACCCTAACCACTACCACAACCACAACCAACACAGCTATCACAAAAACAACATCAGAGCTACAAGAAACGCAAACACGGACACAACCTCCCTAACCACTATCACAACCATAGAAACCACCAACACAAACAACAACACAACCGTTTCAACTACAACCAGAGTAACCACCAACACAACCACTGTACCCGCAGCAACCACCAACACAACCATCTCAACTACAACGACAGCAAACACCAACACAGATACCAAGACAAGCACCACAACAACCACACCTAACCACTACCACAACCAGCAAAAAAAACACAGACTCAACCACCGCAACCACTAACACACCCACAACCATCGCAGCACCACCTTTACCAACTCCACAACCAACACAAACCCCTACACAACTGCCACAATCACTGCGCTAACCACAACCATAACAACTACCAGCACAAACACCAGCACACCCATTGCAGCCACCAGCACAACTACCAACACTAGCACAAATGCCACAACCACCGCTCTAACCACTAACACAACTACAGCAACCACTGACACAAACATCAGCACAGCCATTGCAGCCACAGCCCTAACCACTACCATAACCACAGCAACCACCAACACTACCACACAACCACCAACACTGCCATCTTGACTACAACCAGAGCAACCACCAACACAACCATCGCAACCACCGACCCAAACACCTATACAACCATCTCAACTACAACCACAGCAACCAGCAACATGACTGCTGCAACCACCACCCTAACTGCTACCACAACCACAACCACCAGCAACACAACCATTGTATCCGACAGGTATCCAACGTAACCACCAACTCAGCCACCAGCCACTGAACTACCGCAAACTACCACCCTAAGCACCAACTCAGGCACCACAACCATCAACATAACCACCAACACAACCACCACCCTGACCACCAGGGTTTTTGTTTTAAATGGTGTGTTATATTTCAGATCAACCAAAAGCACAGATGTAACTGTTTTTTTTTTTTTGTTTGTTTGTTTTTTCCCCCTCTCTCCCAGGTGTGTGATCTGTATGCTGGACTTTGAGTACGGTGACCCGATCCGGTTCCTGCCCTGCATGCACATCTACCACGTGGACTGTATTGACGCGTGGCTCATGCGCTCCTTCACCTGCCCCTCCTGCATGGAACCGGTGGACGCCGCGCTGCTCTCCTCCTACGAGACCAACTGAGCCGCGCTCACTAGCACCCAAACACGCCAGCACGGGGAACATGCCAGTGGAGTCGGCCTGGGGGGGCACCAGGGGGGTTTGAGAGGGTGGGAGGTGTCTGTGTGTAGGTGTGTTTGTGTGTGTGTGTGTGTGTGTGTGTGTGTGTGTGTGTGTGAGAGAGAGAGAGAGAAACGATGTCATTGAGAGTCAGTTAGAGGATATGTCGAAGCTGACCAGACCGGCTTACGGACAAACGCAGGTCTCACTTATGATCATTTATTGGCCGAATCATTACATGAAAAGCGATCACGTATTCTCGTTCCAAATGTGCGATTCATACAAGGAGGTAGAAGCAGCACGCGTCTGATCGAGCCTGTCCTCGTGAAGGTGTGCACTGGCTAAGTTTGATGGGCCCGAGTCACAGCTTGCGGCTGTGAATATCCTGCTGCAGCACAGCGCTCTTTAATTAGAGACGAACTGAAAATGTGAGAAGCGAATGTGCCATGCCTGACATGTCTGTCTAGTATACAGTGCACTCCTCACTTAGGTCTGCTTTCTTTTCTTTTGGTTTTGTTTTTCTTTTTATGGTATAGACGGCACGATGCACTGATTAAGGTTTTTCTTAGTCCGCCCGAAAGCACCTCATTAAACTTGTCAGCTTGTTAGCAAGTCGAAAAAGAACTACACGTGTAGGAATAGGAAACACTATATGCTGTTAGGGACGAACCCAAATCCAGGGTGAAATAGTAAAAATGCTGAAAACGTTGCTCTGTTTAAAAGAAAATTAAAGCTGTGGTTTGTATTTTGTATAAAAGAAACTTCCTAGATTTATAATAAAGTCCGTAATTTCATTGATCTCATAGGAAAACTGTGACGTTTGTAAATATTATCATGCAAGTGGCTAATTTTTATTCATTCCACTCTTCTGTTTACAGTTTTCCGGCCCTGAAATTAACTCCACCCCCTTCCCCACAGAGAACCGCACGGGCACTTTTCGTAGGTTTATTTTATGTTGTCGGAACCGGAGGGGAGGTGGAAGGATAATGGGAAAGGGGAACGAAAAGGGAGCATCAGGGTTTGGGTTTGAATCGCAATTCACTTTATATGCAGCAGGGGGCGCTGAATATTTTTAAACCGCACCTTAAACATACGTGAAAATCAAATGCAAAAATCGTAATGTAAATAGATAGCTACTTGTTGTGTTGCCAGATTGGTCAAGATCCCTCCTGTAATCAATTAATTCACGCCTTTGGCTCTTTCGTGGCTTGTTTTTTAAAACGTTTTTTGTTCCTAATCCTAGGTCGAGAGCTTTGCTTCGATGCGTCCTTGATGTGAAATTTTTCTATAAATACATAAGTGGTATATCCTTTGCGTATGGCAGATCATTATGTTTAGCTTAAAATAACACTTCATTTGTTTTTGTCTCGTTTTTGTGATATGGACCTGGTTCATGTGCTGCTGTTTCTTTCTCCGTTCTCGGCTCTCTAGATGTTGTTTCGTGTTCGCGTTCCCAGTTCCCAGATCAGTGTAAAATCACTTTTTGCATTTTCTACTATTTTCTGCCTTACATATAACTTAAATGTACATGAAGCTCTTAATCCACTCGACTGTGAACCTTCACCTTCAGTCGTTTTGTTGTGCCTGTGCTTGCATATTATGCCGAGAGAGACGTTTGCAGGATACAATCATCTTTGTGCACTTTTTAAACTTGCTCAGCCAGCCAGAAGCCACAAGCTTTAAAGCCAATCAGCTTCCTTTTTTGTAATTTTAAGAGAAAAAAAAAATGGACAGAAAATTCCTGCGTCATGAAGTGCTTCGCAGTTTTGATACGGCTCGATGTTACGTCTTTTCTATCTGTCGCAAAAACATAAAAAGAGCTACGACTCCCTTTTCTGTTCTGCGTTACCCTGTGAGATGTCTGTGCAAAAAAAAATAAAATAATGACTTGTGATTTTTTCATGAGTATAGCTGAAATGGATCCGTTTCATTGTATTAATCTGTGTGAGTATGTAAGCGGTAATGCCTAGAGGCTGAGTACAGAATACCTAAACGCCATGGATTTACATCTTTTATTTAATATTTTCCCGTGATACACTTTTTTTTTTATTTTTATGTTTACATGTGACATCTTAGGATTTGTGTCATTATCAGAGGAAAAGAAAAACAGACTCTCTGAAAACAAAGATTGCTTACAGTGGCTTTGTCCAGATCACGTCCAGATTTAATTCGAGGGCTGTACTGAAAGTAATGCAGAAGTGGGCGTACATAATTGATGAGCAAATTGCACACGTGGATGAAGATGTTTAATGAAGGTTAAACCAGCATTGAAGATAAACTAATCAGTGGGAGACATTCAATCGCGATAAAGTGGATTTGAGACTTGGGTTCAACGATAGCACCTTGTGATGGAGACTGTGATGTTTATGTTTAGTAGTCATTTAGTATAGAGGAAGAGCAACATGTGCAACTTGTCTCAGTTAATACAAAAATTATCCCCACTTGTGCATTAGTTTCGATACAACCCTCGTATTGAATCATTGCTAAGGAAGAAGATTTAATCTTTCATGATCTTAGATTGTTTTGTGGAAGCACTTTTTTTTTTGTCAAGACCTCAGATCATTGTTTTCTCCCAATCTCAGATTTTGTTCTTTCAAGATCAGATTTTGTTGTGTCATTATATTTGGAAAACGTTTTTTTTTTTTTTAAATAACAAAACCTTAACTTTTTGTTTTGATGTTATCTAGGGGGGTTGGTTTGTTTTTTGTTTGGCTGTCTGATTTATTTTTTTTTATCCTTTTTTTCAAAATATTTTCTTTTTGTATTGTTTCTGAAAAACATTTGATTGTTTTGAAAGCTTAAATTGTGGTTTGGGTATTTGAGGGGAAATTAATGTATTTTTTTTGTTTGTTTGTTTGTTTTGTTTTTTGAAGATTGCAGCATCTTTCAGAACAGAAACAAACTCAAACCATTCTGCATTATTTTGAGATCTTGGGAAAATAAGTCCATTCAAAATTTTAGATGTGTGTGATATTTTTTTTATTATTATTTTTTTTCCCCTGAAAGGACAAGTTTTGGGTCTTGATTTTGAGATCTCAGACTGTTGTGATGACATTGTGATGTTTTCTTACTAAGAAAAATCTCTGATAATTGTTATCTAGGGAAAATTTGTGTTTCTTTTGAGATCTTTAGTTAGTGTGATATCTTGATTAAATTATATTTTGTTATGTCAAGACCTCAGATTGCCTTTATCTTGGGAAACCTTTATCTCGGAAAACCGGGAAAACAGTTCTTTCAGATCTCAGCTTTTTATCGTGTCGGTAAAACAGCATGTGGCTCGTTCATTATTGTCTCAAATGCAGATCGTCTTTTTCTCTGGAAAACAGGGTTTAGTTCTTTCAGGCTCTCAGCTTGTTTTTGTTATTTTTGGAAAAACAGCATTTAGTATTTTCCAATCTCAGGAGAACAGTTCCTAGTTCTTTCAAGATCTCGGATTGTTTTCAGCAGAAACCAACACAACATATTTTTATTTAGGATTTAAGATTATCTCAGAAAAAAAAATACTTTCACTGATATTTTCACTTTTTCTGGAAAAGAGTGTTTGCTCCCAGATTGTTGTATTGTTATGTTGAGAAAACGATTTTTCCCCCCTTTCCCCATTTTATCTTTATCATCGAAAACCAGCATTCATTATCTCTTGGTAATTATGTAAATCATTAGCTAGTTAGCGAAGAAGAAGAAGAGTGTATGTAACTAAGATATGAATCATTTGTAAGGCTTTGTATTAATTCTAATAAGTATTGCAACAGAACGAATCTATTATACCTACAAAAATCCTGATCTAAGAACTGTTCGGGCAAACAACCTGAATTCATCCTAAGGTATAGATAATACGAAAAACACTTCTGAAAGTTAGCTTCCACATGTGTGATTGTCTCTTGCACAAGAGCAGATGATGCGTAATGAACATCTGTGAGGGGAAAAACACATCTGCCATTCTTTTTTTCTTTTTCTTTGTTTAGGGTGTGTATACTTTATCTCATTGTTCAAGTCCTTGGTCAAGTATGTTTAAAAGTTTAGTTCTGGTAATTATTTGTCCTTTTATTTTTTTTAATGCAAAATAGTGATTTAATGAACTTGTGAAGTACAATCATCTCTGTTTTTGGTAGTTTTTTTTCTTTCTTTTCTTTCTTTTGAACAGAATATATGACATGGTTTGATGCCAAGTTTGCTTCAGTAAGGTATAGTACTGAATCTGGGCTGCTAGATAAAGATTTTAAAGAGTGTGTGTGTTTTGTACGTGTGTGGTAATGGCACAGCTTAAGGTGAAGATGATGGTGATGATGATAAATAAATAAATAGACAAATAAATAACAATTCTTCCAGACCCCTGTTTCACGTGACTTATTGTGTGTGTGACGTAATAATAACTGTATAGTTCATAATTAGTTTTAAATTCGATCATTATGAAGACATTTTCTGGAATATTCTCACACGCTCCATCATTCAAACCGAGGTAGTCCCGTCCTAAATCGTCGAGTCATCGATTTAATCCCAAATCGTTCCCCTTAGTGTACATACGTGTACTACGTAGGCTGTACAAGTCGACACTTTACAGGCTACGTATTGCACTTGACTAGGGGACTAAGGAGGCATTCTGGATTCAGCCATCTACCGGGAACTTCCTGTGGTCAACTGAGCTCCGTAACCCGCCATCTTGGATCTAATATGTTGTATGGTTTACCTTTTCATTTTACAAGGCAGTTTGAGCCAAAATGGCGTCGTTTTCCGCGACCGGTTTCCTTTTTTAAACATGGTATATTCCGGACTGTATCGTTTACAAGATGGCCGCCTCGGTGGAAGACGAATTTGAAGATGCACCTGATGTAGAGCCTTTAGAGCCGACGTTAAAAAATATTATAGAGCAAAAATCTCTTAAGTGGATTTTTGTAGGTGGAAAAGGTGGCGTTGGAAAAACGACATGCAGGTAATTGTCGCGTAAATAGCGTAGCGTCTGGGATAAAGCTAGCCGGCTAAAGTTAGCTAGCTAACATTGATTGAAACACGAGCTTAAGAATATTATATATAATAATGTTTATAATGTCAGCTAAATATTACTAAATAAGTTGTGTGATATTTAACGTTGTTATATTAAAAATATTATTATCTAGTGAAGATTACTAGAGATTATATAACACCTTAAACCACACAGGCAGTGTATACAGGGGATTTAACTTCCTAGTTAAATTAATGCCAAAGAGATTAAAGTCCATGTTTGAGGCTGGAGGATTAATGTACATTACTGTGTGCTTCAGGACACAGAGTGTGTCCCGACTGTGCTCTGTGAACAGACCTAGGTTTCATTACATGTGCAATATATACAGTACATTTTGTATGTGGTATCACAAAGTTTCAAATGTAGTTCTGTAACAAGCCACCAGATGGCAGCACAATACTGCGCACACGGTCACAGGGAGCTCCGACCTTCATAAGTCAGCGTGCCAAAAGACACCGTCCTGAGTACATCGGGAGCTGTGCAGCGGGTGATTATTATCACCATGTCTGCGATTTCATCATGGACAGCAAGTAAGAACAAAGAGCGAACGTGAAATTCTGTGGCAAATCAGTAAGTCGTTTGAGTGGCACGTGTTCTTCAACAGTGGAAGAACATCAAGAGAACAGGAAGACCTTTCGATGAGCTCAACCCCTGAAAATGTCGACTGATTGTTGCAGAGCGATCCACAACATTGCTGCCATTATCGGTGTGTCAAGCGGAACAGTCCAGGCGATCGTCGTGTGTGATTTGAACATGTGCCATGTGGCTGACAAGTTTGTCCCCAGGAGCAGAAGGACTCTGCCGGCGTGTGGTGGATGACTCATCCTTCATGTCGAGGATCATTACTGACGACGAAACTCGCGTATATGGGCACGACCGTGAGACGAAGCAACAGTGTTCACAGAAGAAGAGCCCATCGTTTCGAGGCAGGTCCACGGCACATTGTGCATCGAGAATTCGTCCCCAGGGGCCAGATCATCAATAGAGAATTCTACCGCCAGGTTTTAAGGCGTCTGATGGCGGACGTAAAGCGATTAAACTGAGATGGTCTCGAAACTTTGTGATACAAAACCTTGTAACATCAATGGTCATATCTTTGTCTTCCTGTTTGTCTCTCAGCTGCAGTTTGGCAGTACAGCTGTCCACGGTGAGGGAGAGCGTCCTCATCATCTCCACCGACCCGGCACACAACATCTCCGACGCCTTCGACCAGAAGTTCTCCAAAGTTCCTACAAAAGTCAAGGGCTATGATAACCTCTTCGCCATGGTCAGTGACACGATTATTGATTCTCCTGCAAACAACATCTAAACTTAAAAACATCTAAACTTAAAAACATCTAAACTTAAACATTTCATAATTCTTTGTCTTGTTTCTCTCACCTGATTGACTTCCTTTTTGCCCCTGGGTAGCACTTCAGTCCTGGATCTTGATAGATCTTTAAAAACATCACGAGTAAAAGACACAGAGTTTAATCCTTTATTCTCTCAGTAATGCCTACATTACATTGTTTAACTTGCATGTCATGTTTATGCCTGTTGATTTTAATGCAAATGCTTGTTTTAACTATAGCACAGAATACAGATGTTTATTCCAACTATAGCACTAAATGCAGATGTTTCTTAAACTATAGCACTACAGTAAATGCAGATGTTTAATCCAACTGTAGTACGAAATACAAATGTTTATTTTAACTACGGAATTAAATGCAGATGTATATGCTGGGATGTTTTTTTTAACCATAATACTAAATGCAAATGTTTATTCCAACTGTAGTATTAAATACAGATGTTTCCGTATAGTACTATACTATAGTACACTTGTTTTAAGTATAGTTCTAAATGCAGATGTTTGTTTTTTATGTGTAGTACTAAATGCAGATGTTTATTCAGTCTAAGCACTAAGTGCCAATGTTTTAATTTAGTCCTAAATTTACTTTAGTGTGGACTATTTAGTGTAGACTATTTAGTGTACTACTAAATGCTACTGAACACAATACTAAATACTACTAAACGCAGATGTTTGTTTTAACTATAGTACTTTGCTGAAGCTGCCAAAATCTATCACTCACATCTTTTTTCTCTCTCTGCGTGTGTGTGTGTGTGTGTGTGTGTGTGTGTGTGTGCAGGAGATTGATCCGAGTCTGGGCGTGGCCGAACTCCCAGATGAGTTCTTCGAAGAGGACAACATGCTGAGTATGGGCAAGAAGATGATGCAGGAAGCAATGAGCGCCTTCCCCGGCATCGACGAGGCCATGAGCTACGCCGAGGTCATGAGGTCAGACACCACATCCATCAGTGTCTCTCTCTAATGAGCACATCTACGTGTATATCTGTGTTCTTATATTCTGTTCTCTGAATCCAGCCAAGTTTGTTTAAAAGACTAAAGCCAGGGGTCCAGTAGAGTTTATAAACCCCACTCCCACTTCACCTGGCAAATAACGAGTTGAATCAGCTGTTTATGAGCAGAAAAATGACAGAATGGATTTATTTGAAAGACATTCTATCCTGTGCTTTTGACAAAAAGATTCAGGATAAAGCTGTATAGAAGATGAGTGAGAGTGAGTGAGTGTATAGAAATTAGTTGACGTGACAGTTTGTCCATGAGCCACCAGGTGGCGCCAGACTTTGCTGATCATTCGGTTTATCTGCTATACTGCTGCAGGTTAGTAAAGGGGATGAACTTCTCTGTGGTGGTGTTCGACACGGCCCCTACAGGCCACACGCTGCGTCTGCTCAACTTCCCCACCATCGTGGAGCGCGGCCTGGGACGTCTCATGAGGATCAAGAACCAGATCAGCCCCTTCATCTCTCAGGTCTGCTGCCCTGCATGCTGGGAAATTTATGTGTTAAAAAAAAAAAAAACAGGCTCTTGAGCCGTTCCCTCAGGGGGAATCAGGACTAAGTGCTCAATCATAAAACACCAGGGCATCTCAGATGATGTAGTAGAATATAAAAACAGACGTCGTTGTTGTTAACAGAGCAGTGAAACACAGGTAGACTTAAAAAAAAAAAATAATAATAATCTCATAAAATCGAAAGTGTGATTCAGAGTAGGGCTGTAGCTATCGAATATTTCAGTAATCGAGTATTCTACCAAAAATTTAATCGATCAATCGAGTAATCAGATAAAACTTACTTTTGCTTAATTAAACTGTAATGTAAAATATATAAGAGAAATAAACATTAATTAGCTTTCTTTTTAGAAAAATCTACTTTTATTTTTTAAATGCATACAGGGTTTTATCAAAACCAACATTTTATCACAATAAACATAGTCATTATTCACAATACAAGGAATAGCTTTTCACTTCCTATCAGAATTTTTAATTTTTTTTAGCTTAAGGGGTTTTAATGATAGTGTTAATATTTAATTAAATTTAATTAATACATCCTGACTATTTTATAGGCTATTAATCTGTAAAACAACAGCACAATAATATTTTCTCCATACATTTTGTAAATGGTCAAATAATTTGTTTCCGATTTGCACACGTTTCAATAGTACACATTTTATAATGGTCTATATCAGTCTCGTACATCAAATATCCCATGTTAAATTTCCGTGTAAAATTTCCACATATACGAGGAGCTTATGTTACCATAGTAAAGCACTGAGGAAGAGCCGTCTGCGCTGATGACATGACATAAGCAGCTTGTATAGAATTTTGTCATGGAAAGTTTCCTCACCCGACCTTAACAGCCTGTGTTGTGTTTTCCTGCTCAACCGCACCCAGTTCAATTAAGAAAATGCCGCTAATTAGTTTATTAGTTAATTGAGGTGTAATGAGAGCTGGGAAAGCATTAAAATGTTTTTTCTTTTATATTTTTGCAAATATAATTTCCTTCTTTCATAATTTCATCTATAATATCTTAAACCTCATAATTTCGTGAATGTAAATATTATTTTAACAGTATTTTGTGAAATCCAGTCAAATCCGGGTTGTATTTTGTTTTGTTCTCTGGCTGTAGATGTGTAACATGCTGGGCCTGGGTGACATGAACGCAGATCAACTGGCCTCCAAACTGGAGGAGACGCTTCCTGTTATCCGCTCCGTCAGCGAGCAGTTTAAAGACCCGGTGAGTTCCAGGTGTTTTTTTTCTTTTTCTTTTTTTCTTTTTTCTTTTTTGGTCTAGTCTTTTGGAGCGCTAAACTTTCTCTCATTTCTTTCCGCGTCGTGAAACAGGAGCAGACGACGTTCATCTGCGTGTGCATCGCCGAGTTCCTGTCCCTGTACGAAACTGAGCGGCTGATCCAGGAACTGGCCAAGTGCCGCATCGACACGCACAACATCATCGTCAACCAGCTGGTGTTTCCCGACGTCGAGAGGCCGTGCAAGATGTGCGAGGCCAGACACAAGATCCAGTCCAAGTACCTGGACCAGGTGGGTGTGCATGTGTACATCTGCGGTGCAGATCATTTGATCTCTCTCACTTGATTGTTTTAGGAAGTTTTCCAGAGAAATTTTCAGAGCAAAGATTTTTAATAAATTTTGACTTGAAAAAGCATTGTCTTGGTTTACGAGCACCGAGTATCATGTATCACGCATGCGCTTCTTGTTTTGACGCCGAGCGTCACGTG
>JAQMYG010000010.1:6339186-6354193 GCA_030014215.1 Clariallabes teugelsi
TTTGTTTTATTTTTACTTTATATTTTGTGTTAATTATTTTTATGTATTTATTTTTTGGGCTGTGGAACGAATAATTTTAGTTTCCATTATTTCTTATGGGAAATTTTGCTTTGATTCACGAGTGGAATATGAGCCCGCTTCCAGACCGATTTATGCTTGTAATCCGAGGTTCCACTGTATAATTATTTCATTATTAGGAATCGTCCAAATGCAGAATTATTACCGGGCCGCAGTGTTCGCCGAAATATGGTACTTGCAGGGGAATTTTTACTTTACAAAGTACAAACATGCCAGATTCGGATGGGATTAAGATCATAGACAACCTACTTATTTATTACAAATGACAAGAGGTTCTGAGATAATACTAATCCTGTGTGAACAGGGCCTCAGTCTGATATCTGTGATTTAAGAAGCTGGTAGTTAGCGATCCTCAGCATCATCTCAACCTTTGATAATATGACCATGGCCAAGAATCAGTGTTGTTTGTTTGTGTGTTTCAGATGGAGGACCTGTATGAGGATTTCCACATAGTCAAACTGCCTCTGCTGCCTCACGAGGTACGAGGAGCCGACAAAGTCAACTTGTTTTCCAAACAACTTCTGGAGCCCTACAATCCCCCCAACAAGTGACTTACCTTCCCTTAAAACACACACACACACCTACACACCGTATGGTCAACGCTCTCTGGTCCACTAACCATCATCATCATCATCAGATCTGGAACGCTTCTACATACGCCTGCGCCTCCGTGTGAGCGTGTTCTTCTCTCCCTATCTATCTTTCTCTCTCTCTCTCTCTCTCTCTATTTCTCTGCCTCGTTTCTCACACAGAAGTGGTTTATTTTACTCACCGCCATTCCTTATTTCAATCCAGTTGAATACCGTTGAATTATTATTTTATTGTGTGATGGGAAATACTGTGTAAAAAAAAATTTGCTTGAAAAAAGTGTGTCTGATCTTTGACTGCGAATGAACTTTTTTTTCTTTGTTTAGAATCTGACCATCATTCAAAAGCCTCTCGGGTTATTCGTCTCTCAGAACAGGCATGTTTTTTTTTTACAGTTTCGACAAGTAAGCTCGAAGGGAACGTCTGCTTAGAATGATGTGTGATGTGTGATCCCTGCGCAATAACCGTTTTGTGTCCACTAAGGGTGCTCCGATCTATCGGATCTTTATTTTTACAGATCGGCCATCTCTCACATAAACCCGATACTATCGTGATGACGCAGAATACATTCTGGAAATATTACCAAGTCTCTTTAAAAGATGTCAGATTGGAAAAGGTTTATTCCTAAAGCAAAACCACGTGGGAGGAACGTCTGCCAAAGGCTTTAATACAACAAACCTTACTCGCCCGGTCAAGACGAAGGTTATCCGGAGAGGCAGCAGCTAACTCTCGTAAGCCGACCCTCACTCGCCCACTTACAGCAGAAGCGCTTAAAAAGCTCGGCCTTTAGTCTGCAGAGAGTAAAAAAGGGTAAAACCATTATCACAAATAAAGAGCGGTTCCCAGTTCCGGCCGAGGCAGCCCGTGTGTTTAACCTCACCGCTTCACACACTCTGGACGATAAGAGGACTGGACTGTCTTAAAAATGCAGAAATTCTGATATTTATAAAGAAATGTCTGCCCTCGCTGCTTACTAATAAATAGCTGTGATTGGCTCACCAAATACACACTGACCGATGTGTGTGTTTTATCTAAAAACATTTAGTACAGTGTTTCAATTTGTTATTCGTTTCAGCTTGTGTGAGAGCCCATGATGTTAGTTAAGGAATGGAAAAGCTATTCTATTGGTTTCAATTTCTTTATAATATAATTGAAATAATAAGAACACTGTGTAGTATCGAATATGTGGAATTCGATACTACACAATAAATAGAACACTTTAAATGACTCAATTGTCATTATGTCATGGTGAGTGATTCAATCATTGGGAAAAGGAAAAAAACAAAGCCAGGAACAACAATTATGGATTTTTTTCATTATGGACGTTTTCACTGTGATGAATGGAAAAGAACAAAACAAAAGTCCATATTCTAACCTTTTGTCCCTCTTTGTTCAATCCAATCCCTAACTACCACCAATGTTGAACATGTCCTCGGCTGATAGTTATGGGTTCGAAGCGTTCTCTATTCACTGTGACCGAAAGCAAGAGAGCAGTGCGAGCATCTGGGCACAAGCCGAGAGAGCTCCTGGGAACGGAATGGGGCGGGGCTTAAAGAAAGGCGTGTTTATTTTTTTTATAATTTTTTTTTAATCGATGCAAGTTCCTGGTTCACACGACTCGTCCGCTTTTTCCTCAAGAAGAAGAAAAGAGCGCACTTTTGTCAGGTTTTGAGAGCTACTGTAAATTGTGCTAGTGTTACCATTCTCTGAGGACAATCACAGCTTCTACCCCCCCCACACCAAACTAAACAACCCATAATGCAGTGCACCTGAAGTATAATCATTTCCTCTTTAACACTAGCATGGTGTTTGTACTGATCATGTACGTCTCTTAACAGATGGCAGGTTAGATTAATTTATATACATAGAGGTAAGCGTCACTGGAGATTTTGCCAATGTAATATTCCGTAGGGACGGTAATATCGTTACATCACACAAGCTTGGCGGTCGAAGTGTGTTAGGAATCTGTGTGTGCCTCTTTTGTTCAAGCTACAGGTCATCTTAACTTCTGCAGAGGTTTTCTCCACACAGTTTGATCCTACAACGATAAAGCGATGAAGTCTATTTCAAACCAGATGCAAGTTTTTTTTCCATCTGTCTGATGTTTTACACAATCTTTAGCCGCTAGTTTGAGTTCACTCGACCCCGCCTTCCGAGTTTCAATTGGTACTTGTGTGAAAAAGCAACCACTTTAATTATTTTTTAAATTTATTATTTAGGAATGAGATTACAGGGTCGGTGGTTTAAATTTTAGTCGAGGTGGCTGTTCAGCTACAGTTTGTAGGTCCAATGCAAATACTGACTGCAAATACAAAAATTGTGGACAACTTAAATGGTGAAAAAGATCAAAAACATCAGCTTTATGTTGTACTTATTTATTTAGGCTGAGGCAAGCTTCAACTTTTCACTCAGCGATCATGTTAACAGTAACGACGGTGAGTAAGTGTTTTAGGTCTCAGATGAAGCAGGTGGAGGTCACTTTGGGAGAAAGTACCGTACATACGTCTAATCACTATACACTTCATGGTATTATTTTACGTTTTACGGTGTTACGTTTTCCTCTCAGTGATAAATTTCTATTTGTAACTATTGTGTACAAACTCTGTAATTTTGGCAGTTAATTGTTCAGGATAATGCTGACAGTATTTCTCTTGAGTTGCATTTGATTGCGTCAGGATGTTTCTTTGAATTCTACTGAAGCACATAGTAAAGAAGAATGTTTTACCTGCTCCATTTTTCTCTCTTTTCTTACATTGTTTCTTTTTAAGAGCTTCAACAAATAATAATTTAAAAAAAAACAGGTAATTTCAATAATAAGCGTTAACGAGCCATCACCTTTGACTTAGGTAATATTTCACCCAACAACCATGTTCTTAATACACAGAGAAATTTATTGAACGACATTTTTGTTCCAGTTTTTTCCAGTGAAGCTTTTCAATTAAGCTTCTTTTTCCTATATAACTTAGCTGTTCTTTATGTTTAATTGCAAACACTGTTTAATCCAACAGTACTAATGTAAAGTAAACATGGAATGAAAACTAACTTTCTGCTCAGTGATAATGATGCAGCCAAAACATGAGCTAAAAACACTTAGTAGGCATTCATTCATCATCTGTTCACTGTATGCTGGAAAGGAAATGCACAAACACACTACGGGCATTTTGGGAATGCCACTTAATCTAATCTGCATGTCCTTTGACTGTGGGAGGAAACCACAGAACCCAGAGGAAAGCCAGCAAGCATGGGGAGAACATGCACTCCACACACACAGACCCTAAATGGAAATCGAACCCTCGACCATGGAAGTGCTAACCACGACAAGAATTTGTTATTGTGTCATGAAACAATCAGGTTACAGCATGCAAATATAGGTCTTGCATCACTAAATGACCAGGAGAAAGTATTCTGGATGTAAAGATTTGGATCTAGCTCCTTTAGTGAATTTTTTTTTTTTATAAATCAGAAAAAATATTCATATATAAAAATCTATTGTCTATACAATATGTTGTAAATGGTAAATCATCCCAGAGCCTTAAACATTCACAATTAAGTTAAATCTTTTATTTCACCTGTTTGAAGGTGCATCAACATTTCCAAAGCACATGCTTTGCTGGCTAAATTAAAAGGTTTGGTAGGGGAAGCTTCAATGAGAAATGTGAAGTGACTGGGGCAGCAGAGGCCACCTTTCATCCTGTGATCGTAATCTGTACAAACAAGAGACCCTGCAGTGTCAGAACAGTGTGTTACTTCAGAAACGTCAGTGAGGGTGAAGATTTCCAGGAAAAAACCCTAAAAGCTTCAAATGATATTCAAAATGATTTTTATGGAGATAATGAACAGACAATAATGTTAATTTGGGAGTTGTGTGTGTTTTTCACTGCACGGCATCATCAAATCACATTCAATAAGCTTGAACTGTCGTATCAATATATTGATTAATCTCTATAAACAATATATTTATAACCCCTAAACAACAAGTGGATTAATCTGTATCTCCTCTATAAACAATATATTTATAAGCCCTAAAAGAACAAGTGGGCCAGTCATAAAGGAATACAAAGTAATCGGTTCATTTTAAATGACTCTTTAAACTGACTTGTTTGATTTGATTATTGTGGATGAACAATAATAAGGAAAACAATCCTTAGTGAAAAGTAATATTTGTATTTGTATTTATTTTAAATTCCTTTTCGTGTTAATCACTTTGAACTGCATTTATTATAAATAGTTATATGTTTGATTCACAGAATCGATTCATAACCAACATCTCAATGATGAAGAGAATGAATCAGTGCTCTGAGCAGCAGGGACTCCTTATTAATGAGCTCCTCATAATGAAGATTTAATCCCACAGCTCCTGGATAAGAGTCAGATCCAAAAGCCAAAAAAAAAAAAAAACAGTCTGGACACATCTATTTTATGTGTGTGTGTGGTTGGTTCTTCTCAGACTTGGCACAGTTTTGGTGTCTATCTGTCTGAGTAAACCATATAAAACCTGCACAATAGTGTCAGCACTTGAGACAGGGTTTCCTCGCTGCAGAAGTCCAGGTGGAAGCCGTGAAGGCCGAGATGACGGTGACCTACACGGCCCGGGTGGCCAAAGCGCGATTCTGCGGCTTCTCCAAGCTGCTGCTGGCCTGGAAGGGGAGCATCTATAAAGTCCTCTACAAGGAGTTTCTGGCGTTTTTCGCCATGTACACCGCCATCAGCATCACCTACAGGTGTGGGACTTCTAATATCATGACGGACTGGATGCGTTCATCTATTCATCAAAGCCTACTTCTTACTTTATGGAAGAATTTGGGCGGCTTTGAAGTTCTTCTTAACATTGTTTTAACAACTCACGTGAAGGATTGCATGCAGGCGTAATGACGTAGTTCCTGTTTTAGAACCTGTTTCTGTCGCGTGCTTATTGTTTAAATCAACGACTCTGCGCTTTCGTTTGATCCTAATCCTTTCATCTTTCATCTTCAAATGTCTTTTTTCCAAAGAACGCGTTAGTTTCTTTTATCCACGCCGGTCTTTCATAAAAGTCGCAAAAAGCATCGTATCATCAGTCCGCGCTACTTTCTCAATATTATTATTATTATTATTTATTTTTAGCAAGTTTTTTTTTTTTTGACTGCGCATGTGTGGTACGTCTGTAGAAGGAATTTATACATTTATACATTATTACCTGGAATACTATTACTAATGCTATCACTAATACTACTTAGTACTAATTATAATTAACAAGTTATTTTATAACATTTTATAATTTGTGGTACGTATCACGTGTGTTTATAATGACTGCATTCATTTTAAATATTTTCTTCAAAGATTTTCAATTACGTTTTATTCATACAGCGCTTTTAACAGTGGCCATGGTCGAAAACAGCCTTACAGAATATAAAATGTGTAATAAAATATGCAAAACTCAAAATGATCGGATTGTCACTGATGAGCGAGCTCAGGGCAACGGCGGCTAGGAAGAAAAAAAAAGAACTCCCCAAGAAATCTTGACTCAACAGGGAACCCATCATCATTTGGGTGATAACAGATATACGAGGGATGGATCTGCAGTCATACTGTGTGCTAGGAGGCTGGAAGTTCAGCATATCAGGAGATGTTTAAGTTAATTTGAAGTCCATTTTTGTAGGAATTTCAGTACTGGACTAGTGAGCGACTGTAGTCACAAGTCATCAGAGAACAGCTGTCTGTATCAGCCGTGTCCAAGACTATCTTGGACAGATATTGGTTTACATGTCTTTTTTAAAACATATGTTTAGACACTGTGTAATATGAATTCTTCTTATTGTGCTTTTAGAGGAAAACAACTAGAGCAAACCTCCTTCCAGTTCCTTACATTATTCTAATTTATATCCATAATTCTCCATTTCTGTAATACTGTTTGCGATTGTTAAAAGTGCTGTACAAACAAAATTCAAATTATTTGAAACCTATTAAAACTGACTAAAATTATGGGAAATTCAAGGCACCATGGTTAGGAATAGGAGTGTTTGGGAATATGGGATAGCATGGTTGGGAATTTGAGTTAGAGTGGTTGGAAATGGAGAATAGAGTTGGAACTTGGGTTAGAGTGGGATTTTATGATTTGTTTTGAAATTGGGTGGTTAGGAATTTGGGATGGAGTAAGAATATGGGCTAGAGTGGGAGTTTGGGCTTGGTTGGGAATTTGGAATAGAGTGGGAGTTTATGATTGTTTGGGAATTTGGGATAGAGTAGCAGTTTGGTAACACAGGGAATTTGGTATTGTTTGGGAACTTAGGATTGTTTGGGAATTTGGGATAGAGTGGAAGTTTATAATTGGTTCGGAATTTGGGATGGATTGGCTCGGAATTTGGGATGGATTGGTTCGGAATTTGCGGATAAGTGGTTAGGAATTTGGGATTGCGAGAGGCTGTTGGCACAAAACAGCCTTGGCACAATACGTCAGTTTGGTTACTGCACTTGTATGCACAGTTGAATCATTTGTCAATATCTTTCCCAGATTCTTTCTTGAGGATGAGCAGAAAAGATACTTCGAAAAGCTCTCTATTTACTGCAACTATTACGCCAGCCTCATCCCCATGTCTTTCGTCTTGGGTATCAGTATTGATTTATTTGTATTCTTATACACTATATAAATTTACTCAGTTCATCTGGTATGATGCAGTTTGTATTTCTATACTTCATGTTGTAAATCCATGCAGGTTTCTATGTGACACTGATAGTGAACCGCTGGTGGAGTCAGTACACGTCGATCCCACTTCCAGACCGGGTGATGTGCGTGCTCTCGGGTTGTGTACAGGGCGGAGACGAGCATGGAAGGCTGCTGCGACGCACGCTTATGCGCTACACCAGTCTGTCTGCTTTGCTCATCCTGCGCTCCGTCAGTACTGCCGTCTTCAAACGCTTTCCCACTGTGGACCACGTAGTAGAAGCAGGTAAACCTGAATATGTAGACGATAGGCCTGTAATCACATGCAGTAATAGACTTGGGTCTTAAAAAGAATGAATTCAGCTTGAAATCAGCTTGTCATCTATTTCTTTTTTTCCCACATTGCACCTAATAACCCTGTAATGAGGTACACAAAATTATTGAATTACAGCTGTTATTTAAGAGTGTTGGTTTTCCAGTTTTAAGTAATTTTAAGTTTCTCTCTCTCTCAATATAGGATTCATGACACGGGAGGAGAGGAAGAAGTTCGAGAGTCTGCACTCTCCCTATAATAAATACTGGGTTCCGTGTGTGTGGTTCGCTAACCTGGCTGCCGTGGCACGATGTGAAGGTCGAATTAAAGACAATAGCACTTATAAACTACTGATGGAGGTAAGTGTTTCAGTCGTTTACTCTTACATTATGACGACTCATGATTTAACTACAGTATACACTAACTGTGTCTGGACTCAAGAGAAATAAAATCAAAAAGTGTTCATTTGATTCAAATCTAAAAAGCCAATGGGATTGGGTCGTGTTTTTAACCACCACTAAAATGATCTTGTAATAAAGAAGAGGCTTATCTTTCATTAAAGATTTCTGAACACTGTAAAATGTTAGATTCTTTTTTTTTTTTTTTGTAAATAAAATTCAAGATGAATTTTGAATGGAAATTGCCTTTCAGAGGACATGTTGAGTTTAGAATTCTTAAGATTTCTTTGGTTACTTAATAAACATTTAAACGTTCTGTGTTGAACTTCCACTTTACTTGTTTCCTATTAGAGAGGGATGCAAACTAGAACCATTTCAGGAAGCAAACAACCCCAAGTAAATGTCCTTCAAGGCCCACTTCATTCATCTGTTGCACCAGACTTAAAATCATTTTATGTTTTAAAATATGATGATACAGTAGTTTAATTTAAATGATCTGATTTTAAATTACAAATAACAAATCAAATATCCTGCCTTAATCTTTACTCAGTGTCGCGGGGGGGCTGGAGCCTATCCCTGGACAGGGTGCCAATCCGTCGCAGCTATTATTATCCTATTTATTACTTATAAACTTTGAATGATGATTCAATCCTCTCTAACAATCACTTTAATCAAGCAAGATCATAAACGTGTTCAAAATGGCAGAATATAATGAGTGAGCTGCAGAAAACAAAAGAGTTCCCTAAAGGAAAGCTTTTAAGTTCTATTTCTCTTTCTAAAAAAGATTTCATGATTAATATTGTTCCCTGTTTTCTTTACTGGCAAATCCACCACAGTGTGTATATAAAATAAAAAACCCTTCCTGGGCCTTAAGGGCAGCGATGATCTCTGTTTCCATAGCCCTCGGTCAGACGCTGGCTTACGCCATATAGTGTATCGCGCAGCCGCCCTGTTTACCTCCCAGTCTCACAGATTGTACCAAATTATAAGAGTCAACTGCGTGTGAACTACTTGCCCAGGGTTGTTACCCAGCGCCCAATTACCTTCACACCCTTATGATCACAAACCACAAGCTGTAACCACAAGACCACCAAAGCACATGTGTATAAAATGAGCCAAGTTTACAATCAAGTACAACCAGGTAATCGGGTTTTACTTCACAGGGTTGTACAAGATCTCGTTGCTCGTTATAGATTCATTATGAAGTCAGATCCAGAAATGATGATGATGATGATGATAATGCAGTATGACAGGTGTTTATGTGGTCTGGGTGTTCTTTATGTTTTGTAGGAGCTGAATCAGTTCAGAGACAAATGCAGTATGCTCTTTCACTATGACATGATCAGCGTGCCGCTTGTTTACACGCAGGTGAGAAATGTGTGTGTGCTTATGTAAAAACAAATACTGGAGTGTAGTTTAATATTACAATATGAAGCATTGGCATTACATCAAATAAATCCAGGTAATACCAGCTAATTTGTTTAATTAACATATATGTCCTGGTGGAATGCGAGTGCTGGCTAATGTCTAAATAAAACCTGCTTTATTATTACAGTTTAAGATCTAAAAGTCTTTTATCTCATTGTACATTACATCTGAGCAGTTTTAGGGTTAAGGGCCTTGCTCAAAGGCCCCACAGGGACAACTCCGGGGTTGTGGGATTTGAAATGGCGGCCTCACGGAAAAGACCATTTACAACTTTAAAAGCACTTATACATATTAACAGTAGGCCATTTACATCACAATCACAAGGATGAGGCACTTTGAAATTTCTCATTATTCATGTCTGTAGTTTTAACGCAATACTTGATATGCTAAATAAAATCCCCCATCCCTCCATCTCCATCAGGTGGTGACACTGGCAGTGTACAGCTTCTTTCTGGTCTGTCTGATCGGCCGCCAGTTTCTGGACCCCACTCAGGGTTACCAAGGTCACGACCTCGACCTCTACGTCCCTGTCTTCACCCTGCTCCAGTTCTTCTTCTACGCTGGCTGGCTCAAGGTTAGGCCTTCCATGCACAAAAACAGCTCTCTCAACTCTCTTTTCATGTAAGCCAGCTGGGTAATAAATATAATACGGCAGCATTGTTGGCAGCCTTGTCACAGGAAGATCACAGGTTTTCTATAGTATCAGCTAACACAGGGATTTTGAACAGCTTTGTATCAACATCATTTAGAACACATAATTACGAGGGTGTTCAAGTCAAACCAGGATTCTTTTATTGTGCAGAATAACCGTACACATTTATGAGGGTGAAAAACTCCCTTTATTTCTCTCTATATTTTCCAGTGCTACACTAATGCACTTATCCCAGTGTCTTACTAGTGCATGGACACCATCATGGTAGAAAGTTCTCTCAGTACACCAGAGCCATGATCAGACTGCCTGCTTCACGTCTGAAACGCTGGTCTCCCAGGAACTCCTTTAGTGACCCGAACATGTGGAAACGGCTTGGAGTGAGGTCCGGACTGTACGCGGGACGTGGCAATAACTTCCAGCCGAGTTCCTGTAACATGCAAGTGGTGCTGAGTCTCAACACGGTACTGTGGTTGAAGTCTTCTGTAAATGTCAATCGCTTTTCCACCTTCATTCACAAGAAATTCCATCACAAATCCCAGTTTGACTTGAACGCTCCTCGCATATATATTTCTAAGTGTTGATGCTCAGCAACAAGAAATCTTGTCTTGTTCTGTTGAATCTTTTCTAAGTTTCAGCACTGTGAGGTAAAACTGTTGCTTTGGATTCCTAAATTGATTAGTATAGGAGGTTCTGTATGTAACAATAAGCCAGACAATAAACTAATAAATTTGTGAATTAATAAATGTGCTCATAACATTGGTAAACTGTCGTTGTGTAAATGGAGTAAAGCATGGAGTGACATGCTGTCATGGAAGATGATCATCTTTAGGGTGGTTACTTGATGTTCGATCACATCACACTATCACATATTTATATATCATTATATACAGCACAATGTCTTATTCCGTAATTGCTTCTGAATCTTATTAAAATACCTGCAAATGTCATTGCTCATACAAATGTCTTAGTTTCTCAGTTTATTTGTTTGTAAATGTAGGTGGCAGAGCAGCTGATTAACCCGTTCGGTGAGGATGACGATGATTTTGAAACCAACTGGCTCATAGACAGGAACTTCCAGGTGTGTCCATAGCCATCCATCCATTCTCTCATTCATTCATCTATCCATTAATCCATCCATTAATTCATTCATCCCTTTCCCTTATTTATTAATTTTTCACTTTATATATTCATTCATATGTTTGAGTTTTTCATGAGACAATTTTTCCAAAAGTCATTTCAAGCAGATCGAAATAATCAGTGCACAATTAAGAGACTCTGTATAAAATGTTTACTGAATTACACTCCACTCTCCAGGTATCGATGATGGCAGTAGATGAGATGTATGGCGATCTGCCCAAAATGGAGAGGGATCGCTACTGGAATGATTCGAACCCTCGGCCCCCCTACACCGCCGCCACGCTGTTCGTCCTCCGCAAACCCTCCTTCCAGGGCTCCACCTTCGACATGGCGTAGGTGCCTCACTACACATGCTTCGAGTGCTATAATAGATCACACTGTTTTACAAACTAATGTCAAAAGTGACCAATTGTTGAGGTATTTATATTTTTCATGCAAAATTAATTATCATTCTGTCACTAAAAGGAGTGAGATGCAGAGATAAAAACGACAGAGTTAAACATAAACTATAAACCTCGTGATTTAAATTTGCAGAACATGCCTTGAGCATCTGTTAGCTGGAGACGATAGCTCTCACTCTCTAGTGGTGGTTTTTACACTCCTCTTAGTTCCCGACCGTTACGTGAAACCAATTTTTCCGAAATTCAGAATTCCTAAGGACGAGATGCACTTCCAGCCTCTGGAAGACATTTCCGAGAAGTTGGAAGAATCCGGGACTCCCCACCACAACCTCACTTTGTTCAACCGACTCCTTAGCTCGGCTCCTTCTCCCTCCAGCATTGTGGGCGGAGCCTTTCGCAGAACCACTGCTCAGCTGCAGCGATTGACGCCTTTGGTCGTCCCTGACTCCTACTCAGATGAAGAGGAGCTGGATGAAGAAAGGCACGCCGGGCGGTACGAGGGACTGGAAGAATCACTGCTGTCGGGTTTCGAAAACGATACGCAGAGCACCATCTGCAGCTGTGGAGGAACCTCCAACACACATGTGCCTCTAACCAGGAAGGAGTTCAACCCAAGCCAAGGACATGAAGAAGATGGGCTGAAGAAAGATAAGAATGAGAACGAGTCGACGATGCTGAACGTAACTCCACCTGTAATGCATGCGCTGGAGCAGGAAATAAAGCCAAGGCTTCCATTCCAACATTCAACCAATGTCAACCGCTCTACACCCGACTTTATCGCCTTCCAGACAATTGGAGACCAGGCCACCCTGTATTCATCTAACGGAAATGCGTTGTCTGGTGTAACAAGCTTGACAGTTTTGTCATTTCCTGAAGCACCACAGTGGGCTTCTGAGGGACACAAACGGTCCCGGCACAGCATCAGCATGGGCTCAGACGTCAACTGTTTGTCCAACGAGACAGAGGAATGACTTTCCATCTTTCACCAATGAGTGAGGTGGAATACAGTATAGTGGTAGTACTGGTCATTTTATCTTGATCTGAGATATCGATTTTATTTCATCACATAACCGAACTAATCATCAACTAAGTTACAGCACTTTTTATAGCTAAGTATTATTCAAATCCTATGTATTAAGTATAATGGAAAAATTTTTATTTTAATTTTGTGTGTATAAAGTTGCCAAATGCACAAATTTTTTTTAATTTATTTATTATGAAATAATAAATTGCATTCTTTTGTGCAATCTCAGTGTAAAGTAAAAACAATCATACCATTAAGCAAGTGTCTACATGTTCCTTCCTCATCAATCCATAAATCTGCCACTTCATCACAAACATCACCTCCAGCTGCAACTGTTTGAGGCCAGTAGGGGGCCCCCAAGGGCTGACAATTATTTCAAGAGTCAATAGATTTTGTCATTTGTACACGTACAAAAAGTATGAGTGCATTGGAATCTTTTGTACAGAAGCTCTCTGAGTCAGTGATTAAAAGAATGATAACAAAAGAATAAATAGTAGAAGGATTTAAGCTATCAGACTATAACACGTTATAACATTATCTAGTACTGTAGTGTACTGTCTTATGTTTTAAACATGATCCACAAATATCAAACTATTGCACTTCTTCAAATTTCCAAACTGCACTTAGTCTTGAAGGTTTCACTGCACATTTGATATCATAATTTTTATATTGCACTTTGTTCTTTGATAATAAATAGGTGAAGGATAGTAAGCTCAACTTATGCCACATACTGTATATGTACAATGATTATAGCAGCAGGTCTCTATATGACGGAAATAAAACCTATATGACGGAGACAGACATGTCTGTATATGACTGAGACAGACATGCTCTTTTCTTCCCCTTGTTTCTTTTGCCATCAGTCTGACTGTGGCTGGACAAAAAAAGCTGTTCTAGATGAACATGCTTTGTGTGAGATTCCTGTCCGGTCTGCGGTGTGTGTTTGTGTGTGTAGATATTGAGCTGGGTGCTGTGTGTGTGTGTCCCTGAGGATACTATGTGATTTATTCCTGTTGCGTTGTTGTATAAAGTGTCCATGGATTGGAGGACAGATCCAATGATCCTCTCTGCAAACTTTGTAATGCCACATGTGAGGATGCTCTTTATAAGTCCTCATTAGGTGATGGATGAGGGGGCGTGTCCAGTGGGGCAGTGCAGCCATTGTTGGTCTCTTTTCAACAGTGTTTTTGGTCAAGCTCAGAATCATGTGACTGTCAGCCCTCTCCACCTCAGTCTTTTTTGATGAGAGTCAGCAGAGGGTGGGGCTTCCTTCTGAAGTCATGATTATTTCTTTGATCTTGTATATGTTGAGGAGGTCGCTTCCTCTCCATGGAGAAGAATGTTTTTGACCAGTTTCCTGAAATCGGACTTGTCCCCATCCTTGATAAAGCCCCGGATGGTTGTATCATCTCTGTATTTAACGATTACAGTGTTTTTGTGGGTGGCGACGCAGTTGGGTGTACAGGATATAGATTATGAGATTGAGGCAACAATCCTGTAGTGTTCTTGAGCTAATTGTAAGCTCCGCAGAGACCTTTTCTCCCATCATCCCCATCTGTGGTCTGTCCACGAAAAAATCCATAATCCAGTTACAATCCAATTAGGTATTATTTATAAGATAAATAATGCTTGTCCTGGTTAACTGTAGTTGCATTACAACCTCAATTTGCATACGGAATCATGATTGGATCTTATATTTTATGATGCAATAACACTGGTCTGTAGACTCTATGAAGCTTTTCAACTGTTTCTTTAATAAATATGATGAAACACCTCTACAGTGATAATTTATAATTAGAACATGTTAAAATTCAAGCTCATGAATAAAACATTTTAAAAGTATTTTAAGTGGTAAAACAGGACACGAATAATCGGACAACTGGTGTTAAACAAACTGTTTCAGCCAAAAATATGTTCAGATTTGAGGTTACGTGTAGCTACTCAAAGCTTAAACACAAACCTGTTTCATTATCTTATACTAATGTAATGCCAACTTGTCACGGCTTAGTGTTCAATATTCATCTTATGTAGAAAAATTATAGTTGAATAAAAGTTAACTTTATAGTAGCACAGAGTAAAATGTCCAATAGCTGAAGTCATCACCTTACACCTTATATAGAAACAAATAAATATGGCTGTATGAAGCAATCAGTGGGGGCCAACCTTTCTTTGCAAAAAGCTACAGTCTTCTTCTTCTTCTTTGTCTTTCGGCTGTTCCCTTTCAGGGGTCGCCACAGCGAATAATCTGCCTCCATCTAACCCTATCTTCTTCATCCTCTTCTCTCACACCAACTAACTTCATGTCCTCTCTCACTGCATCCATAAATCTCCTCTTTGGTCTTCCTCTA
>JAQMYG010000010.1:6515394-6533593 GCA_030014215.1 Clariallabes teugelsi
GTAAGGCATTACAATAGTCCAACCTAGAGGTGATAAAAGCATGAACTAGTTTTTCTGCATCATTTAGCGACAATATAACCGTCCTCCTGTTGAGTTGAGCCCAGGACATGCAGATTCCAACATATCTTTTTGAGTTTTTGAGCATGTTAAGACCCACAAAAAGTACAAAAGGGTGGGGGGAAAAAATTATAATCCTTAGGAAAACAAGAGGATCCCTATAGTGCTTGGGCCCTAAAAAATGTGACCATAAAAGAATCATGATTACTGACTAAATCAATCTATCAAAATCCTGGGCTTATTCCTTCTTTCCCTCAAAAACAGCCGATCAGCCAATCAACAAGTGATGCTTAAATGATTGACAGTTCAAGTTGTCCAATATTAACCAAAAAACCCCGCCCCTTTCCCAACATCTCACTTTAAGAATCCTTGTCCTGTCCTTTTGTCTCGTCTCTATTACAGTATCTCGCTCATTAAATATATATATTAATTAGTAATAATAATTAATAATAACATTGCCGGACATTTTTAGATGAAACAGCACCTTTTGGTTTTCATCTGAAGGATTTGGACCGGATTAATTATGCTTAAAGAAATAATTTTAATAAAGGGGAAATAAGTTTTTAAAATGTTTTGAGCAGTGAAATGAACAGTGAAGAAAAAAAAAAGACAGTGTGGAGAAAAAATCAGACAGTGTGGAAATATTTAATGATTCAAGTTAGTAGATTTTAATCTACATTTTTATCGTTTTTATTTTTTACATTTTGTTATGGTTTAGTTTGCAAAAAAAAAAAGAGAAACAGACCAGCTACACATGTCCATCTGGAATTATTTAATTTATTTATTTAACTCTGTATTTAAACCAGGCAGTTTCATTCATTTCACTCTTTCATTTTTTCTTTCACTTTATTCTGCTCAAAACACACACACACACACACACACACACACACACACACACACTCAAAGTAATTAGTTCAGAATTATGGTATTTAGTTGTCAAAGCAGTGATCTGCCCCTCCACCAGGGATCACTACAAGGCCGAGTACGAGAACAAGCTGAGGGACGAGCTGGAGCACATCCGACTGAAAACCAGCCAGGAGATCGAGAGCCTGCAGCGTTCGTCTAAAGAGCTGTACGAGAGGGAGAACAGGTGAGGTTCTGTCCAAACACAACTTGCCATCATGTCTTTTTTTTTTTTTTTCTCCCCCCTTTCAACTTTCCATTTTGACTCTTGACCTGTGGCTCCAAAATCGTACGTGGTGTTTATTTTTTCGGTCCGAGTGCACGTTTCTGTGCTTACTGTGCTTGCACACACCTTGATTTAAGTCTTAATAAATACACTGTGTTGCATCAGGTGTTTAAAGCTTCTGGAGGGAGGAGGGGCAAGGGGGAAGTGTGTGTGTGTGTGTGTGTGTGTGTGTGTGTGTGTGTGTGTGTGTGTGTGTGTGTGTGTGGAGCTGCTGCATTCCTCTTAGCATGTGGAGCTGCTGCAGTTCTGCTTCTGTATCAGAAAAAACAAATCAAACCAAAGACTTAACAAACAGCTCTGCTCTCATGACTGGTGACACTTAACCCTTAAGCGCTCAGGTTAAGTTTTTTTTTTTTTCCCCTTTGATTTTCAATGCTGTCCAAAACTTCTAGGAATAAAAGTCACGGCTATTGTTCTACCCACAATGCTGCTTGTAGCATCGCTTTAGCCTGTTCGTTCTGTCCAGCCGTGTCTCCTCCTCATCTCTACGCCTTGCTCTAACACATCAACTTCCAAAGCTTCGACCGTCACGCGCCATCGTGTTCGTCGTGTTGCATTCTGGGCTTTCGAGACCATTTGTCTGCACAGATATCCTCTCTGTCTGTCTAGTACATTTAGGATTTCTGATATCACCCAGATGACGATGGCTTCCCTGTTGAGTCCGGTTCCTCTCAAGGTTTCTTCCGATTGTCATCTCACTCGTCAGGGACAAATCTGATCATTCTGATTTATACATATTTTCTCATCACATATTTTCAATCATTTTTTTTAATTCTGTACAGCTGCTTTGCGACAATGACGGTTGTTAAAAGCTAAAGCACTGTTAAATAAAATTAAACTGAATTGAATATCTGTGGATAACAGTGAGTGAGTAAAAAAAACGCTCTTGTTTTTCAAATTCAAATTTTATTCAAATTTTATTTGTCACATACATAGTCCTACACAGTACGATATGCAGTGAAATGCTTAAACGACCGACATTAAAAATAAAAGCTTATAGATAAGAATTAAATATGAATAAAAATAAAATACAATAGAAAATAAACTTAACTCGGATAAAAATAAAAATATTCTGTACAAATGAAGACATTCTGTACATTCTGTTTGTTTTTCCAAATCTGTCATTATTATTATTATTATTATTATTATTATTATTATTATTATTATTATATTTTTATTAAATTTTTTCCACAACCCTTTTAATACCTTACATTATAACATAATAGTATATAATATGCTATAAACTAATAGTATATTAGTTTAATGTTTAATATGTACAGTCTTATGCAAAAGTTTAGGCACCCCTTGATGAATAGCAAATACATTTTGTTAATTATGCGTCAATGTTTGCTTAAAAAAAATTGTGCAGTTTTTCCATTTCCAAGAGAGACTGTGTTTAACATCTTTTCACCAAATTCTGTTATTTATCAAGGGGTGCCTAAACTTTTACATAAGACTGTAGCTGCCATGGAATAGCCTGAGAACCTGATATGGCAATAAATCCTAATACAAACAAACGACCATTGTCCAAATCTGTCAAAGATATTTCTAGATGTAATAAAATAGATGTAATGTTTATTTTTACAACTTTACTAGCAGTAACGACGTCATTCTTTTACATCAATGTGATGCATCATCGCACAAAATGAAAAGAAAAGAAATGCCAGATCCTCTAATTCTAAAAAAAAAGAAAAAAAAAAGTTGATTACTGTTTTAGCTGAATGTATGACAGTTTGAAGTACACTTCAACACTTTGAAGTAATTTGAGTAGTCAAATGTCACCCCATTAAATTTTTATTTATTTATTATTTTTTTTAAAGGTTGTTAAGATCGGATTAAAAACTCTAAACGTCTAACATTTCATAATGTGGCTCCACTGGTTGTGCCGAAGTGAAATGTAAAACAGCAACATTAACTTAAAAAAAAAAAAAAGAAACCTCTTGAAAGATGATGATGCTTTCAGTAAGGTCGTCCCTCCCTAGTAATTAGTCATTGTTGTCTGGTGACTTGACTAAGATTAGTGTGTAGGTTTTGGTATGTGCGAAGCCAGGATGGCTAAAAGCGTGATTCTTATGCTCAGGACGAAGATTAGAAATGAATAATCTGTTTTTTATTGGACTGTTTTAATTAGTAAAGGTAATTTGTTGGTATTCACATGTTTGTTGTTTATACATAAATAAAAAAATTTTTTTAGAATAACATTTTAAATCATTTGATGGTATTGTCAGGTTCATAAGTATTTGAACACTGACAATTGTTTTATTTTTTATTATTATTATTAATATTATTTCTGCCTTTGTTTATCACCAGAATGATTTAAAATGAAGTAATCAATATGTGATTAAGGGGTTGATATTCCTCAGCTTCAACTGTTAAAGGCATTTTCACGATCTAAAGAGGTGTGGAACAAACTGCCTTAATTCTAAATATGTTTATTATTATTATATATTTTTAATACTTTAAAGTCAGTAACTGGCTGACGTCTGGAACTCATGGACATCACCGAGTTTTCTCCCTTGAGCTGCCGAGTCAGGACTTTTACTGTAGCCGTTTCCAGTTGCTGCTGGTTTGTGGGTTTTTCTGCCTCCCGTTTCATCCCGCCATCTGACAATATACTGTTTGTTTTTTTTGCCTTCAGCAGCTCTTGGGTTGCTTTCGGTGCATGTTTTGGGTCATTATCCATCTGATCTGTACTGTAAAGCGCCGTCCTAGGATTTGTTTCAGCATTTGACTGAATCTGAACAGAAAGTAGAAATCATCCTGAAACTTCTATCAGCAGTCACATCAGCAATAAACACCAGTGACCCAGTTTCATCAGCAGTCATGTAACACCCGTCTCATAACAATGCCTCCACCAGGTTTGATATTGATGTAGTATACGTTGAAACACGAGCCCTTCCTTTCCTCCAACATATTTTTTTTTCCCCCATCAAAAGTAAACTTTTTATTGTTATGTGTTTGCTTTCTGTTCTCGAAGTGTACATGTCGAGGTAAACCCATCATCATTTAGACTTTGACAGTGATACACCTGTCTCCTCCTGAGTGTTCATGACTTGGCTAGTTGGTGTGAAGCAACTTTTCTTCATCAACTAAAGAATTCTACGATCGTCCACTACAGTTGTCTCCCCTGGTCTTCCAGGTCTTTTGTTTTTGTTTTTTGTTTTTTTCCTGTCACTGAGCTCGGCAGTGCGTTCCTTGTTTTTAAGTATTGTTGATTTGGCCACTCCTAAAGATTCTCTCTCTTTCTTTCTCTCTCTCTTTCTCTGATAGGTCAGTTTTGTTTTTTCAGCCTAATAATTTCCTCTTTCACTTGCGATGACACGCATATTAAAGTCAACGCTTTGAATCAGCACCAGACCTTTGATCTCCCTTGTCATTAAATAACTAAGACACAGTATCAGGAAGTTGTCCGATTACTTTTGAGACAGGAAAGATAACTTTGTAAAAATAAATAAATAAATGAACAGAATGTCTGAACAATGAATGAAAACTTTTTTTTTTTGTGCAAATTTCAATAACATCTTGATTACTTTATTTTAGATCCCCCTTGTGTTCCTAACTCATTAAAAACTTCACTGAACAGACCTCACTGGACATTTTGCTCTTTCCCAGTATGTCTCTGAGTTATTTATTTATTTATTTTTTATCCACCCTCAGAAACCTCCGTGAGGCACGGGACAACGCCGTCCTCGAGAAAGAGCGATCCACCGCAGCTGAAAGAAACACTCAGGCCAAATATGATCATCTCCTAGAGCAGTGAGTGTCCATGAATGTTATTGTTACAAACTACAATCGTGATTGCAAGTGACTTATTATTATTATTATTATTATATGTTTTTTTCATAGCACATACAGTATATAGTGCATTGTTTGTAAAAATTCCTTGAGAGCTAAATAGGCTTTTAGTTTCAGGTCTTGCGAAAGCATTCTTTAAAAAGGAGTTCCAGGTTTAAAATAATAATAATAAATGCTTCTTCTGCTTTTCAGGGTTTAGAATGAATGTGGGTTATCGGCGTTGACATGATAATTCTGTTCTTCTTGTTGTTTTTACGACCACACGGTTTATTCAGCTGCCCGATTTTAAGCCTCACGCCTAAAACCCACAGCACGTTAATCCCAGTGTTGTTGATTTAATAGCATTCCTTTTGCTACCATGTCTCAGGTGACACAAATCAAATCTGGACGGAATTGCTTAACCCAGAACCATGTAAGGTGTTTATTACATTTTTTTTCCCCTATTTCCGGAAATGAACGTGCGGGTTGTCACGTGTCATCACCCCGTTTAAGCGTTTCACGAATCAGACAAAGGAGTTTGCGTGCCGTTTGTATGGATCTGAATCGATTTGTGAGTCATTGTTCTGTGCCCGAACATGATATAGTTTTGGGAGAAGGAGGGAGGATGGTACATTACTCAGCTCTCGTAGGTTTGGTGACTCCTCAGTCCAGTTCAACAAGCTTTAAGGGTTAAACAGTCGGTAGCCAAACTGCCCCGAGTCAGGGCAGCGCTGGCTGCGTAGGTGCGCCTGGATTAAATGTATCCAGTTGAAGTGCTTCAGTTGACACCCAAAGCTGTTAGTTTTTATAATTTGTTTACAAAAAAAAAAAAAATAGCTATGTGTGCAGTAGACACCTGAAATTTGCGGGGATTACGTTCCTAGATCGGCCACCAAGTTTGGATGTGGTCTAAGAAATGCCTATTTTTATAGTTTAAACTCTAAATATGCTCACAAAACACTTTCATTTCATTTCGAACTTAATACACTACCTTAAAAAAAAAAAAAGAATGTAAAGGTAAAAGGTATACTAAACACTGTACGGCTGTAGTGTAATTCATGCGAGCGTGTTTTCTTTGGTATTAGTACTGTAGTGTAAATACAGTAATAATTCACCATCCCAAGCCTCTATGGTTACTTTGTGATCTCTCTACAGTACTAAAAACTAAAAAAATTATTCAGTTTTATATTTTATATAGACATTTAGCTGGATTTATGTTAATATTCATGTTACAAAATTAGTTTAGTATTAAAGCATATGAAAAATTACTAAAATAACTAAAAAAAAAAAAGCCATGAAAAATGTTTGTTTGTGGTTTTCACCAAATTTCGGGGGGTTTCCGCGAACAATTATTAGGTAGGTTATACGGAAAAATCTGCAAACAACCGAGTTTGTGTACTCTTCATTCGGGTCGAATGTATGGACAAAAGTACTTGGCCAAACCTGTCAATTATTGAATTCCGGTGTTTCAATCAATCAGGTCCCTTATCCCCAGTGAAGGGCACTCTTCTAATTGGTATTCATTTTTAAGGTTTGTTTAGACCTATTCAATGGTTTTATGCATAATAATACAGACATAATGAATATATAACTAAATTTGTACTAAAGATAATATTGTGCCTAAAACTTTCGCATATACACGAAATATGAAAAATATAAATTTCTGTTACAGTCTAAAAAAGAACAAAAGAAAACCTGATGTCACTTTGGCTGAATTCCTGCATAGATCAAGTTAAATAAGGAGTCCGTGTTGTATCTAACACATTGCTAAGTGAGTGTGATTTCACTTATCATGGTTTGAACATGTCAAATCTTGCAAAATGGACATAAACAGTTTGTAATCAGAAATCTGTCAAAAGTTATGTCCAAAAGTGAAAAGGTGTAAAACTGCCTAAAGTTCTACAACTTTACACACTTCTAGTTCAGGAAAGTGAATTCTTTGCCAGGTTTCTACAGATGTAGTGTAATCATACAGTACACAGAGACCCCCACACACCAAAACCGGTCAATCAGTGGACAGTGGAAGTCTTGACGTCTCCACAATTTAAAGTGTTTTCTCTCGCTAGATGATTGGAGTACAGCCACATCTGTTGCTCAGTCCCATGTGAACATGTGTGGTGATGAAGTGTTCAAGGGTTTGTATATAAATTTCCACATGGTATGTTAAACAAATATGCAAGTTAGCGATGGAAGACTTTTCTGCTACGTTAAACACATTAGTTTAATGATTCCACCACATTGGAAGGACGATACCTGGCAAGACTAAAGATACTTTTTTTTTTTTTTTTCAATCCAGTTGAAACCGTTCTGATTCGAGATTCTAACTTAACTTAGTTTAAATAGCTGATCTGATCTAAGTAAATAGTTAAATAGCTAAGTAAAGTTTTTTTTTTTGACATGCGTGAAGTTGTCCTGCCTACCATGAGGCTTTTAATCTGCCTGAAATATTACAGAAGAATAAGTCCCTTTTTTTCACCTTTGTTAGTTTCCCATCTTTTGCCATACATATAACGCATAACACCATCCAATGTTAAACCATCAACCCCCCAAACACGGTGGCTTAGTGGTTAGCATTGTCGCCTTGCATCTCCAGGTCCTGTTTTCCATTCCCTCGTCGGGTCTGTTTGTATGTTCTCCCTATGATCGGTTTTCTCAGGGTACTCCGGTTTTCTCCC
This sequence comes from Clariallabes teugelsi, assembly GCA_030014215.1. NCBI lineage: Eukaryota > Metazoa > Chordata > Actinopteri > Siluriformes > Clariidae > Clariallabes > Clariallabes teugelsi. Next base: position 6,523,090 of record JAQMYG010000010.1, read on the forward strand.
ACAGTCCAGAACATGCAGATTAGGCTCATTGGCGTTCTCAAATCGCCTGTAGTGTGTGTGAATGCGCATGTGAATGTTTACCGGAGGTCCTACCACAGTCGTACAAAATGGGAATAAATACAATGGTCAATATTTAATTTCCATCTTTTTTCTTGCTGAGGATTTAATTATTTTTAAATATATAATCTGCGTGTAGTTTGTCATAATTTGGCCCCTTTGTTGGATGTGGTATGATATGGTAAAGTTATCTTTAGCTATCATGCCACATCCCTTTTTCTTGCTTAATATTGAGGGCATATATTCAAATAAAATAATCTAGTACTCCTTCATTCGTGTCTTGCAATCTAATCTGCCATGCTGTTACCTGCTGCAGAGGTGCTTCATGTGCAGGGTTGCCAGGTCTCTCAAACTCTACAACCCAACCAGATCTTAAAGACCACACTAAAAGACAGCAAACTATCCCAAAAACGTTGGGGTTGTGGAAAAAAAAAGTGGGAAACATTTTTCTTCTTTTTCCTCACATTTCTGATTATCGCCCCATATTCACTCCACTTCTTCTATCTGCAAAACTAAAATGTTTCTGCTCATTATTGTGCATCGTTAGAGAGAGCCATGTTTGTGGATATTGTTTCAGTTTTATACCAGTTATTTGCTTTAAGATTTCAAGATCATCTTGTCTGCAGATTATTTTTTAAACCTGAAACTTATTTCCAGCGCTATCTGATTGGGTTTAAAATACACTGATCCTTGGCATCCTTGTTTTGGCCAGTTACCTATTCCAGTGCATTGTGGGATTTCAATGGATTACTGAAATGCTATACGTTACAGTTAATTTGTTGCAACCATTCAACATGTCACCTCTTTGCAGACATGATGGTGCCTATTAAACATCTAAATGACTTCCCTTTCTCTTCCAGTTTGCACTTCCCAGGAGGAATGATTAGCACGAAACAATGACTGCACATTTTGTTCTGAATGAGCTTTGTATATGCTGTGGAAGCAGGCTGTAAGAACGCCAAGTTTTGCCTTTGAGGCAACAACGAAAACATTTTTCATAATTATTTTGTTCCTCACACGCCCATGTCTTTGTACAAGATGGAAGAAGCCGGTAAAGAAAATTTGCTGCACATAAAAAACCAGCACCATGGATTTAAAATAAAGCAGTCAAAGTGCGGTTGATTCAGTAGTAGAAATTCAGTTTTAATTTAAGGTGGTTAACAATACTACATCAATCATTTAGGAATCTCAGCTGTTGTTGTCTATTTTCCCAGATGCCAAAGTAACCGAATAGTTCATTGATAAACAGTTTGATGGCCAGTCGTGGCCTGTTTCTTTGTCATGAAATAGCTAGGAAATAAAAGATCTGGTGTTGATTCCAAGTGTTGAATTTGTATTTGGTAAAAGTTCATGGGAAATGTTAGTGTGTTGCAAAAAGGTGTGAAGTGAAGGGCTCTATCATCAACCTCAAAATAAACAACCAGAGCTGCCAGAGAGATAGCAGAAATGGGCAAAACAACAATGTGGTGCAATTTTAAAATGAAGGAATGCACTGGCTAGTTGCTAGTTTGATCACTAGTTCCCGGGTGATGATATAGCCTCTCGCAGCAGGGGGCGTTGAGAGAGCTGATTGGCCGAGCTTTCTCAGCAAGGTGAGATGGGAGGCAGTTAGCGTTGTATCCATTCTGATGCAAGATTCTTTGCACAGATAAAATCATTATTTTACTTGTATCTAAATAATGTGAAGAGAAAACTATGGTGAAGGAAAGGTAGGGCTTATGATCCAAAATGTACCACATCATTTGTTAAACATGGTAAAGGTATTGAAAATGACATGGTTGTACATGGCTGCTAATGAAACTGGGTCACTGGTGTTTGATGAGGATGATGATGATGTGATAATGATGGTGATGATGTGACTGCTAATTGAAGTTGCATGATGAAATCTGAAGTGCATAGAGCTCTACTTTCTGCTGCAAACCTGATAGGACTGTGCTTTACCGTACAGATGGATAACGACCCAAAAAATACCATGAAAGCCCCTCAAGAGCTTTTTTTTTTTTTTAAAGCTTAGACAGTCATCTCACCTAAACCTTATTGAACTGCTTTTCGTTTACTTTGGCCTTGTGAAAATGGATTCACAATTGTGGAAATTATTATTTTTTTGGTTAAACTTCTGAAATTAAAACTGAAAGTCTACACTTCAGTCCTATCTTGTGTGCTTCTTTTCAAATTCACTGTGGTGGTGTATCAAAGGAAAAATCTTACAATTGTGCCACTGGGCACATTTTGAATGTATCTTAATTGTATACTGTACAAATTCGGACTGTATTTCCAACTTTAATAATTAGCTAAATCTGTATATTATCCTTTAAAACAAAAGTTTTCAGAAACAAATTTTCCTGCACTGATTGTATGGTGCCTACTGGTTCCTAAAGTCTGGTGTATTTTAATGGTATAATCTCTGTTCGGGTTTGGTTATTATAGGTCCCAAATTTTACAACAAAACTTGAGGATGCGTAAAATACACTGATCAGTTTTTAAATTAAATTCATCTGCTTAATCTTGTGTAGATTGTGTGTAGACCCTTGGTCTGCAGTATAGTTTCATTAGGTGGTATGTCTCAAAGTAACATCCACATGAATCCCAGGCCCCAGGGTTTCCCAGCAGAACATTACCCAGAGCGTGATGTGACTGCTGATAGAAGTAGCAGGATGAATCCCAAGGTTCATATTACCTTTTCTGGCTCGTTTCTTCCTGTAATACGTCTTTGTGCCACCTCTTGCCCAGGTAAGCACTATGCACAGTGCTCCATGGTCCAGTTCTGATGCTCACATGCTAATTAAAGGTGTTTTCTTTGGTGTTTTAATCAGCAAGGGCACTCTGGACGGCACGGTGGGTTAATGGGTAGCACAGTCGCCTTGTACCTCCTTGAGATGAGTTCTATTTCCATCTCAGCTCATGGACTTTGCATGTTCTCCCCATGCTTGGTGGGTTTCCTCCAGGTACTCCTGTTTCCTCGTACAGTCCAAAGACATAGAGATTGGGCTACTGCATGTGTGACTTTTGACTGGATGACCTACCATGGTTGTAAAATGGGAATAAATACAATAGTCACCATTGACCTCCAATGGCTACCATTGAACTCTATAGTCCCTAGTTGGACTATAGAGGTTCCTAGATGAATGGATGGATGGATAGGCACTCTTACTGGTCTGCAGCTACTGTATGTAGTCTTGTATGCAGCCAGCTGCAACGCACTGTGTGTTCTTATTCCTTTATATCCGAGCCAGCATGAACTTTTTATTTGTGACCCTGTAGCTCCTCTCTGCAATTAGACCAGAGATGCTAGCTTTCACTCCTGACATACATCCATGATTGAACCTTGGATACTGATGCCCCTGTCCACTAACCGGTTCACCACTTGTTAGCTTCTAACCCCTGCATACAGAGAACACCCCACAAGATCTGCCGTTTTGGAGGTGCTCAGACCCAGCCATCTAGACATTACGATTTATTCTACGACTATTCTAAGTCCCACACACTTGCTCGCCTAATATATTCCACTCCTTTATATCTGTTATTTTAATGAATCAATGTTATTCGCTTCACCTGTCAGTGGTTTTTAATAAGTGGGTGTACATACCGTTCCCTTATTAACACACTTACTTACATTATTTTGTTGTCTGGTGAGGTATGAAACCAAAATGTCAAGCGAGAAAGACCTGTCTGTTGGACATGAATACCTATAATTATCTTTGACAGCGGCGTTCTTAAAAGGACAGACAGACACACACACTGACACTTCTCATGTTTTCACAGGCTTTGTAGGGCGAGCTTGTCACCAACATTTGGCACGACATTATTTATCATGTCACCATATTTTTTTTTTAATGTTTTTTTTATTTTCTTTACTCCACCATAGCTTGGGGTTATTTGTCTAAAGCCTGTACACCCAACTGATACACAGAACACAACCCTTTCTTTTGTTACCGTGTAAGCCTACCTTTTTATTTTATTTTATTTCAGTTTTATTAAAATATTGATATAGGCAGAGGTACAGTTTATTTACTCAATATTGATAAGCCAGTTTGTCCATCAGCTCAATGCATATGGAGAACCAGTGTAGATAACTATGCAGACAATTTTGTATTTACAAGATCTTTTTACCTGTATTCGTAGCTTGCTATCAACATATAAACATAACCAGATTATAGTTTCATTTTACCTAATAACCTTTATCCCACTTTGTACCGCTGTAGAAAGTGGATGACGGTTTGACTTTCTACTGTATTTGTATGGATTTTCATCTATTAGTGAGTCATTGTTCTGTGTCTGAACTTGATCGAGTTTTGAAAGAAGGAGGAGGAGGAGGAGGGTGGACGGTGAGTTGCTCTACTTATGAGCATTTGCTTACTTCACTGGCCAGTTCTACATGCTTCAACGGTTTATAAGGCAGAAACTGAACCAAGCTGAGTCAGTAGGTGCATCTGTGTTAAGCCGATGTCCTAACAACTTGAGGAAGTGCAACAGTTATGCCCTCTCGCACACAAGCATTAACCGTTTGTCTTAATGTAATGTCTTGAATAACAATGACCTGAAGGAACGGTAATATAGACCTAGCTTTATAAGTGAAAGTGAATACTTCTTCACCAGAATTTTTCACCAGGTGTTGAACGAACGTCTGCTTCTTGCTGTTTTGGTGTTTCCTATGAGCTGGCGTGTAGTGACTAAAACTCGCAAAAGCCTCAGAAAACCCTAAGTACTACACATTAGTCATATGTTTATATAAATTCTAGAATGATGATAACCTTAAGGGGACAACAAAAGCTTATTTATTTCACAAGGCATGATTCAGGTACAGGGCACTTACCATATCGGAGCCTTATTGCGCACCTAGGGGAGATTTTTGGAGAGTGGTTGAAAACCAGCCTCATCTAGATAATTCCCAATGGAGAATATCTTTTGGAAATCTGGTGCTTCACTTATCTTGTACATTTACAGACACTGTAAGTGTCACATAATCCATGGTAAGCTGCAGTGAAGCTATACTTGAGACATTATGATTTCCACCAATCCAGTGGAAGCTTAATCATGACATCATACATGACATAATCCCTACCTTTACACTTGCTGTTTCTTGTTCCTAACTTCTCATAATTATCCTTTTTTTCCCATACGTTCCATCAACCACACATTTAAAGCATGGCAATCAAAGTAGCCCTGTTCTGCTAACAGATTTATGAAACGGCAAAAGAATTTCTACTTTCAAAACCTTGACTTTTAAAATTATGAGGAACCTCAAGATTCTGATCTAGGACCGATGTTTCTTAGCTGTTTTCCTTATACAGCAAGTTCATTTAAATGTAACGATTGACACAAATGCCTGACCGAATATATAGAATTCATATAATCATTTTTTTTTTATTGGAAATAAATTCTTTAGTCATTATAAGATTAATTAGTTGAACAAGGAATTTTACAGGCATGTCACTTTGATTCATGAATTTGTTCAGCGCATCTTGCAGGAAATCTGTGACATGCAAGCTTTATAAATTACTGTGGTTTTAATGGTATTGCAAAACAGGAAAAGCATTACAGGTAAGCTGAGTGCACATGCAATGTTCTTAATTAATTTGATTTATCATTTCCTTGTTTGACAGCTTTAACTTTCCACAGTTTTTTTTGCACCGTTTTGCTTTTATTTTTTCTTTCTTTCATTTGGCAGCAGGTGTAAGTGGTGTAAATGGTGTAAATCTTTCAACACTTAATCTTGTAGGCTGTTACCATTTTGTCATTTCCGGTAGGGGGAGTGTGCACACACTTGTTCACCCCTCATCCTCACTCATTGGTTCTTTCCTCCCCCTCCTCTTCTTTAGCAATGTCGAGCCCTTATTTGCCCATGTCACAGGCTCGCAGTGTGTCACTGCACTCCAGACGCATGCCTGGCATTCCAGTGGCTCCTCGGTGCACAGTTGTTGGGCATAGCCCACGTTTTTCTGGCCCTGGGGAACGGATCGCTCGAATTCACCCAGGAGTTGGGCGGAGCGGATGAGGAGGGGGTGGGGGTGGGGGGGACAAGTGACACATGCTTCTTTCCCCGCTGTTGCCCTCAACCCCATAAATGCCTCAGGGCTCCCTTTGCGGGCGACTAGTCGTGCCACTCTCGCTTTGTTTTGACAAAGGAAATGAGGGGAAAAGTGAAATGTAGGTTGCATTGTGTCGAGTTGTGTAATGGTCACTCTGACTCATTGTTTTGAAACGTGGGAAAAGTTTAAAAGACAGACGGACAAAAATTTTAATTCCTGACTGAATGGTGAGAAAATTCTCAGCCTGTCTTGGTCTTCATATTTGCAGAATGGTCAAAATATTTTGTTAGGATTTATACAAATTAGACTAGCACAAGGAATACTCACTGGACACTTTAATAAGAACACGCATTTCATTCACCCCAGTTCATTCAAATCAGCTCGTCATGTTCCAGCAGCAGTCTAAAGTATACGGTTATTTTATAGATCAAGAAGAGCTTCGGCTGATTTTTACGTATCTGAGTGGAGGGAATACATGATCTCCGTGACTAAAAAAAGGGGAAAAAATCCATCCATTTTCACTGCCTACTGTAACCTTAGATTCTTGTTTTTGTCCGAGCTTGATGTGGTCTTTATACGTTGTAGGCAGGGTTCGTCGTGTGGCGTGTTCTGAGATGCATTTCTGCTCAGCACGGTTGTAAAAGTGCTTATTTAAGTTGCTGTAAGCCTTTCTTTCAACTCAAACACTTTGGGCATTCTCTCTGAGCTTTCTCATAAACACACACTCACTGGATTCATTTTTCCCAGGAGGTCGACAGTTTCTGAAATACTTTAAATGAGTCTGTCTGGCTCCACCGACCATACCAAGTCACAGTGATCATTCTTTTTTTTGTTTGTTTGCATGAATTTATGCATTCGACATGATTGGCTGACTGGATAATTGCGTTAATGAGCCAGTTCATAAATCGTCTCATATTCATTACATTACATGTAATGTCATTACATTACATTTATTTTAAGCTGGAGGCGTGGGGGGTGTGTGGAAGGATTCCTGCATTGCATTTTTTTCTCTTATTGTTTTGAACTGTATCTATAGGAGAGTGCATCTAGGGTTAGATAAGGACAGGATGGTATTCAGTAAACAAAGCTATGATCAGATAAGTGCTGAACTTAAATCAGATGATGACTGCAACAGCATTTTATAGATTGTGCAATCAAATAACTGTGCTCATTGGTGACCTTAGTTAAGGTCAGATTTTGCTTTCATTAACTTGATTGCAGTGAAACAAGTCTGTTTGGTTGCATAATGCAGAAAAAAAAGGTAAAAGCGTGTTTATGAATCAGGTGATTGACAGGTCTTGTGCATGCCCTCTTTATTTAAAAGATGTTAGGATCACATGACCAATCGTGAATCCAGTATATAATATTTCTGTTCCACGTACATGTATACAGCTTGTTACGGTTAAACACAACTTTTTATCAAAATATTTATCACATACTAGGTAATAGTAAATATCACATGCATAGATTCAGACAGTTTCAGTTGCTAACAACATTGACTAGGAAAACTCTATAAGGCGATAACATTTTTAAAGCAAGACATTCTAAAGCCCTTTAGCTAAATTTAGGACAATCTGAAGTGTTTTCATGTGATAGCATCTCCTCGTGCCATCTCGGGTGCAGAGCGGAAAGTTTTTCCAGGCTGCAACAGGTAGAGCTGCATTCTGTATATTGTTCAGAATGAACGCTGTGCTACTAACTAAATATTTGTGCGTGTCTGTGTGTGCACATGTCAGTTGCCACACTTAGTAGTAATTACGGGCACCTAGTAATTACAGATTACTCTTGAATTCTAATCCTTAAAGTATTGTGTATGTATAAAACGAAGTAATGGATCAGAGAAATGATGATTTGAAGGTGTGAGCTAAGTGGTTATTCTTTAAAGTAACATATATCCATATAGATTATGTATACATAGACTGAAGATTCTACATGACTTAAGAATGAATAGCAAGGCAGAATCTTATAAAATTAGTATAATGACTAGCAGTGCAGATCTTTTTGTGGTTTAGTTTGTCACCGCTAATCACCCTGACCGATCTTTTGTGTTTTTGGCAAGTCACTCAGACCATTAATATATATTTAGTTTCCTCAGTGAGCCCGCTGATAACGCTCTGCCGTATCACAGGTTACAGACGTCTCATCTTTGGCGTCTTCTTGTTCTCCCCATGCTTCATGGGTTTCCTCTACAATATTGAGAAACCTGCAGATTTGGCCTTTCCAAATTCCTCATATTTTGGAAAAAAGTATGTGTGTGTCCTGAGATGGATCGGCACCCTGTCCTGGGAGTACCGCTTCCATGTGCTCGAGGCCCCTGGGATATCCTCCAGGCTTCGCGTGACCCTTTACAGGATAAGCGGTATAGAAAATTAGTGAGCCTCTTCCGACTCATTAGAGACTTTAAGAAACTTTAATACATTCTTTGAAAAAAAAACATGAATAGATGCAGTTCTTCTCTCATGTTGTCAAACGACATTTTCTCTGCCAAAAGAGACTTCAAGTCAAACACTCCTTCACAACACCGCATTATACTCCTCTGGTGTCTTACTTTTGTACAGCGACACAAATTAGAACTTTCCCTCACCTTAGCCATCCCTATTGTTTCTACAAATAAGTTCTAAGCGTGGATTTTCAAAAATGTCTCTCATTCCGTTCTCATTCTTTCATGCTCTGAAAGGGTGTTCACATAGAAAGTCATCGGATTGCACGTCCAGATTCTGAAGCTTGAGGGCAGAAACATGCACAAAAGATACCACGAGACCAAAACTAAAAATCAAAACAATGCAGATGCAGCTCATCCATCCCCCGTTCAAGACCTTGTGATCTCCCTGTACAACAATCAGATCACTCCTTCAGCAACTGCCCGCAGTCTTGGGGTAACTCTGGACAATCAACTGTCATTTTCCCCGCACGTTGCTAACCTTACTCGCTCTTGTCAATTTCTTCTTTACAACATCAGATGATTTCTCTCATTTCTTTCATCACAGGCTCCTCAGGTGCTTGTTCAGTCCCTAGTCATTTCAAGACAGGACTACTGCAACTTGCTCCTGGCAGGTCTGCCCCTGTCCACCATTCGTCCCCTGCAGCTCATCCAGAATGCAGCTACATGCCTCATCTTCAACCTTCCAAAGTTCACCCACTTCTCCGCTCCCTGCGCTGCCTTCCTGGAGCTGCCCGCACCAAGTTTAAAATCCTGATGCTTGCCTGCAAAGCTAAAAACGGCCAAGTTACTTCTCGGGTCTAATCACCGCACCACGTTCCCTCCTAACCTCTAGCACTGCTCAACTAGTTTCACCATCTTTCAGAGATCAAAGAAGACGTGCATCGAGATCCCTTTCTGTCCTGGCACCTTGGTGGTGGAATGAACGTCCTCTAAATGTCCAAACAGCCAAGTCTCTGCCAACCTTTAAACGACGACTTAAGACGTATCTGTTTCTTCAGTACTTGGGCTAATTCCACCTAAAAAAAAACCCTTCCCAATAGCTTTTGACTGTTGGTGCTAAGTTAGTAACCCAGTGTAAGGATCTGTCCAATGAAGGAAACTTAAGCACTTCTGTAAAACGCTCTGGGTATGATTGTCTGCCAAATGCTTAAATGTCAACGTAGACCAAGACAGGTTTCAAATAACTTGATTGTGCCTGATTGTGTTCAGAAAGCTCACACCACAATGGGATCTTCACTAATGCTGAATGCACAGTCCATGATTTTATCCCATGATTTGCCAGCCTCTAACCAATTTTCGATGCGCCTCCCGTGGCGATAGATCATGTTTTTCAGTCTGCAAGTGCTAGTGATGAGCAGCAGCCAATAAGTTTCATCTCCTTTCACACGTAGCAGAGCCCTGAAGCCAGACCATCATTCATCTGTTTGCATTTGAGATCAACATGCCAATGAAATGTTGTGTCCGAATGGTTGTGGAACTTGCAACCTAAACACATACATACATGACATGACTCATGGTGACACTCGTTCCTCCACAAATCTCGTAATTTTTTCCGAGAACCGGCAAAGGTTCTGACAAAGTCACACGACAGGCAACTTTTGTGTATTCTTGTGAGAAAGATTGACTCGCGGATAAGCCTCGGATCTCCAGCTGAAAGGCGATGTAGTGCATGAGCCGGGTCTGCCGTCATTCATATAGCGCACACACCCATACGTTAACCAAACACTAGATTGCGAGTGTGTCATCAGTACAATCGTTCTGAGAATGGGAAAGTCATGTTGTCGTTCAAGGTCATTTGGAGCTCGAGAGAGTTTTGCGACTAGCATGTGATAGCATGTTATATTCCACCACAAGCGGACACGGACACGGCCTTATGCGAGCTGCATGAGGCGCTCACACAGCACCAGACACAACACCGGGACGCTGCGCTCATTGTGGCGGGGGACTTTAATAGTGCCAACCTCAAACGCGCAGC
>JAQMYG010000010.1:6602642-6619181 GCA_030014215.1 Clariallabes teugelsi
TAGAAAATAAATCACTAAACAAAAACAAAGAAATTTGCAAGTGACCCCAAACTTTTGAACGGTAGTGTATACAGTATGTTAGGCTCCTAAACCAATTTATGGCTCTTTTTAAGGCACTAGCCAATCTAGTATTTTGTTATATCAGTGTGTACAAGGGGCGGCAAGTTGTTAGCACTGTCACCTAGCACCTCCAGGGTCTGAGTTCGTTTTCCGGGCAGATTATCGCCTTGAAGTGGATGGAGTTTGCATGTTCTCCCAGTACTTGATGGGTTTCCTCCAGGTACTCCAGTTTCCTTCCATGGTCCAAAAAAATTCAGGTTAAGCTAATTGGCATTCCCAAATTGCCTGTAGTGTATAAATGAGAGTATGAGTATGTGTGTGTGCCCTGAAATGGATTGGTACCCCATCCACGGAGTACCCCGCCTTGTACCCTAAGTCTCCTGGGATAGGCTCCATGCCCATGACCATATATACAGGATAATGTGATAAAGACAATGAGTGAGTGAATGTCTAGAAGGATTTATCATATTTATTTGATGTTTAAGGTGGAACAGAGGCTTTGTGGTCAGCACTGTCGCCAGCACAGCACGAACTTCCTCCGGGTTCTTCGGTTTCCCCCCACAGTCCAAAAACATGCAGATTAGGATAGTTAGTGTTCCCAAATTGCCAGTAGTGTGTGAATGAGTGTGTGAGTGTTGACCAGAGGTTGTAAAATTAGGAATAAATAAAATGGTCGCCATTGGCCTCATAGGACTACAGAGGTTCCTGGATGAATGGATTTATTTATTTATTTATATTAATTACCGTTACCGTTATAATCCCTTTTTTCCCTGTGATTTTTTCAGAATATCCAGTCTATATTTTCAACCTTGTCAAAATACCCCGGTGGCTTACACAGATATAGCTACCCCAATAAATCATTACCCATCTAATCTTCTATTCATCAGCTGAATTCCTCCCCTTCTTCTTTTTTTTGGGGTGGGATTTTGTGCCTAATTGCTACAGGCGTTTCTCATATACTATCATGTTCGAACTGAATTCTGTGTCTGGAGGAGGCGGATTATCAGAAATCTAATAAGAAAGGATGGACACCTAGATCAGATTCCGTGAAGTGCCCCTAAACAGTACTCGAGGGCTGGAGTGTAATTGTTTGTAATTGTAATTAATTAATGGTGGAGACTTTGTGGAGTCTGTTGGGAGTGTGAGGCGGGTGATCACGCTGTTCAGGGCTGGCTTGTCTCCCAAAGTCCTCAGGCTTAACCTGAGTCTTTCAGAGAGACGCCAGAGACAGGTTTGCGTGCATAGCTGTGTTTTGCTTACATTTCATTTAAATGTAAAAGTAAAATTGTATGTGTATATTGTAAATATTATTTATCTGGAAGCAGGGCTGAATTGTTTACGTCTTGAGACACGAATGTCCTCATAGGAGAATATGAAACTTTCTCCTGACTGCATTGTCTATATATATATATATATATATATATATATATATATATATATATCTTTGTGCGATTCTCATATAAAGACCATTAGGTATAATTCTTTTGCCAAACTTCTTTTTTGTTAAAGACATTGGTTAAGTTCCTAGTTATCAGGGGGCAGTAAAGAGAAACAGTGAGGACAAGATGCAATGTACACAACAGTAGTGTCCGGGGTGTCAGGAGGTTAAATAATGACTACTTATGATGATTGTCTGTTGATGTTGTTGAGGTGGGGGTTGTTGGTGGTGATACTCTTCTATCTAATTCAGTTTTTTTTTTTTTATTAAAAAACAAACTTTCTGTTTATCACCTCACAGCCAGCAGAGGGCTTCATCATCATAATGCTTTATCCTGTATACTGGGTCACGGGTGCCTGGAGCCTATCCCAGGAGACTTAGGGCACAAGGCAGGGTATACTATGGATGGGGTGCAAATCCATCACAAGGCACGCACACTCATTTACACACTAATTTGGCGAACGGGAACGCCAATTATCCTAACCTGCATGTCTTTGGATTGTGGGAGGAAACCGGATTACCCAGAGGAAACCCACCAAGCATGAGGAGAACATGCAAACTCCATGCACACAGACCTGAGGTGGATTTCAAACCCAGACCCTGAAGGTGGAAGGCGACAGTGCTAACCACTAAGCCATCGTGCCTCCTGGGCTTCATCATGAGTAGGCCAATAAAAATAAATAGGGTATATTAAAAAAAAACAACCCTGAAATATAATAAATACATGACAAATTACTACACAGTAAAACTAATTCACTAAAACATACTAATTACACTGTGTTGTTTTTTTATGCTTTACATTGTATAATTGTGTCGAAGGTATATAAGACTCACTTTGTCGGACTTACGGATGAATCCGACTTACAAACGTGCTCCCTAACCGGAATTCATTCGTAAGTCGGGGACTTTGTGTATAAAGAAACCGGAAAGTCCTCCATCCTGAAATCTCTGACTGTTACAAAGTCCTGACACTATTAAATAGACATCCTTAAAGAAAACCCCAACAAACCAACAAATGTGCATGTTTTAACCTGTTTAATAGGAGCGTATAAATACTGTTCGCCAACTTCAACGACAATCACAAATATCGCATATTTCATAAGATCAAGAATCTGGTGAACTTCCAAAGATGGTGTTTTGTGAATGCTGGCTTTTGAGCCGAAACCAGATGGTTTGGCCAAATGATCCCTCCAGCGACCTTCCAGCACTGTGCTTGATAAGTAGCTTCTCGTTCCTCAGTCAATCTTTCCAAGGAGATTTACACGTTTATGAGAAAATAAAAAGTAAGTGCATAGGAGGACAATAACGTCCATATGGCGCCAATTAAAACACCGGCACCTCTTTTTTTCTTGCGGTACCTCTCTCTTTATCTCCCGTTCTCTCACACTCTTTCTCTTTCACATCTTGTCAACAGCCTGTTTTTCCTTGGAGCGCTACACAGCCCAGGGGTTGTGTTATGACAGAGATTCTTTTGTTTGGATTATGAGACAGCGGCGAGAGGAACAACAGTCCACTGCGCTGTTTTCATTGACAGTGGAACAATATTTTCATAAGGTGTTTCTCATCTCCTTCCGCTGGCCGATCAGAGAGGGACGACTGATTGAGACATACAGGATCCATTTGCAAGCCACACAAACACTTCCTCGCCCTCCGCTTCTTGCACTGTTCTTCATAAAGCACTCGGAGTGTGCGGTTTGCTCAGAAGAGCATTAGCTAATGCATCTGGTAATTAGCTATAATAAGCAACGGCCAAAGTTAGCATTAAACGCCACAATCGGGATTACGTTCGCATCGGCTTCGAGACATATTCCCACAGATTCATGTTTCAGAGAGACAACATGTGGAAGCCAAAATAGTTGAGGTTTGAACGTTGCTGGCAAACCCAACACACTTTTTGTATCGGCTTAAGCTCAGGGATTACCATGTAGCAATTATATCTTATTATTTTCTATTTTAAAACTTCTTATGAATTTTTCAGTAATGATCGTAAAATTAATTGTAGGAGTGACAAAGTGAGGAACGTAGGTAAGGTTTAAATATAGCCTTCTGTAGCTGTTCTTTAACTGCTAACTGACACCTTTGGGCTTTTACTGGCAAAAGCCTGACCTGAGTGGTGGAGTGTGTAGTGATGCCCAGCCTGAGCTCAGGTTTCTGTTTGTGTACGTTCAGGTTTTCTCTGGGTTCTCAGGTTTCCTCCCAGCTTCCAAAAACATGCCGGCAAACGAATACTCACCTCGCGCCTCGGGATTTCACTTGATACTATGCAACTGTGACTCATAGGGAGGTGATCTGATATTTGACGATGCCTACAGTGTAATCTGCTTTGACACATTATGATATTTGATTTGATTTTAATTTACTGTGTAGCTTCTGATCATCATGTGACCTACTTTGCTTAAAATCTGCGGTAGATTCTACCGTGATAAACGGAATTACAGCTAAATCACCTTGCTAGACTTTTCTGCACATTTACATTACTGTGTGAAAGTACTGTAAGAGGCAGGGTACCCTCTGGAAGGGCTATCGCAGGGTGCACACACTCAGACTTATTGTGACTGCAAATTACTTTGCTTTGAATCCGTTGTTTGTCATTTTTCAATAATAGTTAACTTATAATTACTGCATTGAATATTTATAGTAATTGCCATTTAAATTGATGCTTTGATTCAAATCTCATCGTTACACCCGTAAATAGCTTAGTTTTGTTCCTTTGGGTTTATTGTAATCATACAGCCAGTCCTGGTTGGGCCATGATACAAACATACACAAACACTTCACTAATTGCATTTAAAGGTCAGAAAAGGCCAAGAAAACATTAACATTCATGCATCTGGCATCTTGTCCGGCGACTTGCATGCTCTTCATATTCAGGCCCTGACTCAGGTCAAAGGTCAGCCTTACAGGGAAGTAGTTGTTGAAAATATTGCTTAGGAAACTCTGCCACCTAGTGGAAAGATGGAACTACAAGCCTGGAGTCTGGTTTCATAATAGTGACAGATGATAAATGTTTTTCATACTAAACCCTGCCCAAAAGCAGCATGTGTGTGAGCAAGAATATTTCCTGTCCACCAAAAATAACTTGTCCTGTTTCTAAAATAGTGCCCTACTCCGTGTTCCCTATAAATGTCAGAGTGGACTATTGATATTCTCTACCATCTAGGGTACGCCATTCATGCACACACACACACACATGGGATAGTTTTCATAGCTACAAAATGGCAAAAAGAGTGTGGCATGTACTGAATTCTTCTTCTTCTTCTTCTTCTTCTTCTTCTTATATTTATTTATTTTTGTTTTTGTTACATTCCGAAATTAAAAGGATTAAATTGAATTAATGTAATATTTAATTTCATTAATAATATAATGCCTAATTAAAAATATTTCAATAATAATAATAATAATAATAATAATAATAATAATAATAATAATAAAATAATAATAATAATAATAATGCCTAATTTAAAAAGATTGTTTTTGACCTTGTGTCTAATTTGTGTGAACACTTACTAAAGAAACAAAATATGGTGTTTTTAATCAAAACATTTACACATATAATAATAATAATAATAATAATAATAATAATAATAATAATAATAATAATAATAATATAGGTGTTATAATATAACACATATAATATATAACATATAAAATATATAACTAATATAACACATATATTATTATTATTACGATATAATGTCCTCATATTTCACTTCCAATGTAAATTTTTTCTCTCTCTTTATATCTCATTTTCATTTCAGTCCCTGTATCAGAGCAGTGTCAGAAGAATATTTTTTGTTTGTAAAGCCACATGATGACTTATGAATCATTCAAGCCTAAAAAAAACCCATCTCATTTAAGGCATGACCCAGTGAGAAACAGGTTAAAAACATTGAGAAACAGGCTGGTGATTAGTATACTGGAGATGCTGAATGCTGAGTGGTTGGAACAGACAAGAGGGGAAATGTAGCAGGGAAACTGCTATAACATTAAAACACTTAGTATAGTGGCGAAATCATCAGTGGACGTTACAAATGGTGCATAAATCTTGACCAAATTGACCAGAAATACCTTTAACAGACATTGTTGGCTAATCAAAATGCTTAGCATGCTATAAAGTGTGTGTAGCTTCTGCAAGACATGTTCAAGTCAAAATGGGACCTGTCATGATGAACTTTTTTGGGAATGAATGAGTAAAACTGATTGACATTTACAGAAGACTTCAAGTACAGTACTGTGATTAGACTCTTAGTCTGCAGTAAACATTGTAATGGTGCAAGCACTTGAAAGAAGGCTGTACAGTACGTCTTGTGAATGATGATCCCGGGTGAGGTGGCTCGGAGCTTACTGATTCTTTAAAATCCTTGAAAAATTACACAACATTGTGGCATTTGATTATTTTCCTAAAACAACATTCCTCCAAGCAAAGTTCCTGACTGTACCTACTGCTGTGGTACTGTATATTCACATAATTAAGTTTTAATACTGGAAAAAAATATTGCTGTTTATTCAACTCAACATGGATTAGAGGAAGAATTAATAAAACTGTAGAGTGCAGAAAACTGTGAATGGACACCACCAAGATGCTGTATGTTACTCTATAATATCCTTTGAAGCTAAGTAAACTTCCTATCTGGCGGACCACAAGCAGTACGGGATGGGAGGACATTTATCATCTTCGCTTACGTTTAGCGCTGGCGCTCCTCAGGGTTGTGTCCTAAGCCCCCTGCTGTAATCACTGAACACATGTGACTGCGTCGGCACTTCCTACTCCATCGTTACGCTTGCTGATGACACTGTTGTGTTGCACCTGATCACTGATAACAATAAGAAATTCTGCCGAAAATTCTACTAAACTATTATAAACTTGAAGTACTGGTGTAAGGAGAACAACATTCTCCAAAATATCAGGAGAAGAATCACCAACCCATTATGGTCAACAGGACAGAAAACACATTTTCCTCTTTTTCTGTCTTTTTATCACGCTGTCATGATCCTGCCTCATCAAAACCGTGGTGAAGAACATCTTTCCCACCTCAGACGTCTGGAAGACTTTACACTGCCCTCTAAGGTTCTTAGGAAGTTTTACACCAGCAACCTCAAGAGCTCCCTGACAGGAAACAGCTAAGCGCACCATTCGCACTTTATCTACAGCAGGTGGTGCTAGAACAAAGAGCCTGGAAGATATCGATGGACCTCAGGCGTCTAGTGTGAATACATCTGGTTAATGAATATAGTGAGTGAGCGAGAGAGAGAGAGAGAGAGAAAGAAGAGTCTACAACCGAATTAAAGTGTTAAGTGACTTTTTATTCATGCCTTCATTTAATCCATTAAACATATATTTATATATATTTATGTATAAATTCACAGTCAATCCATATAAAAAGGGAAATGTATACAAGAACATCATTTACAAATACTCATTCAGAAACAGGATTAAAGGGTAAAGAAAGGCCCCTCTGATGCATTCGGTTATCGGTCATCAGGCTTCGCTATACAAGACTTTTATATATAAATGGTGACATCACATAATTTCAACACAAAAAAAAAAGGAAACAAAAGGGTGCAATAGAAATACTGAGCAAATACTTGACGTGACATAAAATGCACATACAGGGCATGATATCATTTCTTTCTTTCTTTCTTTTAATTTTTCTTAAATGTACAGACATCTGCTACACTATATTTGTGCACAAATTATGCAGTTTAAATGAAAATGTCTCTCTCTCTCTCTCTCTCGCTCTCTCTCTCTCGCTCTCTCAAGTGACACAGTACACGGATTCAATAATAATAATAATAATAATAATGCCTAATAAAAATATGTTTTTGATAATAATAATAATAATAATAATAATAATAATAATAAAGATATATTTTATTATAATAATAAAAATAATAATAATGCCTAATTTATAATATTTTTATTATAATCATCATAATAATAATGCCTTATTTAAAAAGATTGTTTTTGACCTCATGTCTAATTTGTGTGAACACTTACTCCACAATCAAAGGTGTGCAAAGTTTAACAATTTTTATTTTTATTTTTATTAGGAAATGATATTTAGTGGATGGAATCGTGTTGGCTTGTTCACATTGAGGTTCATACCCTGTTCAATTATCCGTCTGTGTTTATGCTTTGCATGAGATCAGATTTTTTTTCTATCTCTGCCCTTCATTTTTTTCACAGTTCATGACTGGCACTGACACAGTCAACAAACAAACAAACAAACAAACAAATGACGATTTACATTACAAGTTTCATACTGGCTAAAACAAACTGGTGTAATACTCTTAAACTGGGTTCTAATATTGCAATGAAATGACATAATTATAAATGCTGATTATGATCGATATGCCCTGCGATATGCGCTGGTATTATTTAATAATCCCCCCCCCCCCTCTCTCCTTCTTACTTTGTAATATTTTACAATATGATCAGCCTCCTTACAGATACAGATAAATATTACACATAGATATAGAAATGTATTCTTCAGGATATAAACAGTAAAAACTGATCAGCACTCCTTCTCTTCATTCATGACCTGATTGTTTTCCCTCTCCTGATACCGTGAGCACATTCAGGGAAAGGACCAGCCTTTCCTGGGCCACATCCTGACTCTGTCCCTCTAAAACTGCTCCATCTGTGTTTGTGTGTGTAAGTGAGTGAGTGAGTGTGTGTGTGAGTATATGTGTGTGCACATGCGTGTGTGTGTGTGTGTGTGTGTGTGTGTATCCTCAGACCAGGGCGTGGCGGCGGCGGTGGAGTGCCAGGTGGTCCGAGCGGGAGAAGCTGCGCTCGCAGTCACCACACTTGAACGGCTTGACCCCTGTGTGCTTGCGGTAGTGGCGTGTCAGCTCGTCCGAGCGCGCAAACTTCCACGTGCAGCCGTCCCACGTACACTTATAGGGCTTCTCACCTGAGGGACAGAAAATGGATGATATAAATGCAAATGTGAGGATTTTTAGACACTTAAATTACCTTAAATGCGCTTTTTTGGCATTTTTGTCTTTTTAGACCTTATTTTAGACCTATTTCTTCATTTCAATGCTTTTCACTGGCTCCGCCCCCAGCTAGAGCACAGCACTACCATGTTTCTTTTACTTTACTCTCAGACCACATCATCACCAAACAGGTCAAGTTCCTAGCGAGAGTCATGAAATGTAATTTTTTTCACCCAGATTTTCTGCCTAATTTAGTCGTATTTAATTCCCCCTTCACTGAGCTCCCACATTAAGGCTACTACAGCCAATCAGGGAGGGAGAAGACTATCATGTGTTTCCTTTAAGTCACAAGACGCCACCGACCACATCTTTTCGAACTGCTCACTCCCACACCGTTGATATTGTAGGTTTAAAATTCTTTGATATTTGGGTAAATATCGCATGGCACTAAAAGTTCAGTAGTTCAGTGGTAGGTTTCTTGCTTTCCACGCAGTAGGCCCGGGTTCAATTCCCACCCAATGCTCAAACTCCAGTTGCTGCGTGCAATGCAGGTCCCAAGTCCAGATAAAATGGTAGGATTGCGTAAAATGCACGCCAAAGTTGTTGTGCAGATCGTATGGTCTGCTGTGGCGACCCCTTGACGGGAAGACTAAAAACAACAACTAAAAATGGTGGGCAAAGAAGTGCACAAAACCAGTACTTGAGTAAAAGTAGAGATACCCTAGGTAAGGTATTGCTCAAGTAAAATTTACATTTCTGCTAAGTAAAAGTACTTTAGTTACTTAAGTCCTTAAATAAATAAAGTAAGAAGTCATAGTAAAAACTTTTTCTTTCTCTCTGTCTCTTTATCTCCGTTTCTCTATTTGTGTGTACGTGCGTTTGAGCGTGGACGCTTCCTGACTGTAAACGTGCCGTTTTCGTCGCAGTCTGAAACCATTTCCTTTTCTAATTTCGAACACCTGCTGAGGGAAGACAAACCACGCAGTTATGCGTAATAGTCAGCAGGTGTCATTCCCGCCGTAATGCCACACATCACCAGGTTTATGTAACGCATCACCATGCAAAAATGTAATGAAGTACAAAGTACAGATATTTGCTGTAGGATGCAGTAGAGTAAAAGTAAACAGTATCCATTCATAAAACTACTCAAGTGAAATACATATATTTGTAATACTGTATGTACGTAAGTAGATTAGTAAAGTAAATTTACTTATCAAACTCCACATCAGAAACCACACCGACTCACACTAGCTACTTCAGCTACAACAGATCATGAGTACGTTCTCTTGTTAAACTGTTCCTCATGTTCTGTCACTCTTTATTAGGTCTGGGTTGCATTTCTTGTCACTAAGCTTGGTGTCACGTGTGTTCACGTATGATGCTTTTTTCTTGTTTTTATGACAGACTCACCGGTGTGTGTCCTCCTGTGAGCTTTGAGGTGAGAGCTCTTGGTGTAGACCTTACTGCAGCCCTCGAACTCGCAGCGGTGGATGCGTCTCCTCTTGGTGTCAGGAGACTCGGGTCGCCTCGGCCTTCGCATGCTCTCGATGCTGAACGGCAACATGGAGCTGCAACCACAATGAGACAATGGGGGATTGCTTAGAATGTAATAAAATGGTAAATATTAAGAAAACACAGCGAATGAAGGCAGATCCTTATCAATAAATACGGACATATAACAAAGGAATAAAAAAATTAAAATAAAAAAAAAGGAAAAACAGGTGAGGAAGTGCAGGAAGAGTTGATTAGGAGGTGGATAAATGGACAGTGAAGAAAGATAAATTAAAGGGAGGAAAGAAAGACAAGATTAGATTAATGAAAAAAGAGGGAAAACCCCAAAGGGAAACAGAAACAGTGAAATAATAAAAAAAATTAAATAAGGAAAGAAAGTGAAGAAAGATAAAGGCAGAATGGAAGGAAATATAAAGAGAAAGTGAAAGGGAGAAAAGAATAGAAAAGTTTTAAAAATATATATAACTAAGGAAATAAACAAAACCTAAAGCAGATTTAAAGGAAAGAAAAATAGGAAGGAAAATTAAAAGAAATTGGAAAAAGTGAAAATTATGAAGGTGAGAAAGGAATGAAGGAAAGAAAAGAAAGGGAGAATAAAGAGAAACTAAGAAGGATGAAAAAAGAGATCAGGAAGGAATATAAAGGGAAGGAATAAGAAGAATGAAAAGAGAGTGAAAAGTAAAAAAGGAAAGGAAAGAAATGGAGAAAGAAAAAATAAGAACAGATAGAAATAAGGAGTAAAATGAAAACAGAAAAGAAGGGGATTCAAGAAAATACAGAGAAGAAAGGAAAAAAGAATGAGAAAAGTGAGAAAAGACAAAAGATCCAAAGAAAAATAGATACAAGGAGAGAATGAGCAAAAGGAAAGAAAGTGAAAACAAAGAGAAGAAAGTAAAAGAAATGAACGGAAATATAAAGGGAAGGAAACAATAAAGGGGAGAGCGGAAATATTTTTACAGAATGACAGAAATAATGGGAGAAAAATGAAAAGAAATGGATATACAAACAAACAAGCTAACAGCTTAAAGAAAAAAATTAAGAAAAAAAGAAAAAATAAAGAAAGATTTGAGATTCTTTATTGTCACTATACATTACTGAAAAATTAGAGCAGTCCTTACAGTGCAAATAAACTTTCAATTTTAAGAATTGAAATAAACATATTAAACTAGAGGAAAGTGAAATGATTACATTAATACAGTACATATTTTAAGTAAGACAAAAAGGGAAAAGCATTAAAGTGATACAGTAATAACATTTTACTTGTTGTTAATTTTGATAAAAGTAAAATTTTATTTTAAATTATTTAATTATTATGATCTTTAATTTTGACAATTTTAAATCATTTTATTTATCAAAAATTTTTTTCAGTAAACACCCTGACACCATCAGGAATAATCCAGAGAAATCTCTGTACTGTACACTGGACTTTAAGAAACGGTATTAATAACTCTGGTCACTAGAGGGAGCTGTGTTTCTATTTAATTTCCCCCATGCAGCTCCTCCCTGAGGCTGATCCACTCACAGCTGAAGAAGGAATGTATTTATTCATAAACAATATTCGAAAGCCATAAACAATTTCCACATCAAACTATGAGAAGATGAAAGAAACGAAATAAACAATGTCTGAACACACACACACACACACACACACGCACACACATACGCACGCAGACGAAGCCCATGGATTCTGGATCAGTGGTTTGAGTCAGACGGCCTATATCTGGAGAAGTTTGGGAGTTGCTCCTCACCCCCTGCAGACTCACTTCCTGTTTCTCTTGGGCCGCAGGATACATTACTTGTGTGTGTGTGTGTGTGTGTGTTAGATGTGGAAAGGGGAGAATGGCCACCTGTGGCTGTTGGCAGCTTGAACTCTTCTGGGAGCCCAAAGGAGATGGAGGGGAAAAAAGAAGCACTCAACTCCCACATCTCCTCGTCTCTCTTTCTTTCTCCAAACAGAGAGGAGAAAAATGATTCACAGAGACACGACCGAGCGAGCCGACAGAGCAGAGGGCCGTCTTCAGCCTGGCTTTAAGAAGCTCAGACATGTCTCTGTCTCGGGAGATCCTCAAATCTTTTTGATGCTGGATTTGGAGATCATCAGCAGATTTTCAGCCTTTACACATGAGGAAGTGTGTAGTGTCTGGGTCACAGCACACAGATGTCGTAGTGAAGAAATCGTTCCGTGCCAGTACACTGGGACGGGCAGGAACTAGGAGTTAAATGGAATTAAATATGCCCCGAAAGAAAGAAGAAGAAAGGCAAGGGAATGAAAGAAATAAAAGGAAAAGAAAGAAAAAAGAAAAGGTGTGAGCTGATGGACATATCAGTTGATGGGGGTGTAAGCTGATGGAGGTGTGACCAGATGGAGATATGAGCTGATGGAGCTGTGAGTTGATAGAGGTGTGAGCTGATGGAGGTGTGAGTTGATAGAGGTGTGAGCTGATGGAGTTGTGAGCTGATGGAGGTATAAGTTGATGGAGGTATGAGCTGATGGAGGTATAAGTTGATGGAGGTTTGAGCTGATGGAGTTGTGAGCTGATGGAGGTATCAGTTGATGGAGTTTTAAGCTGATGGAGTTGAGAGGTGGTAGAAGTACGAGTTGATGGAGCTGTAACCGGATGGAGTTGTGAAGTGATAGAGGTATGAGCTGGTATAGAAATGAGTTGATGGAGGTGTAGGCTGATGGAGGTATGAGCGGATGTAAGTGTGAGCCAATGGATGTGTAAGCTGAAGGAGGTGTGAGATGATGCATGTGTGAGCTGATAGAGGTGTGGCCAGATGGAGTTTTGAGCTGATACAAAAATGAGTTGATGGAGTTTTGAGCTGATGGAGGTATGAGCTGATGGAGATATTAGTTATGAGTTGTTTGTGTCCCACTCTGTTTTTTCGGATTGTGTTTTAATGAACGCCGAATGAGAGAGGGAAGCTGCAGCTGAACGGCGTCTAAAACGGTGGCTCTTGTTCTTTAGTTCCGTCTTTTGTTTAAATTTTTTCCTCCTGGAGGCGCGGGAAGGGGCTTTCCTGCAAGCGAGGACGTGCGTGGTAGTGCCACTGATCTCAGATCAGTTTACACACGCTCTCTAAGACGCAGGACAATGGCATACAGCGTGTCCCTCCTGACCCGGGATCAGGAGAAGTCACTCGAGTTTATGACACGAACCTGGTTGCCTTGTGCACCTGCATCCCTGAAACACACTCCCTTTGAGACCTGAGCAAACAATGATTTTAAGGAACGGCAGAATGCATTAGCCAGCTCATCCGGCCTCTCACTCCCACACACGCGCACACACACACACACCATGGCACATTCAAACACATTGTTGCCTTGAGGCTTGGCACAGAGCTCGGCACCGCTGGCAGCCATGTTCCTCTTCCTCCCCCTGGTGTGCCCATCAGCTGGCACGGACGCTCCGCAACACTCTAGCCTTGCGGGCATTCTGAATATGGAGGAGCCTCTGTCACCTTCGGGGAGAATTCCTTTATTAATGAGCTTCCCTTTGGGCTAAGCAAGATGCACACACACACGCATACACACACATATACACCTGCATCTGCCATTCCTTCACAAGTGCCCATTTATAATGATGATGAATTCATGCTGACACTAAAAGTGTCTTCAGAAAAATTCTGTCAAAATGAGACAAAGGCGGCCAGATGACACACACATACACACACACACACACACACACCGACAGAGTTTATTTTCTCATTTCGGCGGCCGCCACATTTTTTCCTGTCCAGTGTTGAACATACCTTGACTACAGTGACAGATTATTGTGGATCATCATGGATTTTCTTGTACATGTTATAAATTGCAGACACTTGTGGTTGAGTAGTGTGTGTGTGTGTGTGTGTGTGTGTGTGTGTGTGTGTGTGTGTGTGTAGATGTGTGTGTTTGTGTGTGAGACACCTAGACAGCTTTCCAAGAAGGTTCTACTCAGAACCTTCTCTGAATTAGAAACTGTTCTTGTCTCATAAATGCTTAAATTAAAATTTAAGACGCTTTTCAATTTCACCTACGAAAGAAGGTATTGTATAGAATCGTCCAACAGAAGTACTTTCATTTGAAAAAACACTTTAAATGCCTCTTAAGAACCGCACAGAACCTGTCTAAGAAATGATCCATTATGGTCCATAATAATTCCATCCAACAGAATAGACAAGTTCTTTGGTTTGTCTTTTTAGAAAAAAAACAAGACCTTTACCAGTCCATGTTGCACCTGAGGGTTCCTCATGCAAGTTTCCAAGTAGAAGTTTCCAAGTAGAACCCTTTTACAAAGAACTTATTAGTAAACTGTTTAAAAAGAAAAAAAGAATCAACCTAAGATTTATCCAGTTATACCTCATATCCAGGAATCCTTAAAACCTTTGAACATGGTGTCCTCCTCAAGTAGAGCACCTTTGAAGAAGGTTCTAGAACTTATTAATCATCTGAAGAACCACTAAGGAAACTAAATCAAATAGTAGGTCCATAATGATTCCAGCCAACACAACAGAAACGTTCTTTGGTTTGGATGGACGTATTTCTGTAAGTCCACTCGTACACTCTTACTTTCTTTTTTAGGAAAACTGTTAATGGTTCTAGGAAGAATCCTACAACATGAATGTTTCCTGTTCAGGAAAGTAGAACACCTTTATAACCCTTGAATCATCAAGACCTCACAAGGACCATGCAGCCATTCCAAATTCTAATTCTATAGTAGTAGTAGAAGACTTCTGGATGTCCGTCACAAAAGAACCCTACAACAGAGTTTCACATTTATAGAAGTTTCCAAGTGGAATGTCTAGAACCAATCCAAGGAAACAGTGAAGTCTCTCTTTTTGTAATAGTGTATGAAAATATTACCCTTCACCTAGTCTCACAAACATGAGGTTACACTGAGCACCTTACAGCGGTTTTACTTTTGTCTGGTTAAAGCTTGTAGATTGAAGCCTGGAACTAAGGGTTTTCCTTTCAACTAACCAATGGTTTACCGACCTTTGGTTAACTGTTTACCATCCACGGAAACCATGACATGCATTTTTGGTAAGAACATTCTCAAAACCCTTCTCCAGCATTATGAAGCATTAGTCAGTTTGTTGCTCTTATGGAACTCTTAAAGGTTCTCTATATAATCCTCCAACACAGTTATCCATTACCTATCTAAAGAACCACTAAGACACTGCTTTCTGTAAACGTGTATGAAACAGTTTCATGTCAAAATTATTTCAGTAAAGTTGGTTGTACAGTATAATAAATAAAAAAATTTAAAAAAATGTCGGTCTGGAGTAAAGGTTAAAGGTTCTTTGTAGAGCTTTTAGAAAAACAGAACCTGTTTAAAAATTAGACATATTAACCAGCTACCTAACCATTGAGAAAGACTTTTTTTGTGGTATAATAATAAGAATAAGATAGAAATTCACTTTGTGTGTGTGTGTGTGTGTGTGTGTGTGTGTGTGTGTGTGCAGAACTTACTCCTGAACAGCACGGGCGATGGTCAGGGCGGTGGAGCCGGTCTCATTCACTCTGTCTAGCGTCACATTGGGCAGGTCATCGTCCTCGCTGTCACTCAAAGATCGCCGTGGAGACGGTCCATCTGCTACTCTGTGTGTGACTGGAGAGAAGGATGAACAGGGCGGGGTTAGAGACGTGGCATGGATATGAATGTACGTGGGGTAAAATATGTATATATAATAGTCATATATGGTTATATAATAGTTATATATATAGTTATATAATAGTTATATGTGGTTATATAATAGTTATATATATAGTTATATAATAGTTGTATATGGTTATATATAGTTATACTAAGTTGTATTTAAAAATGGGAACTGGTGTTTGGGTTAACACATCACTAACACAGCGCTATAGTAATATTTATTACATTTAATTAAACAGTGAAAATGCAAAAAAAATGCAGTGCAGTTACCTCATGCACAAAACCTCATGACCTACTATTATTATTCTTTATTATTATTATTATTATTATTATTATTATTATTATTATTATTTACACTTTCTGGGTTTAAGGGTAGAATTACCGTCAAAAATAAAAACTGAAATCTTTAGCTACAGAGTTTGCTAATCTAGCTGGGTGTTAGTGTAACACTGTTGTTTAGCAGGTTTAATAAATAAACCACAGAGAATATGACAGCGTATGTGCTACAAACATCCTCATGGTGACCCGTGATAAATGTGGAAATGAGTTTTTTTATTTATTTATTTTATATATAGTATAATATAGGTATATAGCTAGTGTAAACTAGCTATATACCTATAGTTAGTGTAAACCATTTGGCCAAATAAATAATTAGAAATATGATATGCATATATCTGACTAAAAGTTAGCATGCTAGCTTTTTAGGATGGGGAGGTTTTTTTTCCAAATTATTCTTGTAATATTATTCTTATTATTGTTATTATTATTATTATTAGTACAGTAGTAGTACAAGTAGTAGTAGTAATATTTGAACATTTAACATTAGGGTCCTAAAAAACTAAAAATACATTAACAACAGAGTTTGCATTCTAATTTAGCTACCTAGCTAGGTAAGCTAATGTTTTGGCTAAATAAACTATACTGAAATTTTCCTCAAGGTTACTT
>JAQMYG010000010.1:6619427-6631917 GCA_030014215.1 Clariallabes teugelsi
ACTCATACCCGGATCAAAGTCAAAGTCAACTTATCTTTTTTTTATTTATTTTTTTAATCACAGTCTGGTGCAAATTATGTCGTTATATGGAAGCATGAAATGTATTTACGGTACAAGCAGAAAAGATTTTCAGTCTTTACAGGAACGTTTCCGTGCGTGCTCAGATGCTGGGATTTTCCTTTTAGGGCTTTCTAATAAATCTGTGTGACTCAGCTAATTAATGCTGAAGCTAAAGACTAGTGCTGTGAAAAGTACAGGATTTCCTGGTAAACACAGAAGTGTCTAAATCACATCCTGTATCACTGAAGCCGGATGTGTCTCTCTGTCTCTGCGGTTGTATAGTTATTTATGTATTTGTTATTATTATTGAACGATAGTTACAGTTACATTAGTCACAGCTAATGTCTCTAATGGTGCCTTATCATTCACCGTTGTTTCCATGGAGACCTCTTTAGACACAGCAGAGAGCACAAACCCTCAAGAAATTATTTTTTTTTAAACAGATGTAAGATTATCATGCTTGAAGTGCATATGAGGTTAATGTGTGTGTGTGAGTAGGTTTTGCAGGAGGTTGGTCTTAGGTAACCCCTCTGTCTGCTCTGTTTCAAAAGAACGATGATAAAATCAGAAAGGGAACGAGAAAATCCTCAACTGCCACTAAGCCTGATATAAACAGCACTCGTGCAGAAAAGCAGACAGACAGCTGTGAGAAATTTCTCAACATGTGTGTGTGTGTGTGTGTGTGTGTGTGTGTGCATGTGCACGTGCACTTTTGTTGGTGTTTGTGTACTAAACAGCTACACATTATTCTCCTTACCTAAGCTCTTAATGCACATATAATACAAAAGGAAATACATCCTGTAAATGATATAAATGTCAAAAAAATATATTTAAAGGTGCAATCTACAATATTTTTTTGTAAAATGCATTGCAAATCTTATTAATAATAAGGAAACGTAATTATTCACTTCACCTTCCCCTCTACATGACTACTAAAAAAATATGCATATGCATAATAAGATGCTAGCTATAAAGCGGTGGAGCTATTTGTAAACCGTAGCCTAGCATAACAAAACCAACCAGATTAAAGACATAAGGTATTTTTCAAAGGTATATATGAAATTATACATGCATGATTGCTGCAGACTTAGAAACATGTTTTATCTTTATAATCTGCACCTTTAAATAAAGCTGCTTTTTTGTTTTTTACTAAACAAAGTCTGTGAAACAGTCCAGTCTTAAAAATCAAGTGGTGGCTGTTCAACACATTGTTGGGTTCTGGGTTGTGTCATTAGCACTGATGAGACTGCAGGACTCAGAGAGGATTCTGCAGTAGACAAAGAAAGTGAGACAGATAGAAAAAGGGGAAGTGTGTGTATGTGTGTGTGTGTGAAAGAGGGGAGGGTGAAACAGAACAAATGTCAAAGCCAGTGCCAGAGTTGGAAAGGTACAGATGTTGAGGAAGGGGAAGAGCTGAGAATCTGTAAACTATACAGAGAACCATCAGTTATTCTGCCATGTTTGTCTATTAAAAGCATACATTCTTACTCTCTCTGGCTCTCTCTCTCTCTGCTGAACTCTGTCTCACCTTTTCCAAGTATCCTGCTTTCTTCCAGCATGGGTGCCATGAGACTACCTGGTCCCAGTGAACCAACCCTGGGGTAGACCAGCGGCACGGGCTGTACCACAACGGGGACTCTGTGAGGGTGCAGGTGGATGGGGCTAGGGCATGAAGGCAAGACCTGGGGCATGTGTAGGAATGGTTGCCCCCTGCGAGCGATAGATGGCGGAGACGTCACCCTTGATGGAGACATCTTTAATCGCGGCACTGGAGTTATGACGGATGGAGGTGAGCTTGAGGGCATTATCGATGATAACGATGATAACGATGATGATGAAGATGAAGGAGACTTGGTGGATGATACCGGAGGGGAGCGCGGTGAGAAACGCAACAATGATGAGGATGGCGATGATGATAAGGATGACGATGAAGATGATGGTGACGATGATGATGATGATGGTGAAGAGCGGGATCTGTTGGTGGAAAGGTCCACGGGCTCGGTCTGCATCTGGAACAGGTCTGATGGAAATCGTTTCTCAGGCGAATGAGTCCGGAACCGTCTTTCCATCACCAACACGCCCATGTCATGTGCGTAGCTACGGATCTCAGGAGACTGTGAAGGAAAGGAATACAATAAGCAATTGAAGATAATGAGTACCTTGGTTATACTGAGTTGAATTAATTTAAAGAGGCTGTTTGTCAGGTTTGGGGCCCTCTACTGTCTGGGAGGGGGATAAAGAAAAAGCATCATCATGAATGACAAACTTGCCCATTCTCTCCCAATGACTTCACACACTTTGTTAAAATTACATTCGCCTTTTGGGTTGCCTTATAAGAGAAAATGCAGAGCTAAGATGAGGGGGTAGGGTGACATATTGGAAAAAAAGAAGATGGAAATTAAGAAACTAGCCAACTTTACTGCACGGCAGGTTTTCAAAAGATATTTTTCATAAGGTACGATTTAAATGACAAGATTTTCACAAGTCTGGAAGCACTTTTAAACATTACAAACACCATTTTAACTTTCCATATAGGTAGCAAATGTTACTTATTGTTAGAGTTCTCACACTTACATTATAGATAGTGTCAAACTAAATGTGCCCTAATTTTCCACTGTGTTTCCTGCGGTCGGCTGGCTTGGAGGTTTCTCAACTGAAATGAAACTTGTTTTGAAATTTCATCTCTCTCTCCCTCTCTCTCTCTCTCTCTCTCTCGCAAACACTCTCACCCTCCTGTGCGGGTAACTCTCGTCTATTTTTCTCATCTTCATCGTTCCTCTTCTCCTCCTACACAGTCCGTTTCCAAACCCTTATTCGGAAGGGAAAACGAAGGAGGGGGTTCCTCCCGCTTATTACCGCTTATTTTCCGAACTGAAAAAGCTTCTGGACAGCATGGGGGGAGCAAAGTTTCCAAGAAAATAAATAAAAAAATGTTTTGGCACTTAGCCTAATCAAACAGCACACGCATGCTTCAACTGCTCCGCTATTTCGCACTTCAAATGCGGGACTTTGTAGCCCAAACATAAAAACCTCACGCAAACAACAGCGAATGCAATGGGACAAACAGACCGAGAGAAACCGAGAGAGAGAAAGCGAGAGAGAGAGAGAGAGAGAGATATGGGGGAGGTAGGATCGGTCTTTGCACACTGTCCTCACTTTGCAGTATGTTCTGTGGTCTACAAACATCAACTGACAAAATATCCAAAGACGCTAATGCTAAGGTTAGATAAATAGAAGTAATACTGTTGTGACAAGCCTAAGACGCTAATGAAAAAAAATTGCATTTGAAAAGTTATCTTCTTTTAAAAGGCTAACTCTAATAATATAAATCGGTCTTAACATAAAGATTGTTATTTAGATTGTTATAAATATTTCTAACACAGGACCATAATCACATACTATTTCTATTTATAACAAACTTTCACTTCCTCAGTACATGCACTTCCGAATCTAAGAGAAGCGCTCCAGCTAATGCTAATATTGAAGAAAATAGCTCAGGTCATTTGCCTGCAGTTAAAATATATTACTGAAAATAGTCAATATACAGTATACTGACATAATTAAAGTAGAAGCTGTACTCTCACTGTGACAAATTTAATCAAGTTTACTAAGCTAGCTATTCATCTAATTAGATAGATAAGCTGGCTAGCAAATGTAATTAATATTCTGATCAACTAAATCATGCTTGTTCTTGTTATATCCCTGTCATAAAAAAAAAAAAAAAAAAGGGTTTAAAAAGGTTACTGACATTGCACCTTGGGGGGAAAAATACTTTACTAGCAGTTAGTTAGCGCCCTAGCTTGAGATGTAGCTAGGTACAGTCAGTAAGGTAATGTAAACATTTCTAATGACTCAGTAACAAAATCATAATTGTTATTATGTTAGCATTTTATGTTCACAGGTTTGGCTTCTGTTAAATAAATAGCCATGAAAAATTACTGATACTGATACTGAAATGCCATTTTAACAACTTTTTCCCTTAGTAGTACTTAACTTAGCTAACTGGCTAGCTGTGTACGCACTTATCTGCTGTTTAATAACTTGCTGAGGAAAAACACAGTATAGATTTAGTTAGATATGGAAGTGTAACCATGACAAATGCTAGGTAAGCTAGGTAATGACTGTTAATTAGCTGCCTACAAAAGAGTTGGTTTGCTAGGAAAGCTAGCTAGCAAAAATTTTTTTGTGTAATTTTATATTTTCACAGGTTTTTGACATTAGAATTTTTCAGCTATAGTTGTAGTTCAGTTATTCCTTAAAAATCTCATTAAAAACGTTTCTTTTTTAGCTAGTCATCAATTAGAGCGATGATTAGTTTAAAATAAAAACTAACCTAATAAAATATTGCTCTTTACAGTATGTTGTGGTACTGTAGCAGAAATCGACAATGTACAGTAAATATAGACTGTATTCTAGTTGACTAGCAGTTATGGAACCACTTGACTAAAGAGGTGACTAGATAGATAATCAAACTAATTAATAATTAATAAAAAAAAAACAAATCATGCATGCTGTATAACTGAGTAACAGAATTATGTTGGATATGTTAATGTTATAATAACCAGCATTTCATTAGACCGATTGCATGTTTATACTTCCTGGCATTTTTAATAAAAGCAAAGATTAAGGGTCGTTTAAGCAGATGATTCGCTGTGGCGACCCCTGAAAGGGATTAACTGAAAGACAAAGACGAAGAAGATTAAGGGTCGTTTAAAACACTTTAATTGTTCAGAATTAAAACTTAATATCCATGAGTTCTTTCATTACTGACACTAGCTTAGTGGTAGCACTTCTAGCGATTTATTGGCTAAGTCATTATGACCCCTAATGCAAACCTGATATCATCATTTACTATTTTATTGCATAGTTAAAAGCAGACAGAAAACCACTAGATTTTCATCCAATGTTAAGTCTTAATTGTTATCTGGCTGACATTTACACAATGACGTCATGGTGTAACATTGTAGCCATGGTGGAACTGCTTACCCTCCGCTGCATCTGCACCGGTTCTGCTCTGACTCGCAGGACAGGCATCCCGTCCAGCATCAACATCCTGATCAGGATACACACACACACACACACACACACACACACACAGGGACAAGAGACATTATAAATTTTATTTATTTTGTTCAACGGAAGTTGATAAAATGATTATTTGGAAATGAGAGCAAAATATTAGCCAAACGCATAAAGAAAGCATATAAAGAAAAAAGAATGAGTGGGTAAGAGAAAGATAAATTGAATAGAGAGAAAAAGATTCAGAAGAAGTGTTTAGTCTAACAGCATGTGACAAGCCAGACCCGGCAGGGCTGGTAAGGTGTAATGAACCGTTCAAGTCATGTTACAGTATGAATCTTTTTGACAGCCATGCAGCTTATAAAATCAGTAGTACTTAAGTGGGATTTTTGTATTTTTCACTTTTTTCCACTTAACCCAAATGTATCTGTTGTATGTAAATACAACCTGTCTTGTATATTCTGTGCATTATTTAGATTTTATCTATAGTGAAGATTCCAGATGTGTGTGCTGGCCTTATAATGGTCCTTAAGTTCAACTATATATCTGCATCGCCTCCTAAATCAGAGGTTCTTCATTTTCTTTTGCAGTCAGGAGACTTCCAGTGTTAATAAAATACCTCGGAGCCCGCTATGATCGCAACATAATTTTCAAGAAAATGACCATAACTCATAAGCTTTTAAATATTAGGTACATTAGGCAATATTATATTAATTTATTGGTGCTATTAAAAGTTTTCATTCCTGAACATTCCACCCACAGATCCCAAACCAATTCTACTGCTCTAAAATGTGCAAGCAATTGCATTTGATTTTGCATCATTCTAGCAAATTATTCAATCAATTTAATAGCTATAATAACTAAAGAACAACTGTAACATAGTTGACCCTTTCTAAATAAAATTGCCACCACTGTTGAAATAGGAAAAAGGAAACCATCTGTTAAAGAGATCTGTATAGAAGTTTCCCTTTTTAAAATAATTGTGTATATTTATCGTTATTAAAGTTGATTGGACTTTTAATTGTGCAAAATAACAGAACACAGTTATGAGAGTAAAAACTCTTTTAATTTCTCTATATAATCCACTGCTACACGAATGCACTTATCCCAGAGTTTCACTAGTGCTTCGATACCATCAAGGTAGAAAGATTTCTCAGTATACCAGAGCCATGATCAGACTGCCTGCTTCAGTTCTGAAATTCTGGCCTCCCAGGAACTCCTTTAATGACCCAAACATGTGCGAAATGCTTGTAGTGAGGTCAGGACATGTGGCAGTAACTCCCAGCCAAGTTTTTGTAATGTGCAAGTGGTGCTGGTGAATAATTGTGTATACTTCTTGTAGTCAAGTCGGTGACAAGTCATCTGTTGATTTTAAAAGGATTTTTAAAGACATAACACTTGCTGAACGTTCACGAGCCACCTCGGTCAGGATTGCCCCTTTGCACCAGTCGAATGTTTTACTGTGGCTAACCGTACTATGCTTAAAGGTTTCTGTAAAGGTCAAGCAGTTTTATGCCTTAATTTTCAAAAAATATCATCAAGTCCTGATTTGACTTGCACAACCCTTCATACTGTATGTATTTTAACATACACTCACTTAAAGTGACTTTAATACTACCACCTGAACACGTTTATTCATGGAATTCCAATCTGCCAATCATGTACAAGTTATAAAGCAGATACAGATCATGGACAAGAGCTTCAGGTTATGTTCACATCAAGCAGTAGAATGGAGGTGTGATCTCGTGGTGTCTGTCTCGTGGTTGTTGGTTGTTGGCTACAGCCACCTTGATTTGTTTAGTATTTAGTGGTGACTGGACTTGCTTTAAGTTTCTGAAAAGTTTCTTGTTGCGGTTGTGAAAATATGGCAGAACTGTTATAGAAGCTCATATGCACACTGGCCACACATGCGTCAGCAGTAAGGGGTCAGCAGGTCAGCCATGCTTTTACAGCTCAGCATATACAGTAGCACGGTGATAAATGGCTAGCTTGGTTGCTTCCAATTCTCTCCCGTGCTCGCTGATTCAGGAGAGACCCAGGGCAGGAACATGCTGACTGGTTTGGCCTCTGATGACCTGGAGTTTGTTGTGTGTGTGTGTTGTGTGTGTGAGCTATGAACCAGACAGGATGTCAAAGGAAATGGGTGGAGTTTGGATGGCTGCACAACAATTAGAATTCCTTGACCCAGTCTCCCGAAAGCAAGTGTGTGTATGTATGTGTTTGGCTGTAATAGCACCATAATCCTTCCTGATTTCATTACTGTAAAAGAATTCCGCTTTAAGCAGTCCATTGTAGACATCAGCGTCATGCCTTCCATCTTGCAGTAGATGACTGCGAAGGCCGTATGTTACACAGCTGTGCCTCTGTAACACCTCATACAACCTAGATGAGGCTTGAACGCACCCTTGAGGATCAATAAATCGCCACTCTAAGGGGTTGTTGGCATGTCCAGGCTCTGAGAGGGTTCAGGAAGCGGGCTCTCTGTATTAGTCAGGATGGATCAGCGTGTGGACGGTGACATCGTTTGGGTTATAAATGGATAACCAGGTTTGCATTAATGGGAAGCGATGGGATCAATGAAAGGCTGAGGTTGGGATCCGGATTGGAATCGAATCGCCTGTGTGGGAAGGAGAGATTTTGTTTGGCACGCGTTTTGATGAGGGAGAAGCTTTTGGTGAAAGAACAGCTGGCCAAGATCAACCTCGTTCAGAATGAGGCATGACATGTCACTGATGGAAGTCAAAGATGGACAAAATCCACTTCAGCCTCACTTGGGGTAGGATCAGGGCCTACTTGACAGAACCAGACAGATCTCGGATGTGGTTAAGAAATGCTTTTTACGAATTAGTGACTTAAGAGTGTTGTCAGCTCTTGTGTCCTAGCTCAGCACTTGACTAGTTTAGAACGAATTGTAGTGGTGAACAAACTAAGCGTTCTTATCACAAAGTCCATTTTTATTCCAGGAGTACATCTTATCCTCGACAGGAATTTGCCAGCAGAGATTTAACTGTGCAAGTCATCTTATGGCCCACTGCACATAGACAAGAAAGCAATGAGTCAATGTTTTTTTTATATATATATATATAGTCAAAGGAGATGGTCAGTTTCTACAGAGTGCATGACCTCAGTCACGCCAACACTACTTCCTTCTACCCTGTTGCTCTGACAATAACCAGTTTGCGTTTTGTGCTTTCTGGATAAACACCACCTACTCCACCCTTACTCGATAATCTCCCTCGTGGCCGTGACAGAAAACAGTGTACATGGAAAATGTAATGGGTGTTTGATCTTGCAGCAACAGACTGGAGCTTCTTTCAAACGGAGCTGTGAAACGAAAGTGCGAAAACGAGTGTGATTGGTCTGTCTGGGATCATCGCATTTCAGCATCTTCAACGCTTTCATTTTTTTAAATGAGATGAACATTGGACTGATAATTTTCTCTGATGTCTTCTCTCTTTTTTGAGTTGCAGCAATTTCAGTAAATTGAACTGTTGTTTAACATCTTTTAGCTCCAGCTCCAACAAGATCATCTCAGTTTTAATTTTTGTAGTACACCAAAAAATACTCACCAGAGGGTAACGAAGAGACTCAGCACATTGGCACTGAGACCAACAACTAGTGGTTTGGCGGCAAACTAGTGAGCTACTGAGACCAACAACTAGTGGTAATTGTTGACAAACACAACAGAGCACAAGTATAAATGCTCACAACGTTGGCGTAGACTTGACGCAGAAACATAAATCTTGTTCTATTTGAATGTTTTCTCCGTTCTATCACAGCCGCCTCATTTCAGAAAGGGATGTTTTTTTTTACTGATTAGTTAAATTAGCTATGCTGGGAGCTGAGAAAACACTACAACGTGCAGGGCAGGTGGTCCACCAAGACCAGAATTGAGCACCACTGCTTCTTTGTTTTGTCTCTCTGTGAGAATTCTTATTTAAGTCTCTATGCATAACCCTATATCTGACAGATGTTTTCCCTTTTCCAAATGTTTCCAAGGAACGCTTGAAGAACGCAGAGATGCCCTAAGAGAAAAAGATTTACCAAAGCAAAGAATTCCTTAACTCACAAAATAAACGTTGATTAACTTTGATTTCTTTTAGGAATAGAAGACTGGATTGTCATAAAACATCTTCGGCACATGTCATGGTCTGAACCGTTATAGTCGTAATCTAAGATCAAGGCCGTCCCAAACCTCCTAAGGATCTACCTCGTACCCATCTGAAGTTGATGTCAGTGACAGATAACAGAGATGTCTCAGACTTCCCGGATTGGACCTGTGTTCGGGAACACGCAGACCTCTCCTGCTGGATTCTCCTGCTTTGCGTAATCAGACCTCGCCAAAAAAAACCCCAGAGTGACTTCAGACTTTCCATTTCAGCGGCGCTAGTTTTCCTTGGCGGACGACTCGAGTCGGATGGGGGCTGCTGCCGGGCAGAGCCAGGACACCGCTCAGCCTCACAGTATGTGTGTGTGTGTGTGTGTTAAGAGAGGTGCACTATTTCACTGTCTGTTTTCTACGAGAGACAATACGGCATGTCCAAGAAATAACTGGAGATGCTTTTGGACGTAACCGTCAGCAATAACAAACGAAAAGAACAAATCAAATGTTTTGTTTTTTTCCGAAAGTCATTGTGGTTTCAAGCACTCGCTAAATCCCGCCAAAAGATAGGGACATGATATTCCTCACATTTTAATACTCCAGTATTATCTGTGTATACTTGTCTATTAAACCGTTTAGAGGTTCAATATGAATAAAACTTAATAGATTCGCAAATCTTGTGGCTTTTAGCAGGATTAATAAAAACCATCTTATTCATTATGAATACAATAATAAACATAATCATATCCTGGAGCTTAGGAAAAGATAGGTCTTCGTATCACGATATAAATAATTCCTACTTGCCTTACAGAGAAAGCACTGTCTAAATCGTCCCCACTTGTCGTCCAAGACACTACATAAATATTTGAGAGTATCTCCTGCAGATTTACTAAAGTTGCTTCTGAAATTAAGCTTCTGCACTTTCGATCTCTCTCTCTTTCTCTCTCTGTAAAAAGAAAGCTAGCCAAAACACACTCCCTTCTCACATCTGCTATTGATTTGGGGCATGGCCCAAACACCACGGATTCTATCTGTCTGTGTAGTCACACAGACACCCCACAACCAGGCTGAGAGAAGGTCGAGCTTCCCGTAGTCTCAAGGTATGCAGGAGGCTTTTATAGGATGTATGCTGCCTTTTAAGCATAGTACGACGGTATAGTAAGACTGATAGGTTCTCTCACTTTTTTTTTTTTACTGTAGATTCAATAGAGCTGACAGGATGTGCCCCAGACTGGCACAAAAAAAAATAAAAAGAGAAATGTCACAAGGTCATCTTTCCTGTCATGCTGAAATATGAAAAGCTTGAGCGAACATTTGAAATTGTGTTGTTTTTTTCTTTCACGCAGATCATTTCACCATCACGACCTTGCCTGTCACTGGCGTCGACGCTCTGCTGCGTTTCTTTTACAGTAATGAGGTTATGAGTGGAGTTGTCAGAAACTGATCTAAGATCAGCACAAAAAAAGCCCATTCTCCCTCTTGGCCTCTTGGGCCCAGGCTGGATCTGGTGCTGCCATACGCTCTCGCATGAAGACCGTGTGCCAGAAAGATCTAACGTTGCCTCTTTAGTGTTCCCTTGGACGGGCTAGGACAGATGTGTGCAATTTGACTTGAACTGTTGAACCGCACACTGTCAAACTGTTTATTATCAGAGGGCCGGGATTGCGCAATGACCGAAGGACATCAGTGTTTGGCGATATTGTGCAATGGTGCAGAGGACCGTGAAAAAAAAAACAAGAAAAACATGAAGGTGCTCATAAAATGGTAGAGAGGCTTTTTTTTTTTTTTTTTCTTCCCGGAGAACATACCAACCACTTCAGGATTACAAGTGGTAAGATTACTCACTCACTCAGGCTAAGTGAGTGACCTCATGCCAAACCGATGAAGATTCAACAATAAAGGCGTCTGCAGCACTACAGCCTACCTACACACTGTGGCGTGGAACAATCATCTTTTTTTTAAACCCTACCAATTAGAGGAATGACTTGCAACCTTGACTAGAAACCCTTCTAAAATAGGGTTGTTTGATGAGGACAGATTTCTGCTTTGTGCATGACCGTAAATGAACAAAAGGTGCTAGGCGAATGGTCTGGCGTGCTAGCACAGCTGGAAGAGATCTGTGCACATTCTCATCAGGCTCTGCAGGCTCTGGGGGGCAGCGGCTGGCCCTCCACAGCTGTCCTCGGCATTGTGGGAAAGCCTGGGCTTCTTCTAAAGCCGTGCCAGAAAACACTCGTGCGGCGGTGCGAGTGCCAGTGACCGGGCAAGCTAAACTGCTGGAAGAAGTAGAAGAGAAGAGAAGAGAAGAGAAGAGAAGAGAAGAGAAGAGAAGAGAAGCGACACTCGTACAGAAGAGGAAGAGACAACACAAGAAAGGATGACAACTTTGTATTTTGGGCAAGAAGACTAGAGAAGTGAGAAAAAGTCAAGACGCAAATAACAACTGCAAAAACGAGTACGCAGCACGTTCTGTTGCACTCAATCTCGCCTTTTGTGACACCTCGCTAGTTTCGCTAGACGCGCATATGAAAACTTTCTCCTTCAGTCTCACCACCGTCTCCAGCAAAGCAAGCGTTATCAGGCTGCTAGCCGTAACGAGTCAGACAGCTGTGTTTTCCTTCAGCACCACACACTCTGTCTCACACACACAAACTCCTGGGCAAGGGCTGTTGTTCTCACTCCTGCCCTCTGCACTGCTGGAAGAGCTGCAGCTGAAAAGACAAGGGGAGCAAAGCGTGGAAGAGACACGGAGATAGAGAAATGCGACAGTGGAATAGTTAGAGCATGTACATTTCATTGTGTGTGGGTGTGCATGTGTATGAAAAGACAGGGAGATACAGAAAGAAAGAAAGAAAGAAAGAAAGAAAGAAATCCTAAACTCAGACACAGCACCATCACAATGCCAACTCGACAGAACGCAGCTGTTGATCAGTAACAGACTGTTAACCAGTAACCCCTTCCACATGCAGCTCTCTCTCTCTCTCTCTCTCTCTCTCTCTCTCTCTCTCTGTCTCTACACTCCCCTGTCCTCGGGTGATGTGTGCAGTTTGACTTGAACACCAGGAGGGCCCTGGGAGTCAAGGGGTCAAAGTTTGGCCACAGGAAGTGCATCCGCTGTGCTGTTCTGGCCCCCGGCTCTTTCCAGAGCTCTGTTTAATGGGCCTGGCAGTCGCCACGAAGAGCCCCTTATTTCCCGTACACTACACAAATCACTCTGCCACTCTGTTTTCAGTAGGGCTGTGAGTCATAGACGTCCTTATCCATGTGTGTATATGTACCGTTTATGTGTGTGTGGGTGTGTGTGTGTGT
>JAQMYG010000010.1:6638295-6666696 GCA_030014215.1 Clariallabes teugelsi
GTGAAGTTGAACATCTCCCATGGCCTGCACAGTCACCAGATCTAAATATTATTGAGTCACTTTGGGGTGTTTTGGAGCAGCGAGTCAGGAAACGTTTTCCTCCACCAGCATCACGTAGTGACCTGGCCACTATTCTGCATGAAGAATGGCTCAAAATCCCTCTGGCCACCGTGCAGGACTTGTATCTGTCGTTCTCAAGACGAATTAATGCTGTATTGGCCGCAAAAGGAGGCCCTACACCATACTAATGAATTATTGTGGTCTAAATCCAGGCATTTCAGTTTCATTGTCCAACCCCTGTATATGTGCAGTAATATTCCATATTAATTTGCACATAATTGTAAAAGCGAGTGTGTGACATGTGTGCCCTGCGATGGATTGACACCCTGTCCTGGTTGTACCTCGCCTTGTGCTTGTAGTTAACACTGGCTCCAGGCTCTGTACAGAGATAAGCAGTATAGAACATGATTGAATGACTGATTGTAAAAGCAATGATGGACAAATCAGTAGTGCTCCCATGACAATAGAATGACTCAATCAATCCTAACAAGCTAACAAAATGTAACTAACTATTTAATTTCATGTGCTTAAAAGGCTGGCTAATATCATCAGCCTAACTAGCTAGCTAACATCTTACAGTATATGCATAATTAGCTAACATATCTGCCTGACTAGATACAGTAGCTAATGATATTATCTTCCGAACTTCATCCATTCTTCCACCTAGGAACCTCTATAGTCCAACTAGAGACCATGAAGTCCAATGGTGACCATTGTATTTATTCCCATTTTATGACTGCAGGACCTCCGGTCAACATTCACACACCACGGGCAATTTGGGAACACCAAATCGGTATATCTTTGTACTGTGGAAGGAAACCCACCAAGTACAGGGAGAACATTCAAACTCCATGCACAGATCCCGAGGTGGGAATCGAACCCAGAACCTAGAAGTACAAGGCAACAGTGCTAACCATTAAGCCACCGTGGTGCTTCACACCTACCTAGCTAATATGTTATATCCCTAAACTAGCTAGTTTACACTGTCTGCCTAGCTTGCTACTGTAGCTAAAATTGTATGTCTACCTACCTAGCTCGCATAATGTATTGTATTCGCTACTCAGTTAGCTAGTTAAAATATCTGCCTAAATGCCAATACATCATCCTCCCAATTACCTACGTAACTAAGATTTTTATCTTTCTTTGAATTTTTTGAGCTAACTAACTTATCTTTATCTTGTATTCAGGTTGACTGGGGCCTGGAGCCTCTCCCAGGAGGCTTAGGACACAAGGCGGGGTACACCCTGTACAGGGTGCCAATACACCACCATGCCGCCAAGGGCTTTCTTTTAAAACATGTAAAATAATATCTATTTAGTACAGGAAATTGGAATGCACAGACATGACCGCCAACTGGGTTTCAGTACACCTTAACGTTTCTGGCCAGCTGGCTAGTCAAGCTTGGATTTATTTACTGCTGGATAATAGTGTAAAAGGTTGGCACAGTGGCTTAACGGTTAGCACTGTTACCTTACACCTTCAGGGTCGGGGTTCGATTCCCGCCTCGGGGTCTGTGTGTGTGGAGTTTGCAATCATCTCCCCATACTTGGTGGGTTTCCTCCCACAGTTCAAAGACATGCAGATTAATTGCCTGTAGTGTTTGCCTGTGATGGATTTGCACCCTATCCAGGGTGTATCCCGCCTCGTGCCCAAAGTCTCCTGGGAGAGGCTCCAGGCACCCCGCGACCCTGAATACAGGATGAGCAGTATGGAAGGTGAATGAATTGTGTAAAAAACACTGAGCGAGGAATCTTGACATGAAGATTTATATTCATGCCTAAAAGTAAGACCGGTAAAATCCCCCTTTTTTGTTAACACACTTTCCTAGCATACACCTGTGAACGCATAAATTACAGAGCTACACAACACTGCTATATATCTACGAGCCATATTTTAGGTTTAGCTTAAGCTTCTCTTATGTTCAGACAGACTGAGGCTGGGGGAAAACAAAGATACCAGAAAGGAAAAACCCTAAAGTAAAAGAAAGGCTCTGAGTGAATGCAACTGTAGTTAGGTTTCTAGCAGAGCTAGTGAAGTGTGATGTTAATGTAAAGCCTGGGGCTAGCGTATGCCTGACTGCTCTAACACCTGCCCTCAACTCCCAGACACGGCACTAATGAAGGGAAAAACATGTGTGTGTGTATGTGTGTGTATGTGTGTGCACGTTTGCGTGTGAATGTGAGGAAACACCTTGAGGCTTTTTTTGGAGGTATATCAGTGTCAAGTGGTAGTGATGAACATAGCCACTCGCTGATTTGATCCCGAAGAGAGTCTTCTCAGTCTTCACCAGTCGTCCACTCGTCATTATGTGTGTCGCACGTAATACTAATGGCTGTCAGAATGACATTTTTTTACTTTCAGCCTATTAGTTGAATACAGTTTGAAGCATCATTCCTGGCTTAATGATCTGAGTGAGTTGTTTTCTTTCTTTCTTTCTTTCTTTCTTTCTTTCTTGATTGACTGATTGATGATTGATTCATTGATTGATTGATTCATTCATTCATTCATAATTTTATTCTATGAGTGGTGAATTGATAGTTATTTGAGATTTGACCTTAATGTAAAAAGAAGTGAAATACTTCAAAGTATAAACCCAAATTCACCTTTCAGGGGAATCTGGCAGCCCTTACACACACAAATCAGAAGGGATTCATCTTCGCTTTCAAATCTTCACCATCGTTGTAGTAAATTATTCGTAACCACAGCCTGCTATTAGGAAGCTGTTGAACCACAGCACCTGTTGGAAGTGGGTTGGAGTCTCTCTCTCTCTCTCTCTCTCTCTCTCTCTCTCTGTGTGTCCCTCTCTCTCTCTCTTTTTCTCTCTGTAGTGTGGAGGACAGACCTGCTGCCACGGCAACCCCATAATCACACTCCTGAACACCTTCTAACCTCCCCCATGCCACATTTCTCTCTTTCTCTCACTCCCTTTATCCCTCTCTCAATAATACCACAGACAAGCAAAAGAGGAGTACAATGCTCCGCACTGGATCTGTAAAAAGAAAGCGTTCACGTTATTCAGAAACTGTCATGGGTCTAAATAACGAAAATAAAGCTGGCCGTTATTTGTCACTAGATTCTAATCTGTGGTTCTACTCGAAGATGTGGGGGAAAAACATGAAAACAAAAAAAAAATCCATGTATTGTGAAATACTCTGTGTTTAAGATTGGGTTGAGTGACACTGTTGCCAGATCTACAGTTTTTCCACAGTTGGTTGTCTGTCTTCTGGCGCAGTGTACACATGAGTGGTGAATGCGGTTATTGGTTGACCTTTGTTGATTTTCCACTTTCTCTCCGCGGCACGACAGAGAGGTTCTGCTCATGTCACACGACTTCCACTGACATGGATTTCTTCCAACGGTATTCGCGTAACCAACTTCTTACCATACCAGTTTTTGATGTTGACTTTCCTCAGGTTTTGACTTTTTTTCGACGTCTACGTACTTCCTTCATCTGAGTGTACTGAATCTGCTTTGGTGATGGGTGTATTAGGCATTTGTCCCTGGTGATGTAACCATGGTATAAAGATGAACACCTGACCATCACGCTCCTACTGTATGTGCTTGTTGAACATTGCATTTTAGATTTTTTTACTCCAGTGTTTTTGCTCTTATGATAAGCTTCAGTCTTTTGGCAAGGCATTCCAGTAGATTTAAGGAATCTGTTCATTCATGCACAGGAGCGTTAGTGAAGTCACGGATCTGTGCAGGACATGCAAGTTGTTCCTCTCCAACCTTAGTACACCATGTTTTTTTTTCATGATTCATGCTAGAACAGGTTTAGTGCCTCTTAGTTCTATCTTCATCTTCTGTACTGCTTATCCTGTATACAGGGTCATGGGGGGAGGCGAGGAGACTGACAGCGCGAAGTGCGGTACACCTTGGATGGGGTGCCCGTCCATTACAGATGGATGTCTTTGGACTGTGGAAGTAAACCCACCAAACATTCCCGGAGTTGGAATCAA
The DNA here is from genome assembly GCA_030014215.1 of Clariallabes teugelsi. Lineage (NCBI taxonomy): Eukaryota > Metazoa > Chordata > Actinopteri > Siluriformes > Clariidae > Clariallabes > Clariallabes teugelsi. The sequence continues at coordinate 6,642,318 of JAQMYG010000010.1, forward strand.
ACCCTCGACCCCTGGAGGTGCAAGGCCACGGTGCTGTCCACTATGCCACCATGCCGCCCCTATTAGTTCTAGTGAACAGAAATTGTAGTGCTACAGCATCCAAAGATGAATGTCTTTTTCCAGGTTTGTTGCAAAATTTGTGGGTATGATGGGCAGGTGTTCACATACTTTTGTCCGTATAGTGTATTACTGTACATCACTGATGAAAGGAGATTGTATGAGATCCATAAGGGAACATCGATGTGCATAAGGGAACATGATAATTGTTGAAATCTCACTAGACAAGCACAGCAATGGTCGTCAAGGTGATCCAACCGAGATGGTTGCGTTTGGAAGCCTAATACATCACCCAAACACACACATGAACACTCATGTTTACTGTATACCTCATTTATATAATTGGTTACTGATAAGGATAAGACACGTCCTTGGGAAATCACTAATCATGAAACACGTTTTTTTCCCCCATCAAATCCTTCAAGTGATTATGATTCGATCACAGCATTATTACACTTCCCAGCATCCACCTTTATATTAGTATAACTGAATCATTATAACTTGAGTGAATCAATAGACACATAGACTCAACCTGAATGAATCAATACTGGTTCAGTTGTTCCTAGTGTGTTGTGGGGGGGGGGGATGCTAATGAAGAAAGGAAATAGTGTGATTGTGTCTGTTAAGACATGGAATGGACTGGTACGACAATGGAAACAGAGCAATTCAGAACAAATTGTTTAAAAACTCCAGACATTATTTGGACGATCCTTTAAAAAAAAAAGAGAGAGAAAGAAAGAAAGAAAAGAAAAAAAAATCTCAGATAACGCATTTTTCCTCTGTTGCGCTACTCCCCTGGCTTAGAATAAGGCGTCTTCCTGCCAAGCTGCTCTTGGAGATCAACTCCCACACACACACACACACACACACACATAGAGAGAGAGAAAAAAAAAGAGAGAAAGCGAGTGAGAGAGAGAGAGAGTCTGCAGGGGGTCAGGGAGTGTATATAGAAATGCATTCGTGCTTATGAAGGACTGCGTTTCCTCATTTGCAGTGTTCCCACAGCATCCTTTTTTTTTTTTTGGTGTGTGTGTGCTTCACAATCAATAATTCTCCAATTTCGCTGACACACTCTGTGAGCATGCATATGTGTGTACTTGATTATGGGTTTTGAAATTGAACGTTTGGTAGTTGAGAAATTCCTCCCCTAAACCGAGTCAGCAATTGATGAAGGATTTCCAGCATCCTCTGCTAATTCGCTCCAGAAACCCAAGTGGCCAGACATCATTTATTGGAAATGCTTCCCACCCTGAATCCCCATCAGATTTTTTTTTTTATTTGACTTTTGCCATGGGGTGTGTGTGAGTGTGTGTTTATATGCATGTGTATGTGTGGATAGCAAGCACACACACATACACACATCCGCAAGCACTGCCACGTCGTTTGGGGTCTGTTTTGGCCCCCTTGCAGCCCCCAGCACGCAGCAGGAAAATAGGAGACAGCCCTGATCTGTGGCGGGGTTGAATACTCGGACGATGAGAACATGTGGTGTAGCGAAGGGGGTGGGTGGGGGTATGGTGCTGACTGGCCTACGGAAAAGTGAGAGAGAGAGAGAGAGAGAGAGAAAGAGAGAGAGATGTCATGATTCAGAGGAAAAATAGTATGTTTTACAACCTTGTTCGCTCAGATCGAAGGCATGTAAAAACATTAGAGCTGTCCGATCATTACAATATCCAAGTAAAACGCTTGAATCCTAAGTAATACAGAATCACACACACACACACACACACACACACACACACAAAGTCGTTCAGAAGAGCCAGATGGTTGTAGGCTGAAATGCCCATCGGCCTGGATGACAGGAAGTAAGCATACCGGAAGCATCTTGTGATAAACATAACACATGCACTGATAATATATGTAGTGCTGAGATGTTATTAAGCTCTTGATTAAAAAAAAAAAAAGAGCGAGAGAAAGAGAAAGAGAAAGAAAGAGGAACGGAGAAGAAAAGAAGAGGCCAGAGTAGACGAGCCGTCTGTGCGACAGAGCCGATAGAGGAGCCGGGGTGTTAAAAGGAGGAGGAAGAGTGATAAATAAAAGGTTGGCTGGGAGTGTGAGTGTGATCTGGGGGAGAGGAGGAAGGGCTTGGCGAGGCCTGATGTTCCTGGCGAGGCCCTCGGCCCCGTCTCAGAGTGGCTCTGTTCAGAAGGGGAGCCCGCTGTTTTTTTTTTTTTTTTCTTCTTCTTTTTTTTCTTCTTCCTGTTCTTTTAATGGCTAAAATTGTGAGCTCATTCGCACCACGACCTTTGCTCAGCATTCCACACTTGCACACACACACACACACACACACGCCACCATGCTTCAGTTCTCTAATATGACATCATTGGACTTCTTAATTACTGTAGAATCACTGTACAGTGTTTTTGCAAAAATAAAAGTACATTGAAAAAAATATATTCATGTATTAATATAAGAACTGTTTAACAGCAAAATGAAAAGATCTTTCAAATTAAATAAGAAGTATAGCAAACTGATTTTTCATGCATGTTTTCTTTGCATCACAAGTGTGTTACATACTGTAGCACTGAACTGCTAAAACATTTTGTCAAATGGTTTGGGTTATATAAAGTAAGTATTAATTTTGTGTTATTTGTCAAAAAGCTATAACCCCATCTCCCAGTTTTATCATATTGAATAAATCAGAGTGCAATGTGTATGCAATTTAATATAATCAATATGTTGATAGTTTTAATTAAAAACATTTGCCAGCTGAAACATTGATTGTGTTTTTGTAGTGAGTCATACAAAATGTAGTGGCAGCAAATTAGATCAAGGAAAAAAGTGTGGGGTTTCAAAACCTTTTTAATGCCAAAGATCATGAGAAAGATTATAAACAATTACAAAAACTTCAGTTTACAACATCAACAGCTTCCTCCTGTACCAGTTTTAGTTTCACTTCAGTACATGACGACAGCTCACTTTCATAATGAGAATGCACCGTATGCACCGTTTAACCAACAGCTTCCCACACACAGTGTGTGCATGTCAAGTCTCACTCACTCATCTTCTATACCACTTTATCCTGTATTCAGGGTCGCGGGGACCTCGAGTCTATCCCAGGAGACTTAGGGCACGAGGCGGGGTACACCCTGGACAGGGTGCCAATCCATCGCAGGGCACACACACTTACACACTACGGGCAACTTGGGAACGCCAATTAGCTTAACCTTCATATCTTTGGACTGTGGGAAGAAACCGGAGTACCCGGAGGAAACCCACCAAGCACAGGGAGAACATGCAAATTCCACGCACACAGAGACGGGAATCGATCCCGGACCCTGGAAGTGCAAGACGACAGTGCTAACCACTACACCACCATGCCGCCCATGTCAAGCCTCTAGTACACAAATCGTTAATGCATACTCTTATTTCTCTGTTTAAACCAATGTGCTTCCACTACAGCATCCACATACAGCATAGTTGTTATACATCTTATGCACTCTCCTCTTCAGCTCACCTCACAGGTTTTCAGTTGGGTTGAGGTCTGGGGACTGAGATGGCCATGAGAGGAGTTTGATTTTTCTATGTCTGCTGAACCATTTTTGTGTAGATTACACCACGTTTTGGGTCGTTATCCTGCTGAAAGACCCAATGACCACCCATCTTCAGCTTTCTGACAGAGGCCATCAGGTTTTGATTTAAAATGTCCTGTTATTTCAGAGGGTTCATGATGCCATGCACCCTAACAAGGTTCCCAGGGCCTTTGGAAGAGAAACAGGCCCACAGCATCAACAGATCCTCCACCATTCTTTACAGTGGGCATGAGGTGTTTTTCCTCATACTCATCTTTTGTTTTACGCCAGAGTGTTTGTTGTTTGTGACTGTAGGTGAGAAGAGGCTTTTTCCTTGCAGGCCTCCCAAACAGCTTGTTGCATGTAGATAGCGTCTGATGGTTGTCATGGAGACTTTGTGACCCCAAGATGCCACTTTTTGATGCAGTTCAATAAGAGTGAGGTTTGGAGATTTGCATGTTGGCGAGATAAATATGGGTCTTTGTCCAGCCTTGTTTGTCACTGTTCCATAGTGGCTATTTTCTTGTAGATATTTCCTGACTTATGAAGGTCGACACACATCTGCCTTACTTGAATGGGGTGTTCTCTTGTCTTTCCCATGTTGAACAGTGGATAAGTGAAATAGGCCTCTGTGTGACATCATATTTACACCACAGGAAAACAGAAAGTCATGAATTATTAATTAAACGTTTCTAGATACTCTGATCAACTTTAAAAACTAAAGTAAAAATTACAAAAATGCTTCAATTACATTTATTTTATTGGAATTGTTAGGGTGCCAATAATTGTGCAACAGGTGACTTTTTTAGTCATGGATTTTTTTGTATTTCTTTTTATTCACTTAAGTTAGAAGTTAGATTTTTCTACAATTTTCAGTGTGAGATTAGTCTTCTGTAATAAAAAAAATATTTATTAAAACACATCTTGACTAGGGGTGCCAATAATTGTGAAGGGCACTGTATATTGGCTTTTAAATTAAATATTTTGTTATAGACAATGTGTGTGTTAGAGAATAATCATTTGCCAAAATAAGTAAAAGTCTGAAAATGGTGTTTATTGTGTTTTGCTGTGAAATTGTTCCTATTTCAATTAAGGGCAGAAATACAATATATAACAACAACAACAACAACAACAGTAAACCATGGATTATGATGATTTCATAACAATCTCATGAAATAAAATTGCATATAATTGCAAACTAAATTATTAAGTAAAATAAAAATTATATTAACATGTAAAACTGCAAGAAGCCATAATCATATATTTTTTTCTTTTTACATATAGCATTATTGCAGTTTTATGCATGGTGTACGTTTTTGTAATTTTGTACACAGCAACATCAGAATACAGCAGTAAAGTATTCTATAGTAATAAACTGCAATATATTGGATACTGCAATACGGCAGCTTTTTATACAGTATACTGTATGTTTGCTAGGTTGTCCGATTACTTTTGAGCCTATTAAAATGAAGTAAGGCTTCAGCGACCTTTAACATGATATTTAATCCTTCTCGAATTAAGACTGAAGGTCTACACTTTAACCAGATCGTGATTGTTTTGTTTGAGATCCACCGTGGTGGTGTTGAGAGGCAAAACAGACAGAAAGCGTTTCTTTGTCCAAATACTTATGGACCAACATGTGCTTACTGTGTCACTGCTACAGAACACTCCAGGCTCTTTTCCAGCTTAATCTCCTACTGTACATCAGTACTGTACGTGCGGTGCATCAGGTTTCGTTGCTGCCTCACACTTCACTGATCAATCCTGAGCTCAGCTTCCTGGCTGTGTGGAGTTTTGCATGTCCTCCTAAAGTCCATGTGGGATCTCTGATACTCTCCCAAAAAAAAAAAAAACATTCCACTAAATTGTCCCTAGGTGTGACTGAGTGTGTGAATATGTGTGACCGGTGACCCATTTAGACTGTATTCCACTTCGTATTCCTCATCCCTGTTACATTGAGCTATACGGTATGTCTGTCTGTCGACCGAGGAAACTTGGCTACAAAACTCTACGCAGACGTCATTAGTCATTTAGCTAATTAAGAAAAGAGAATCCTAAATAGTTTCTAAATGACTCTTGGTAACAATTGTTTATGATGAACAATATGCAAGAAATCAAGTAAAAAAAAAGGTACGAAAAAAACTGACCAACTCTGAATCATGCAGTTTTATGTGCTTGTCATCACATATTTTTTGAATTAGGTTATGCCAAATTCTAGGGCGGGTCTGGTTACAGGGAACGCTAATGGTATTTTGTGTGTGTGTGTGTGTGTGTGTGTGTGTGTGTGTGTAAGTTTAAGAGACCAGAATATGCCCTATGCTACACTAACACAGCTGGTTGCAACCCCTTCCACACCCCCTGCCGTTGTTCTCTGGTGCCAGGTTAGGACAAAGCAACAGTGTTCCACACACACACACACTCAACAGCTGGGTAGCTCCAGGTGAAACAGACCACCAGAATGTGGCAAGGGACATCACACACACACCAACACACACACACACAGTGCCTGAGGTCCTTGCTGGGGCAATTACATACTGTATGCAGCACTTCAAGTGGCCTACAACTGAAGTAATCATCAAATGCATGCCTAAAGAAGCATGCATGAAGGACGAATGATAAACACTGATGGAAATGATGTGGAGGAATACAGCTCCTGCCAACCACATTGCACTGCACTCAGGCCACAGAAACGACATGTTTATTATGCTCGCAGACAGCACAGGGTTCACTGTTTACTCGCCGGATGCTTGTGACGCAAGTTCGCAGAACTCATTCACACAAAACAGGCATGTTTACTCGTTGGGAGATCGATATTCGTTTCGTCATTGCTTTTGTCTCCTGAACCACCACGACACCGTTAATGAATACAACTGACCTCAAGTCGTCACTGACCAACCCCACCCTCCCTGTTCTAATCACTTGCAGATACACTATACATGCCAAACCTGCAATGACAGCGTATCCAAAAACATATACTTTAAATATGGACTTGGTCCCGGTTTTTGCCGCTCTAACAACTTCCACTCTTCTTGGAAGGCTCTTCACAAGATTTTGGAGTGTTTTTGTGGGAATTCGTGCCCATTCATTCTGTAGAGCATTTATGAGCTCAGGCACTGATGTTGGCCGAGAAGGCCTGGCTCGCAATCTCCGTTCCAGTTCCTCCCAAAGATGCTCGATGGGGTTGAGGTCAGGGCTCTGTGTTAGGGCCACACGAACTTATTAAACCATCTTTATAGGCTTTGCTTTGTGTACTAGTGCACAGTCATGTTAGAACAGAAAAGGTTCTTCATCAAACAGTTGCCACAAAGTTGAAGCATAAGATTGTCCAAGATGTCTTGGTAGGCTAAAGGATTAAGATTGCTCTTCAATGGAGATAAGGGGCTAAACACTTTTGTCCATATAATGTATAAAGAGCCAGAACTGAATGGCTCTATGTTTTAGGGCAGAGCTTGTTACACAATGTAAAGGATACAATAACCCCTTATGTGACCATACCAGTGCAAAAATCTTACACTGTGGAATCATGGAATTATATTTAGGTGGAATTATGCGGAATTATGTATAATCCCTGAAATAAAAGACTTCATTAAGCACCCAAAGCATCTACCCTAGATGCTAAGTAAGACCTTATTATGGATCTAGAACCCATAACCACATACAAAAAGCCCTGTAGGATCATTTTTCCTTCTAAGAGTGCAAGAAATATTTAGCTATATTATGTTACCGTAGTTTATTTAACACATTCATTTTACTGGAGTCTAGCTAGCAAGATACTGTAGCTATCCACCTGTTTAGCATTGTGTTGGCATCTTGGTATTGCTGTTCACTGGCTTTAAAACCATCACTTTAGGGTATTATAAGTTTTGCTTAAACGTACTTTTCACTTTCAATAAAGATTAGTACTGGATACGCAAAACAGCATGGAACCATAATTAAAAAACATACCTACACATCCACATGATTTCAGGTAAATATGACCCTATGATGAACAACCATATCATGCCTATAATGTGCATTCCATCCATCCATCCATCCATTTAGGAACCTCTGTAGTTCAGCTAGGGACTGTGGAGTCCAATCGTAATTACCATTATATTTATTCCCATTTGTAGGACCTTCAGTCAACATTCACATGCACATTCAGGCAATTTGGGAACGCCAATTAAGCTTAATCGGCATGTTTTTGGACTAAGGGAGGAAGCCGGAGTACCTGGAGGAAACCAAATCAGATAAGGGGAGAACATAATGAGCAAACTCCATGGACCCAGACCCCAAGGCAGGAATCAAACCCAGACTCTGGAGGTGCATAGGCAATAGTGCTAACCACTACACCACCGTGCCACCAATAATGTGCATTACAGTATCTTATAACTGATGTTTAATATCCCTGATCTTGGAATATTAGATGCCGGGAGTTTTTAATGGAAGGAGACAGAAAAATATATCGGCTGATAAGAATTGCTTGGCTAGCTGGTCTTGCATTACCTGTAATATGTAAATGTGGCTATTAAGGACAGACTTTATGTGTAGTAAGGCTCTACATGAGGAAGACAACTTATGTATGATCTAAACCTCTGACACCATCATTGGCAGACCCTCGGACATACCTGAATACAAATGAAGCATGGACGTTTTCCCACTTTGAGGCTTATTTTGGTACATGCTACAGGGATTAGCAAAAGTCTCTCGAAACGTTTCCCTGTAGTGTACTGAGATGACAGCAAACCTGATGGAGAGAGAGAGAGAGAGCGAGAGAGAGAGCATGTGTGAAAGAGATGGATGTTTTTTTTTGCGGTAAGACGTGTATCTGAAAAGCTTAAAGCTCAAAGCTCAAAGCAAAGCTGTGGTGCAGAACAAAAAAAAACTAAAATAAATGCATTAAATCCAACCTGACCTTATTTTAAAGACCTTTATATAGCCATTGAGGGTTTTTTTTTTTTTTTGTGCATGTTTCAGAATAGCATAACATATTGTCAAATATACAGATTCACATGAAATCATTTTGGCACTGTTGCCTGTGTTTCACACTTCTTTATCAAGTAGGTATTATTCCATGATCGAAACTGACGGCCTATTTATGTACAACACACCGATCCCTGTTTTTATTTTAACCATGAATGACTGATGATCAAAGATAAGTCACTTGCATCTGAGGTGAATAATTGTCTCACACATCGTGAGGTGAATATGGGGCAAAGCTACATTATGCGTGTGTGTGTGTGTGTGTGTGTGTGTGTGTGTATGAGAGAGAGAGAGCGATGATCAGACAGCAGGCTAGTCACACAGGAAACCAGTGGGCAGACAGTCTTGCATGCTGCTCCAGCTCTGGTTACAGAACTTCCTGTCGCTGGGTGAAGCGCTTCCTGTTCGTGCTCCACCTGACGAAAACGGATCTCAGGCCGAATTAGAGTCTTGTAAACGGATTGTGTTTCATCTTTACGTGTATGAGTTTACTGAAAATCTAAACGTGTATTGATAAGGAGATATGGATTCAGGAATGGAAAACGTGCGAACGTGTACAGTAGTGAGATAACACTCATAGTGCAGTATGTTGTATTATGAAAAGAATATTATTGGGTAGTGTTTATTGATGAGTGACGGTGGTATTAGATGTATAGTTTATTTGTAGCTCAACAATTCAAATATTTGGGGGGAAACTTTAGAATTAACGAATTTAATGTAATGTAAATGATTTTAAAAAAGCAAAATGAGAACGTAAGGTCTCTTTAATTATTAGTTTTTTTCTTGGGTTTTTGCTTTCTTGGGGTTGCCACAGCGGATGCCCTTCCTGCAGCAACCCACCCACCATTTCTCCCGGCTTGGGGCTGGTACTGAGTCTGCCTGGCGTCTACAGAGGATGGGTATACAGTACTACGCAAACGTCTTGAGCTCCCCATCAACCACATCAATCCTTCATATTAAATGAAATTAAATGATTTATATTAAATTTAAGAAATGGGAGCAAGTGTTTTACTGCAACAGGCTTCAAAGTGCCTAAAGATAAAGTGTACAAATTGGTTGTTTATGTAACAACCTCAGCAGCAACCTCATTTCCCCTCTCGTCTGTTCCAACCACTCAGCATTTCAGCATCAGCAGGGTACTAATCACAAGTCGGATCATCTGTCGTCATCTGCACCGGTTTCTCACTGGTTCATGCCTTAATTTAGATGGTTTTTTTTGTTTGTTTTTTTTATGCCTGAATGATTTCCAGGTCACTATGTGGCTTAACAAAACAAAAACATTCCTCTGAAACTGCTCAGGTATAGGGCTGGGCTTAAAATGAGACTTTAGGAAGCCTGGAAAAGTATACGTCAAGACTACAAAAAAATTTAATAAATACAAAGTATGGCTCTTTGGAAGCAAAATATGATGAAATGAGAGAATGATCAAGACTTTTACACAGTAGTGTACATCTGAGTACATCACAAGTTGTGGGTTAAGGGCCTCACTCAGGGGCCCAATAGGCTGATGGTGCTGGAGTTTGAAAGCATGACCAATAGTGATGGTTATTACTGTTAGTACTACTACTACTACTACTATATTTGCATAAAGTACTTGTGTACAAGTTGCAACTGGTGCTTAATCTTCTTTTAGTTTCTCCTCCAAAATTATTTTATGAGCAAAAAGGATGATAAACAATCTGCCACATTTACATTCATTAAACACAAGATATTATTCCACATCCACTTTCTCAATCACTGCTGATAATGTGACAAATATGTGTCTAAAAAAAATCTCAACCCAAATACAGATCCAATCTAGGTGGGTGTGTCACTCTGGGCAATCATCTAACACTGATACTGATAATCTGCATGACCCTACAGTACACTCTGGGTTAGAAAGCATTCTCGCTTCTTAAAAGTCTTTATACCGTCCTGCCTGTTTTTCCTACTGCAGTTGGTAGTGCTGTTTGACAAAAGTCCAAATTAGTCTAATAATGGAGTTTTTCTACTGTCATGTTTCGATATGTTTTATGCAGAAACAATTGGAAGACAAACAGAATGAGCTCTGATAGCACACTCACATCAGCCTGAAATAAGTGATAAAAAAGGACATCAAATATCCTAACACATTAAGAAGTTTTAGATTGTATATCTTTATTATAATTTATTTAAAAAATCATGGATATTATGATATTAAGGGTTTAAGATCAGAGATACATGCTACTTGAAGCACATTCCCGAATATGAACATGCTTATGAATAATCTTAGCCAGTGGCTGACCTGTAAATCATAGATAAGCAGAAGAAGAAGTGCCTATGATTCATTCGTTGTGTTTACTCTGGCCCCATAAGAAATTTTAATATGGTATGTACTGTTTATTACTAATGTTAAACTATAGTTCATACCATACTATACCATGGTGTTACTGTGGTACATCAGACATTACTACAGTAGACTTAAATAGGAGTAGGTACTGAGCACTTCACCGGGTACCATGATAGTACTATGGTGTGTAACACCTCATGCTGGTACAGTACTTACTGGTACTAAGTTCAGTAGTCATCGGATATAGTAGATCTGTACATATTAGATCTGTTAGTACAATATTAGAACCTGATGAACTTTGGTAGGCACTTTGGTATGCAATAAGTACTATGTATTCAACAATGGTTTGAAAATTATTGAGACCCTTTGGAGTTTACCATAACAGGTGAAATGGCACTGCGTAGGTTACTATATATAGTACATATTTCATTATAGTACATAAACATGTACTATATAACCTTATACATGTACTGTATAATATTTTCGACAGTATCCTCATAGAGTATGTGTTCCATACTACAGTACAGGTATCATTATATCAAAGTATGTAGTATGGTACATGTACCACAGTATATCAAGAAATAATACCATTAGCTTGTATACCTTGGGATGGGTACCATTGGCCTACCATAGTACCTTTCCCATGGTAAAATTTCTCATGTGGTATCAGTTTGTGACCATTCAGGAATGTACCAAAGATATCAATAGAGCGAAGGCAAGAAATACATCATGATTTACTGTACCACATTGATATCTATGGTTAATGATTAGGAACATTTTGAAAGCACCAGTATCCAGACTAAAGATTTAGAGTAGTACAAAAGATTTATTTGAACATACAGTACTTCACTGTACAAAGTGAAGAAGGCTAGCATTTTCTACATCATGGGTCTAATAGATTGTTTAAAACTGTGGTGGCTGCGTGATGTCATTTCCACAAAGCAGAATTATTTCCTGAGAAAACTTGAGAGGACTCAAGGACTCAAAAGCGAAACCATCCTCTACTGCAGGGCTTCTCAAAGTCCTGGGTTTGAAACCCAGATCTGGACCCAGGCTCAAATTGGGAATGCAATAATTCAATGTAATAAAGTTTATGTTTTCTACTTTGAAATAAAATATGATATACTCACCAATAAACTGTTTTCTAGTTTGTTTGAAGCTGTCCCTGCCTGAGATTAAGGCTAAACTGAATAGTTTCTCTTTTTGACAGTTGGCAAACATTTGCTGTTTAACGTCACAGAGTTCAACTGCTGGTTAACAGGAAGCACGGTCAAAATTAGCGATTTAGCGAACAGAAAATAGGCATTCATGTTCTACATATTAGGTCCCCTGCGTGGTGAGTGTGCCACGATACAAATGTGCAAAGGAAAGATCAGTGACTCCATCTAGTGACCACATCATTTTTGTGCCAAGGTGATTGAACAAAGACTGTGCCATTTCTCAGACTAGGCTCCGGGGTATTTAGACTATTTTGTCTTTGGGGCCGTTCACATGTCACATCTTTCGCACGCACAATATTGTTTTTAAATGGAGATGAAAAATCCCAACTTTTTGAGAAAGAAGCAATCAATCAGCTTTACTCATCACTCCTTCTGGATCAACTGGTGAAATTCTTTGTGTTTTCTTCATATTGAAGGATGGGGTGCACCGGAATGTTTTATATTAGAGTGTCTTGTGTTGTCCTTTACTATTGGGTTGAGTTTATTCAGGTATTCCTATGGTAACCCTAACCCTAACCCTTGTGCCCTAAGTCTGCTAGGACAGACTCCAGGACCCATGTGCCGCTGTACACAGGATAAGCCGTATAGAAGATGAATCAATTAACATTTGTACATTTTTTTATGTTGAAAGTTGGAGGTTCATAAATAACAATTTGCAGGCAAACAATGCCAATTCTTTTGCACTAACTTGGAACATATTTTGAATCTTTCTGACACTTGAATGCATGTTGCTTTGGTTTAAGAATCTGATTGTAGCCAGATAGCGGCATTTCTCCAGCTTGAATGTATTTTGTCTCAGACTGCCTTAAATGTGAATGTACGTTACTTGTAACTTATAAGCAAGTTTAAATAGAAAAGTAATTTGCTTATCATCGATCGTTTCGGCCCTTTGACCTTGAATAGAAATCTGCTTTGGACCTTTGAATATAAAATTTCAGAATCCCTGTTCTATTGGGTTAAACAGGACAGTGTGCTGTAATTCTCTACTTTTATAAAACTGTATGCTATGATGTCAGACAGTACTAAGTGTGTTATGCTGATTGTGACTGAAAGTACTGGAATGATCATGGGACAGACTTTATAATTACAGAAACAGATCTTTGCTAGAGTAGGGAAGTTTAAAGTTTAAAGCTTAGCCTCTGATTAAACCTACTGTAGATCGTTTTTTGCTGTCCACCATAATGGAATAAAAAATAATTTGAAACAGGCATTACTGATACCTTTGCGTTGATGTTTTAAGGAAACTAAAATAAAACTACTAATCATAAAAATAATAATAAATAAAAATCTCAACAGTTCATCTCAGATGCAAAATTCAAATGAATCCCTAAGTGAGATATAATCTTGATTAAAGCTAATCTGATACTGTATAATCAGATAATCTATCTGGAGAGATATTATAAATACACTCCAGTGATGCCGCCTCACATCTCCAGGGTCTTATTTGAGATCCCAAGCTCGGGTTTCTGTTTGTTTAAGATTTCACATTTTCTGTGTAGGCTTCCTTCACATTCTCCAGTTTCTTCCCACCTTCCAAAAACGTGACAGTGGTTAAATCATGTACACCAAATTGCCCCTAGGTGTGAACAATATACAGTGTGTGTGTGTGTGTGTGTGTGTGTGTGTGTGTGTGCATGATTGCGTACATGTATGGAGGGACCCCTGTGTAGACTGGCACCCCGTACAGGATGTATTCCCATTTCACACCCAATATTCGTATAATATGCTCCAAATCTGTGATGACCCTGTTCAGGAATAAAGCACTTGCTGAAAATAAATATATGAATCTGATTGTGTTGAATGGAGATTGAAAGTTCAATGCACCTGGATAAATTGATTCTCGTTCAGGTTTAATTCTGAATAAAGATTATGTATAGTAGACGGCATGGCTCAGAGGTTAGTATGTCGTCTTGCACCTCCAGGATCCGAATTCAATTCCTGCCTTGGGTCGGAGTTCCTAAACAGAAGATTGCTGATGAGCAAGGTCCTTAACCGTGCTTACTCCAGGGGTGCTGTATAATGGCTGACCCTACTAGCAAAAAGCTTGGTTATGGGAAGAATAAAGATTTTCACTGTGCAGTGATGTATATGTGAAAAATAAAGGCTGAACTTGGCCTTCAATTTGGTCCCTAGTTGAACTACAGAGGTTCCCAGATGGATGGATGGAAAGATTAGGCATAGTAGTATACACCTATATAAATAAAAGTAAGGTTTTGTCTGTACATTGGTCAGAACTCACTCTTGCAATAATATCTTTACGTTTCATACATTGGAGGACCAGGAACCTGTCTCTGTCTCTATGTCTTTCCAGCCAGATTGTTGTCACAGCATCACGTAAAACTGTCTGGACAGAACTTAATGAAACTTTTGCAATACTTAGATATCCGCCTGAAGTTAACCTGCACCATAAGTGAAATCAAAATGTTGAGTAAATGCAATGTTATGACCAGTTATGTGGAGTAATAATATCATCATCATTATTTATACCGCTTTATCCTGTATTTAGGGTTGAGGGGGGCCTGGATCCTTTCCCAGGATACTTAGGACAGGAGGTGGTGGGGTACACCCTGGATGCCAATCCATCGCAACACCTCCATGCACACAGAGACGGGAAGCAAACCCGGACCCTGGAGGTGCGAGGTGACTTCAATAAGATTAAGATACTGATAAACTACTTGCGCAATGTTAATAAACACCTGCACCAATAGATATTATATAGAAAAGCTAAACTGAATATTTTTACTGGGATTAGTTCATATTTTCACTTTTGCTGAAATAACAGCACTGAACTGTTATAAGTGAATTCTAACGTGCTGGAGTCATTTTAAGACAAAACTTGACTATCTTCATCTGATCTACTTTTTCCAATTTCTCGTCTGTGATTCATGCTCCGGTTACTGAACAGGGAGTGTATTTGATCGTCGATGAAAGAAGTACAACTTAGCAGGGAGTAAGATACTCAAATTACATCATTTCTTTGTATTAATAAGTTTGTCAGAAAGACAGGCAGGCATGTACCTGAAATAATGATATCATTAAAGCTGATCAGCTCATTTTTAAAAAAAAAGACCTTTTAACTCTTTCTACAAGCTCTTGCTAGCTAGTGTAAATTAAAAAAATAAATAAATAGAAAAGTCAGTTTGTTCTGCGTTACTGAGAAGTATTAGTTGAAATTGTGCCTTTGGCGCCATCTTGTGGTGAACTGAAACAGCACAACGCTATTGATTAACCAATCTGGGCGTGGTTTGCTCAACTTCAAGAGAAAAGGCGCCGACTTTGTGATTGGGGGCGTGGTTTTCCGAGCGCCTAAATAAGGGGCGTGTTTTTTTTTTTTAGCTGACTTTAACAGCAGGGGCGTGGTTTCTTCTCAGCCTCTCATCATCATCACTCGGTCTGAAGTTGTTTAAAGCGGAACCTGCAGCTGGTTCGCGCGCGCGCTTGTGTGTGTTTGAGCTCTTTAACGGGACTTGAGTCGTGCTTTCAGGGTCACGTGACGGGACAGGTGGAGAAGGAGATTACTGAGGATTAACACGAGAGAAGAGGAGGGAAAAACGGACAGAGTACACCTGTACACGCTGGTGCGGAAGCAGAGATTTTTTCCCCCCTGTGTGTGTGTGTGTGTGTGTGTGTGTTCAGTTTTATTAAGGTGAGGCTGAAAAAACACCAACAAACACACAAAAAATACAGCTTAGTTACATGGACGGGAAGCGGTTTGCTTCACTGCAGGGGCGTCGAAATGAGACATAAAAGTAACTTCCAGTTCTTAAAAGGCAGCTTTAAAAAAAGCCTTTGTAGTCAAAACTAACAATATTTATGTTTATGCATCAAACACTGTCGATTACAGGTGAAAGAAGTTCTAAAGAAACTTCAAAGAGTTCAGTGTTGGAAACAAAAGAAACATTGTTTAAAAGTAAAACTCCAAACAAATTGTAGAACTGGATACAATGTTTAACATCCCTCTATAGGTGCAAATTGGAGGTCACGTGACATGCACCACTTATGGTAGTAGTAGTGCTGTGGCCTTGAGGAATATATTGTTTGTATTTTTGGGTTTGTTTGTTTTTTTAAGACCCTCAGAACCTAATGAAATTTTATTTAGATGTTCATACAAGGAATGATGATGATGATGAAGAGCCTGTGTACTGTGCAGCTCTTTGCAGGTTGGTTTGGAGCGGTTTGGTGATGGAGTGGAGAGAGCAGACTGCACTCGGGTGCGAGGAGGCGTTCAGCGAGGCACAGCGATGGATGGAGGTACGGCAGAGCACGTCCAACATCATGCTGAGATTTTTGCTTTAAGTTTGCATCAGATTGGGAGACATTCAGAAATAAAGCTGAGCTACCAAACTGTTCTTCTCTTGATCGCTGTATCCCTTTATCAAGAAACAGAAATATGAAGTTCTTCTCGTTTACTCACTCATTCGCTCCCAGTATCATAGGACACGGTGGATCCTGGTATCTCTGAGAGTGAGCCGTACTGAGCAGTATTAAGAGGATTCATGTTATGTTTCTATCATTCTGATGTGACTCAAATCCCATTTTTCTTTTAACGTGATGGAGATCACCGTCTAAACCCACAAGTCTGATTCTCATTTATCAAAGCCTTTATTTGTCACATATACTTTACTGCACATTGAAATTCTTTAGTTGGGACGGAGAGCCCATGATAGGAAACCCCTGGAGCAGATAAGATTAAGGGCCTTGCTCAAGGGTCCAATGGCAATCTAGTGGACCTGGAACTCGAACCAAAATTCATGCAAATTGTTTCCTGTGTGTGTGTTCAGCCTGAAGTGGCTTAAATGGATTTAAGTGGATTTTTTTTTTTTTTTTTTTAAACCATAACGTGACTGTCTGAATCAACAAATCTGATGTTTCTCATATTCAAGTTCTTAAATTAAGCCTTTGTCACATATACATTACTGCACTACTGGGACTTGTGCCGGGATCAGTAATACAGTTCCTTAACCCTCTGAGCTTTCACTGCCCATTTTAATACCTATGGTCACGGATCACACATATATTCAGATATAGCATGTATATACTGTGCGTGTGTGTGTATATATATATATATATATATATATCTATCAGAATTTAGGCAACTTTTTTTCCCCTGTGTGTGTAGTGCTCTAACATCAGTAACACACACAGGGCTTTCATGGCAGTGCTGGTGCAGCAGCGTAGCAGCTAATGTGAAGTGTTTGGCTTTATTTTTTTGTTTTTTTATTTCTTCTGGACCTCAGCAAATGCATCCGATCAGCTTCACTAACAACCCCAGGCATATTTTTTCTAAAACCACATTCACAAACATATTTTTTATTTTTTTGATATTTTTTAACCCAGATGGTGCAAGAAAATGTGTATCGATATGCAGACGCTGTGCCGGAGGATGGACGTGTCCATGTTAGTCACTTGTAATTAAGAATGTGAACCGTCACAAATCTGATCTGACCAAAAATCATGACTTGTAATGTGAATGTAGCCTCACACACTGGGGTAATTACCTTCTGCATGATTTTGCGATACTGAGGGGAAACCAGAGGACCCAGATGGACACAAAACAAAAACTTCAAACATACAGAGGTTTCAAACTCCTGACTGAACCCTAGACTATTCAGAATACATGTTCAGTAATTCCATATTGTGAACAAACAAGTTAGTTTTGCGATTTCAGTTGTGGTCTTGCAGATGTAACTGCTCGTTCTCTCACCAGCCTAAACGTAAAAAAAAAAAATCATTTTAAAATGATGCGTGTTATGTAACTGAGAAACCGCAGAGTGTGAACTCCTCCATCCTGAAGACTTCCTCATGGTTGTTAACCTGCTGTCTGTTACAAAGACACTCTGACGCTGGAGACTCAATCCATAAATGTTGAACCTCCACTTCATTACAATACACACACATTGTTTTATTATTTATATATTGTATTTAAATAACCAATTTTATTAGTGTTTGCAGGATTATCAAATACTTAATAACTACTATGACTTGCTAGTATTCACATACAGTACTGTACTGTAGAGCTGAAATGTGCTTCAGTTTGGGTTATTTTTTCTTTCTTATCTCTGATGTCTGATCAGAAGCCAGTTCTCAGTGTTGATGATGTGTTTTATGATTTGATAGCCGCACGCTAATAATGGATTTGCAGTGCCTTCACGCTCTCTTGTTGTGTTTTCTCTGATGCCTGAAATGAAATTCGTGCAGCTTTAGTGTTTGAGTCATGCTTTTCCGGTTCAGACAGGGTTGCCAGGGTTTGCCTTTTTTTACACCAAGTTTTATTGCAGGAACCTTCGGCTAGTCTACAGTCTCGAAGATTCAGTTTTAACGCAAGTAGTATAAAATAAAAATGAGTTCCAGTAATTTGATCAAACATAGATGATGGAAGTGAATGCAGGCTGGTTTTGGGGTCGGTATCCACTGCTGATTAAATATAGGCATGTTGCAGCTACTGCGAATCAGCACTGTGTGTAAAGTTTCCTTAAGATGAGGGATTAAAAAAGGTGATGATGATGCATGTCCTGATTTTCAATGCTTGCGCCTCCTGAGCTTGTTAAAGGCCCTTATGTGGTTTTTAGGTAAATTTAAAAATGGACGAAAGCGGCTCCGGCTGTGGTTCAGTGTTGCTATGGTAAAACAAATCACTTCCTGTTTGAACACACAACCGTTTCCTTTTCTGTGCATGCAGCTCTTCTTTTAAGCACGCACTCACTTGCATGCCATTCTACCATTTCTCAATGCCAGTCTATAACGCACATTAGATACCGTATTTGTCTCGGTCGTCTCCCTGCTGACTCACCTGCTTTAGTTTGGATTTGTTTGTGCATTTCTCTTTAGATCACTTGGGTTTTGTAAAGGGGTTGCTCACTCACTTCCATCTGTTTCCTAGAAATTCTTGCTCCAGCCTTTTCACTTTCCACTGTCTGAGCCGGACCCCTGGCTGCGTATGATTATGTCGGCTATTGTCAGAGCGACATTCCATCCTGGCAAACGAGCTGATGAGAGAGCACACGCTGGCCGAGCACAAAAGCCCTCAGTAGGACCCCTAATTCCTTTTTGTTCATTAAAGCCCATGAGGCAGGAGGTCTGGTGGTTGCTCTCTCACACACTCCAGACTGTTCAGATGAAGCCTGATTGCTTTATTTATATGTTAATGTGTAATATAATTTTCTGTAAATTGGGAGAGATCAGACACGCAACTTCCCTCGTTACCTTTACTATTAGTCTCACGTATTATTATAATTTTTTTAAATTTATTTTTATTTTATTTATTTATTATTTTTTAAAATTCTGATCACACATCATTGGTATTTGGGTAGGAATTCTTATCAAAGCAGTTTTCCAACTTAGTTCTTGTAATTGGCCGGAAAGTACCCATGTGCTTAATTAATGGCACCTTAATCTTATTTATGGTCCTCACACATATATATATATATATATATATATAAATATGAAATAAAAAATAAAAAAAATTTCCTTCCCTGGAATGGCCACCGAAAACTTTTTTTTTTTTTTTTGATTTTTAAAAATTTTTTTTCCTAAAGTTCCCGTTTTCGTGTTAAGATGATACATTTGGGACCGGTTTCAGACTCCTTTTCTACCATGAGCTTTTCTTCTAGCTCGCTTTATTTTATTAATTTATTAATTAATTAATTTATTTTACATTTTTTTTTTTTTTTGTTGGATTTTTCCCCAATGTTCTCCCTAATTTAGTCGTGTCCAATTCCTCCCCGTCACTAGGGGTCTCCCACATTAAGGCTACTACTACCACTCAGTCTGGGGGGCCGAAGATTATCCCGCGTTTCCTCTGAACCACGTGACGTCAGCCCCTATTACATTGGGAAAAACTGTAGAACAAAAATATTTAACCTCTTCAAATATGTCCCCTAACTCGCCCCAAACTCGCTCCTGCTCGAACTGCATTTTATAATGGAGAGGGTTCATCAGCAAAAAAAAAAAATTTAAGAACTACCTTTTTCTTTTTTTTCTAACAAATTCTCACTCAGTTTTGGACATGCTGATATCTTGTATCGAAATTGCAGACCATACCGGTTCAAATGGAGAATGTTGGACAAACCCTTTGGGAGATGAGTGTTACAGTAAGTCCCGAGTGTTAGTTTGGGATCTGACCCAAAAATCAGATTTTCAAACAGGATTTAATTAATTTTGCACTACGGTGCATTTCAGCTTACGTTCACGGCGCGAGTCAGACATGCAGCCGCGGGTGTCGCTGATCCAAACCACGCCGCCTATATGGTCATTTCTCTCCACTTGTTAAAAACCAGTGTTTCAGTTACAGGATCTAATACACAGAAGTGATGATTTTGCAGAAGTGATGAGTGAAATTAGTTTGTTCTCTTCAAGGGGAGTAAAATTCTATGTTCTGATCTGATCTGGTACAGGAAGTTCATCATCTGAATCAATAACATTTTCTGGTTTCAAAACATGAATTTTATTTTTTTGCCCAATGTTATTGAAAAAGTTCCTGAAGTCCTCACTACTGCATGTGTTGATGTGATGTGGTGGTTTTCCATTGTGGTCTTATTCCTGGTTAATTTTACTAGAGAGCTACAGTACTTGAGAACTTTTCCTTCTTGACGTACTTCGTACATCTGAATTTCAGTAGTTGTAATTAATCCTGATTACGTTTGGTTATTAACACTAATGGGCCAAGGCAGAAACTCAAGACGTTTACTAAATGTGTAGAAAATGATCCTTTTCTGTCTAATTTAATTCAATTAAAATGTCTTCAAGGCCTGCCGCATTAACAGCAGATTGTAATGCGACGTTTAAAATGATTTAAAGATTCTATAACTCAATATATTTTTATTCGGGGGTATTTTAACTTATTCTGGTTGAATCCTTTTCTTTGCAGGAAGTGACGAAGAAGAGATTTGGGAGCAGTAACTTTAGGTCTGCCCTGGAGAACGGAGTCCTGTTGTGCGAGTGAGTGAAGAATAAAGCACTTGTACTTGGTCTGCGCACATCATCCTGTTTTGAACAGACTGAGTGACGATGAACTGAGAACTGTTTGATCAATCCGATCTGTTTTTTTCTCTTTCTTCTTTCAGCCTGATCAACAAACTCAACCCTGGGATCATCAAGAGGGTGAACAGACTCTCGACCCCCATCGCTGGATTAGTGAGTGGCATTTTATCACATCTACCTTTTTAAAGAAGTTCTCCTTCATGCGAGGTGTATACAGGAACAGTTTGAGCCGTCACACTCTCATTACCATCATCTCCAGTGTAAAGGAAAGAAGTTCAGCCTTTATTCTTCACACATACATTACATTAAACTGGTGTTTTTGCGTACATCTTTGCCCTACTTGCTTTTATTTTAAGTAACAGCAGAACAAATCTCATGGCTTAAATGATCATGTTTGAGCTGAGCTGCTTTTACACACTTCCCACTTCCCCCCTGCAGGACAACGTGAACGTGTTCCTGAAGGCCTGTGGGAAACTCGGGCTGAACGACGCACAGCTCTTCCACCCCGGAGACTTGCAGGACGTGTCCACTCGCGTGACCGTCAGGTAATCGCACACAACACACACCAAAAGGTTCAGGTTCGAGAAGATTGCACAAACTGGAATTTTCGTGAAGTCTGGTTAATCAATAAGGTTCAAACCTTGCTTGCATTAGTGTACACCGATCAGCCATAACATTAAAACCCAAAGCATTGAGTACACCAGTATTGTATGGGTTCCCTTGTGCCACTGGGGCAGCTCTGTCACCTATGGGCGTGATGCCGCAAGACCTCTCATGCCTGGCACCGGGACGTTAGTGGTGGACCCACGGGGTGCTGTGGGTTGCAGGGTGGGGCCTCCATGGGTCAGACTCGTTGGTCCAGCACATTCCTTGGATGATTGGTCGGATCGAGATCTGAGGAATTTGGAGGTCAGATCAACACTCTTGAACTCTGTGTCTAGCTGGGAATGGCTGGGTGTTCTGATCGAGGAGAATCATAACTAACATTAACGTTTTTCAGCAGTTAGTGCTGCTTTGGCTTTTCTATTGGATGGGACAGGATGAGCTGGCCTTTTCTCTCCTTTTGTACATAAGTTTCATTATAGAGTTTTATTCATGGCATGGATTTCTCTATAAGGTAACTTTAACTGATGGCCACTAAATCAACACACAGTCCAAAGAAAAAGCAAGTTTGGAGAAAAATCGTTTTACAATTTAAAAACAAACATCATTTTGATAAATTATCAGATTGTAGACTTTTTATTTTGGATGTTTTCAAGTAAAGCAAGCATGGTGACACATGGAGATATTTCTTCGGTCTCTTCTCAGAATGTCAACTTGAGTTATAGTGTTTGACACTAAGGGTTAAAGCCCTGCTCGAGTCTGAGTCTTTAAACGCCGTGTCCATGGTGAGTGTGTTTGGAATCTGCCTACGTGAGGGGTGTGAGGGAATGTTATTGCTTTACCACCTGACCCGTGACCCGTCGTTAAACCACTCAGGATAACCGATGCGCAACAATGGACCACTGGTGTGACCGCAGAAATGCGTGTTTACTCTAGACTAAAATAAAAAAAATACAGAGATTCAAAACTGACTAATGTCAGTGAGCAAGTGTTGGGGCCGTCCATTTTATATCTTTAAATGGTTTAATGAGAGCATACACGAGGCAAAATAATACCCAGATATAACAGGAAGATGCCAACGTGTGCATAGTTTAGAACAAACCACCTGTAGGATTATGGAGGAACAGTGACTTCAAATGCAAAGACAAAATGAACCTTTGAGTATAAGGTCATTTGACCTTATATTTTTTTGAGTCAGTTTGGTGATAAATGAATTGCCGCACAAATGAATCACTGAACTTGACTCGCTTCCTTTCTTTCCAGTGCAGTCGAGTAAGATTTAAAAAGTACAAATGAATCCATTGCTATTATAGACTCGCCACTATATAATGATTAGGGAAATACTGTACGGTTAACTGTGCAGCGCTTCTCCACTGCTCCGCTACACCATGACGTGGGCGACGTCAGCACACACTTGTTGGGTTTGGTTGGGTGGAAGCTTCCAAATTTAGCCTCGCAACCCCATGCCGTGCTGAAACTATAGAAGATCTACATATGTTGAGTGTCTATTTCCGTCCGACTTTCACCCACCTGCCCTTATTGCTGTTTAACTCCAAGTCTGTCGGTACAGACCCCCACGCGACCATGTGACCGCTCCCGAGTGGTGTTAATGTTAGAAAGTGTCCCGCTGCGCCGTAGACCACGTGTTTCGGGTTCACATAACGTGTGCTCCTGTGTAAACACGTGTCGAGTCAGTTGTTTTGATGGAATTTTGCCGATCAGTGTCGATCTCGGGAAGTGTATCGGAGTAAAGCAGCTGCTCCGATCCTCCAGCTGACTGGTTTCACTTCTGTCCTTACAGGCATCAAGAGACCTCCAGGAGGCTGAAAAATGTAAGTCCAATTGATTTGATTATTTTCACTTCTGAATGGACAAATTGTGATGCAGTGTTTTCGTGACATAGGATCAGCTCAAGAATTATTAGCAATTGTATTTAAAACGTAAGACATGCCAACTTTACAATTTTTAAGATATTTGCAAGACAATTACTTGGTGGTAATAAAAAGATGTGTTCCATTAGATGTGTATCATTTAATGGGGGTTTTCACGGGTATGTTTGGCTGAGCTTGAGGTAACATATATGCTACTTTGTAATTCAAATGGAAAACACCCTTATCATGAAGAAAAAAGCCCATGAAAATATCATTAGTCCATCTCAAAATTCAATAGTCTACTGTAAAATTTTTAAAACGCGTTTGAGCGTGCAATTAAATTCCACGCAAATGAAGTCGTAAATTCAATCCGTTTCAGTGTGATAATTATTGGCACCCCATGCGCAAGGTACTCGACTTCCCTTTTTAAACATATCGGTACCTTCAGCTATACCTCAGTGGTACCTCTGTGTATGAAATTTAACGTGTTCCAGAGGCGAGTTTTAAGTCTAAATTCCCATAGGAAATAACGTAAATGCAGATAACCCATAAATATTACCAATAGTACCAATTTTCAAAAGTATAATCATATTTTTGCATATTACAAACAATAAAACATTTAGAAAAGACATGTGAATTAAGTAAAATATGAAATAAATGGACATTAAACATCACTTAACCTTAATTTATGATTCCTCTGAACTGTCCTTAAGAACAAAGTGAGATTGTTCTCTTTGATGTGATCCTTGATGACACTTTTGGCACCCGTGGTGCTTCATCTTCACTAAATCTTGAACAAAATGGCAAAAAAAAAAAAAAAAAAAAAACAAAAAAATGGGTGAACGCTCTTCGCCTAGAGCTGGGCGG
>JAQMYG010000010.1:6697798-6717759 GCA_030014215.1 Clariallabes teugelsi
GTGTTTAAGGAGAAATTGCAATCATATTTCCTAAAGTTTGTAAATAAAAGGATATACTATGCATTTTATTTCAATGTTTTTTTTTTTGCCATGCTTGTTATTTTAACCTGGCGAGCCACTAGGTGGTGCTGTCAGTGACCATTTTTGTCTCCAAGTGTTACTGAATAGCAAGATTGCCAGGTCTGTTGGAAAAACCTCTACAAAATTCACCAGTGTATCACCCATCATCATGATGTCCCCATTTAGAGGTAGGGATTCTGCTCAATTTTAAAATATTCAACATTTCCGAGGTTGGATTTATTTATCCAGAACTTTAACAAAGGCAGGAAGGTATGGAGTCGTACCTGGATGACCTGGGTAGTGTTCCTGTAATTATTCAGTTTTCCTTAACTACAGATCTTTCAGCGATTTTTAGCAGATGACTAGAAGCTTGCAAAGAAGCTTCTTTTCTTACAGGTATGTCCTCCGAGATCAGTGTGCTGTCTCAGACAGTGAGTCATAAAGGGAGCTGCCTTTATTGTAGGTTTGGACACAAGCCCATCATGTGTGAGTGTACTGTAGGAATTGTAGTATTTATTTCTCCTGTTGTGTGTAAATGTAGAATCAGTCTGTACAATTTTAAAAAACAAGTTATATTGGTTCGTTCCTGGTGGAGTGGTGGCTTAGTGGTTATCACTGTCGCCTTGCACCACCAGGGTCCATGATAAATTCACGGCCAGATGCCTCTGTGTGCGTGGAGGTTGTATGTTCTCCCAATGCTTGGTGGGTTTCCTCCGGGTACTCCGGTTTCCTCCCTCAGTCTAAAGACCTGCAGGTTAAGCTAACTGGCGTTGCCAAATTGCTCGTAGTACGTGTTTGCCCTGCGATGGATTGAAGCCCTGTCCAGGGTGTACCCCACCTCATGCCCTAAGTCTCCTGGGATAGGCTCCAGGCCCCCAGCGAGCCTGTATATACAGTAGGATAAAACGGTATAGACAGTGAGTGAGTGGTGCTTTCCTGCAATTCTAGAATGTTTTTATCTGAATTTTATACATTTGTGTTAATTTTTTTTTCCATGGACAAGGTTTGACTAATAGTCATCAACACAAATACCACATTGAATTTAAAAAACATTTACATTCACGCTGAAGATGTGAGCGAAGTCAAGGCCTTTCAGTTTTTAATTCAGTGGGTTTGACAAAAGTATGGCATTGACCATTTGGGAATTACCCCTGTTTTCAAACACGCATCCCCATTTTGGGGATCATAAATAACAACCTAACATTATTACAAACATGAGGATTGCCTTTAATAATTTATGTATCGGGATGCATGACTAGAAATCTTAAATGACTCTGTTTATGCAAAAATAAACCAAACCAACAATAAAAAGTGAAAAATGCATTCTACATAAAAATAACTTGTCACTTTTTCTCCCTGGTGGTTTCTCCCACCATTTCTTTCGTGGCAGGTGCACATAATTATAGGTTGTTTAGGACAGTGTAAGATGTATGCTGTCTTCTAAAACTAATCAGATAACAGACGGCAACATTTCCTTGGAAGCATTTTGTTTTAGACGTGACTCAATGCTTTTCTGTCTCAGCCCTAAAAGGCAGCATTTTTATTTTATTTTTTTTGTTGGTTTTAAGACCAACGTAGCAGCATTTTAGACATCAGAGCCTAAACGAAACCATGGGAAATATCAGATGTCTTGGTAGCTTCCTAAGAAAAGAAAAGCCAATAGAGAGTTGCATTATATGCACTTTGCTTGCACTTAACTGCTAACCGAACTTCCTAGGGATACAGTATGTTATACTGAGAAACTGCTTTGTAGTACAACTCATGAACTCTGTACTTCAGAGATAAATTTCAGGGTCGTGGTGAATATCCCAAGAGAAGGCCGTTCATGTGGATTCTGCTCATAAACACTGAGCACATGACCTCTATTAAACACAACATAAAACTCGAACAAACTCTTCCGTGGTCTCCATTCAGTAGGACGTGCATGATCCAGCTCTACCGGGAACTGACTACGGAATCCACTTATGATCGAATTATGGGAGAACCGTGGCTCTGGCTTGCAAGAAGAAAAGTAAACAGAGGTCTGAAACTTAAAGTGCAGTGTTACTAATATTTCCTGTTTCCTCCTTGATATTTTAGAATCATATAGTAAGGGAGGGTGCAGGCTAACATGCTTCCTCCGATACACATGAAGCCTCCTAACACATCTTTGTTAACTGTTGCTCAAACACCATTAGGGAGTGGCTTGACCAATCCTTAGAACATCGCTATCTGAACCCTTTTACTTGCATGAGCTCTTGGACTCCCATGACTGCCTAGTGCTTCTATGAGCATGGGAGAGTGTGGACAATATGCTCTCTCTAGGCTTCCGGCTACTAATGGCTGGAGCATCACCCGGGAACTGAACTCGCCATCTCCAGATGATGGAAGATACCCATGTCGAAGCATTCCTAGAAGTGACCGTCCCAACAAAACTTAGGAACACCATGTTGTTGGTCAGTCTGACAGTGGACTGTTCCAGAGACAGCTAGGAAATCATGAAATCTGGCTTTCTACTATTAACAGAATTATAGCTCAAGGGGAGACAAGGGGAAAACCCTTAACGGAGTCCTGAACTGGTCAAACTCTGTCTTCTGAAAGACATATTTGTGCCCTGTCTTTCAATGTTTAGGGGAGTTGTCTTCTTTCATCCCTCGCTATTGATTGGCTCATCCTCTCAGCCGATACGTTGCTGTGGGAGCCGGTGGATTCCGACTATCATTTACGATCTTCTTCCACTCTTGTCGGTCTGCAGAATTGCACTTGGCCTCATCAATGGTCAGTCGTTGGCTCCGCAGATCTTTGATTTGTTTGATCCAAGTTTTCTTTGGTGCTGCTCGTTGGACCCTTCAATGGTGTGCCCGCTCTCTTCACATGATTTTGTATGGTAGCCTATTAGTGTTCATTCTGCAGATGTGGCTAAACCATCGGATTTGGTATTCGACTGCCGGTTAATGGTCGCACCAGATTCGAATTGTCTCTTTTTGGTGATGGTCCAGTAAAGATACACCTAGTATCTGGCGAAGGCATTTCATTTGGAACACCTCACCGCCTATTGAACACCTATTGTTTCTATAACATGTACAGGAAGTTTTTTAGGGGCAAATCTAAAAAGAAATGTTAGAAGAAATACAATTTAAAAAACGAGTACAATCTCATCTTTGATATGGTGATGTTTTTTGGATGATGTTTTAATATTTATGGAAGGAGTCTCCAGTGTCGGCTGTTTGGAGCATTTACAGTAGGAGTTTTTTTCCTATAGGGAAAGTCTTCGGGACAGAGAACGTTTGACTTTGTTTTCTCAAGTTTGGTAATAACCGTTTTATAGCTATTGAAATAAGAGAAATGCTAACTGACTTATTTCCCTTACTTGCTCAAATGATCTTCCTATAACAGCATGCTAACATTGTTGGTTTTATTCCTGGATTATTACTACTGTAGAAACCTGTGTATCGAAGGCAGTTAATACAGCAATGAGTGGCCTTAATTCTACTGTCTGGTTTCTGTCTTCTCGTTCTCTCTCTTAGATCCTTAGTCTTGCCTTCAGTTCCTCAGTGTAAAGTAGATATAAAGAAAGTGAGCATTTAGGTTAACTACTGTACTTGCTCAACCCAATCGAGTTTCCTTGTAGCTGTACTGTTTCCACACAAACTTTCAGGAAGTAAAAGTGTGCTATGCAAACCCAACAGAGATTGATTTTGGATTATAATTCCATGTGAAAAAAGAAATTATATAAAGCAGTCAAATTGAATCAAGGCCAGGTTTCCACATGTGCCCATGGGTGCCACCTGCAATTTTTCCGCCACTGCCAGATGTCTGAAATTCTAACCCAATACCCTTTTCATCTTTTGTTTTTTTTCCCCTTGGCATTTAGTCTCGTTCTTATCTAGGCCTTGCTTCATCCATTTATATGTTGTTTTTTATGTGTGTGTGTGTGCTGCATCTTCAAGGCAAATTCAGTGCCCTTTCCTAAGAGCAGAGCAGCAGAATCCTGCTGCTACACAGGAATACCAGATCACAACATTTGGGTCACTTAGCTGCCTTTTTTTTTGTCTTCCTTTTTCTCTTTTGACCCATTCTGTCCCCTCCATACCAGGAATCTAGTCCTTTCCTCACGAGTCCCTTATGTGCCCGCTGGGCTTGGTTGTTTTAAAATCCTCAGTCTTTCCCTAATCTCTAACAGAAGACGACATCCTTGGGAAAGGGCCGGCTATGAGAATGATTATTACTGTACACTTGGGATATGCATATAAGTGATACTGGACTGCTTCTGAATCTCTGTAGTTACAGATAAGATCTCTTCATCTTTCCTCTAGTGAAAACATTGGTCCTCATGCAGTTATAATCCACACGGATTAGTGAAATGGTTTCCTTATGTCGATACGAAACGTTAAAGCTCATTCGTCAAGAGAGTTTCCTCTCTTCCTAAGTGGACTTACTAAATCTGTTCCGGGAGGTTTATATCTTCTGGTAATAAGATGTAAACACAAAGTGCTTAGGATGTTAAGAGGATGACGAACACAGTTGTGGATTTCCCACGGGAGAAGAGGTTTTGTAAGAAGTAGAAAGCCAAGGAAAGTTAGCACTTTGGGCAGGTTTTGATCTCCTGGTGATCAAATAGACCAACACTCATGACTAAATCATTACAGGGAAGGAAAAATGTATTAGATGGGCTACTTTATCCAATACATCAATGTCATGGCTGTATTTAGAAATGTCCACCAACTAAAAATCAGCAGCAGTGTTGTGGGCAGTGATAAACGCTAGAGTATGATTAGCACAAAAGATGATGGGCTTTAGTCTCTATGGGGCTTCTATTTCTTTTTCAACGACAATGGACATCCAACATGTAACCATATGTGGACCATCCCCAAGGCAGGCGCAGAGTGACGTTAATTGCTATTCTCCAAAAAAACAACAAGATGAAGGACAGTGTGTTGGAGAAATATTAGTCTTATGTGTACCTCCAAGATAATGTGAAGGTGTTAAAGCAATCTTTGTTACTAATAATATGTGAAGCGTTGTGTTGTACCTCCTCGCCTTGTCGATAGTGCCTGACTTCACCAACACTCTTGTAGCTGGATGAGCCTTAGTCCTTACAGCCACGCTCTAAAATATAGTGGACAGTCTTCCCAGAAGAGTGGAGCTCATTAAAACAGCAAAGAAAGGTGAAATCTGGTATCTGATATTCAACAAGCATATACAGCATAAATAATTGGTCAGGTGTCCACAAACGTTTGTCTGTACAAACATCAGTTAGCCTACTCTGCAAGTCTGGACTGTCGGGGGTACTCGGAGGAAACTCACCAAGCATGGGGTGAACTTGCAAACTCCACGCACACACTCCGAGGCAGGAATCAACCCCGTACAAAACCTGTTCAAGCGATTGACTGTTTTGAAGGAAGACCTCTGAAGCTCTTCTACAGTAGTGGCACATTGTGGGACAATCGTATAATGACCTACTATAAGACGAGCTATTAAGCAAAAGATTTACCGGCTTCGTCTAGACGGTCTGTTCCGAGAAAAGCAACGGAGGAGACAAAAATCCATTAATAGCATCCATATCTCCCAGCGTCATCCACGTTTAACGACAGTCATAAGAAGCTTTCATCAGTATAACCATGTAATTCTTGGTGTGTGTGTGTGTGTGTGTGTGTGTGTGTGAATGTGTGTGAGAGAGAAAGTAAGAGAGTGTGTTTATGACTTTGAGTCACTTTGGGCCACTTCTTTTTCTCTCAGCAGGTGGTTCATTATATCCAAAAAGAGAAACATTGTCCCACTCAACCTCTCACTTGCTCTTCCTTTTCCTCCTTGGGGCTTTCTTATTGTGAACGCTGATAGCATCTAAGCTCTCCAAGTGCTCTGCTGTTGATATGCAGATCAGGAATGCTAAATGTCAAAGAGGTCGTTCTTTGGAAATGTATTTAAATATATGGTGATTTATTGTGTTATTACGCTTTTATTCGACTTAATAAATGACTGCATGCATAATTGAGCAGGAGCTCAGGAACATCGCTGGCCTCAAATGTTTTGCCAATAAACACCGCCCTGTGGCAAAGGATCTGAGCGGACAAACGGAAAACCGCGTCCCCAGACGAGCGAGAAATGTGGAAACACTGAGGAATTAAAGTAGTGCGTAGGTCGAACTTTGTGGTTTATTGCTCCTTGTTTCTAGGTGTGTGCGGGTTTGGCTCTCTGATTGGCTGAAAGCAGAATTCTAGTTTGAGTTTATGTTCAGGAACAGGCTCTAAATTAAGATGGTTTATCAGCAGGACAACGCCTGTGGGACAACTCAGGTTGTGTCTCAGTTTAGAGTTGTCAGATTTTCAGTGGACGTGAAGCAGCCAGAGAAGGAGAAGGAGGAGGAAGAGAGATGGTGAAGGAAGACGACAGGATGACAGAGATAAGAGCTGGTGGGTGGATACTGAAAAAGAAGGAAGTGTTCACACCGACTGCGACCCAATGAACACTTAAAAAAATAAATAAATAAAAAAATAAAAAAAAATACACACACACAGTCCATTCCAGGTCAAATTAAGTGTTTCTGTTTCTTCTTTGATTCCTGTTTTTCTTTTTTAAAAAATCTTCACATTTTGTTTCTCTTTCATTTTTTTCCTTTCAATTCCTCCTTTCTGGTATTTCTTTAGGTACAGTACTCCTAAATTGCTTTGCTTTATATTCTCGCTATCTTGTATCTTTTTTATTCCCATATATATTGGTTATTTTTGTTTGTATAATCTTTCCTTCTTTATTATTATTTCTTTAATAAATTTTTTTTAATTTCCTTGTTCATTTTTTTTCATCTAAATTATTTCTTATTTTTCATTCATCTTAAATTTTTTCATTTGTATTTGTCTCATATGTTTATTTGATGATCTTTTTATTTGTATTTGCTTTTTTTAAAAACATTTTTTAATTATTTCTTTGTTTAATCTTTGTTTAATCTTTAATTCCTTATTTCCATTATCTTTCATTCTTCTTTCTCTTCTTTCTGTTTCTTAAATATTTTTTTTCCATTCTTCTTTAATTTTTAACATTTTCTCAGCATTCTTTTTTCCTTTTACTACTTCCTTTTTCCTTTGCATTTTAAATAATTTCTCTTCAGTCTTCCTTAGTTTTATTAAGTTGTTTCTTTCTTTTTATCTACATCATTTACAATTTTTTTATTTTCTTTTTATTTCTTTCATTTCCTTTTTTCTGTCTTTACCTTTTCTTTCACCTGATTCCATTTTATTCTTAATTTTCTCTCTCTCTCTCTCTCTCTCTCTCTCTCTCTCTCTCCACCATGTTCATACTGTACTGTAGCTTCATCCATCCTTCTCTTCAGGGAGGACTAAGACATCTTAATCCTTAAATCACATTTGCTCCACTCAGCTTGATGAATGGAAGAGTCGAAAGTTTACCATAACCATTAATATAGACAAGAGCTGTTTACATCCTAAAGGTCACATGAGTAATCCATCACGGGCGGAAATCTTTCGGCCTATAATGACTCTGAACGTAATAAAAACACAGCCAAACTCCACAGGGCGCAGTCCAGACGACAGGTTTTCAGGGGAACAAAAAACCTGTTGCGATTACAAGAAGGTGGCCTTTAGGTTTTGCCTGATTGAACAGCTTTTGAACTACATCTGTTTGATTCTGTGATGAAAAACAGGGGCAATGCTAAAAATAAGTGTCTTAGCATGACTCATCATGACAAGTCTGAGGCAGTCTGTTTTCCTATTTTTTTCGGAGCTGTGTGATTCTGCAGTGATAGATGTGCTACTGTTTTCTCCATTTTGGGAAACTGCTTACTGTATTATTTCTGCTGTATCTGTGTGTGAACGTTTTTCCTGAGCATGCCAAAAGCTCGGTCATTTCTGAAGATGCTGCAGTTTGGCTCAGTCGGCCCATCATGCCGTAGGTCATTCAGTCTCTTAGACTTTACGTTTATATGCATACTGTTTTCTGTCAGGCCTGCTTGCCTTGCACATTTACATGCTGTCTCTAATTTCCTGTCTGTCTGTGTCATTGTGCTCATTCTCATTATAAAAGACATACAGTAGGAAGCCTTTGTGCGGTTACCACGCAGTCATTTCTTATTCCGCTGTCTCTAATAGATCATTTATCTTCCTTTCATTGGTTTTGGTCTCATCTCTGGATAACAGGGTGACACTGGGCCTTATTTAAAATTCCAATGATATACAAACTGCTGTATTTTGTACAGCAAGAGGAAGAGAGAATAAAGAAACGAGGGGGGATGGACTTTCCCTCTGTTCAAAATAAAAGGTCAATCCTGTTGACCTGGGGCAAACTACAGGTAATGCTTAGCTTTGACATAAAATTATTTAAAAGGAGAATATCAAGGATTTTAAAGTTTTAATGGAATAAAAATTTTTTAAAAAACTGTTGCTATGCAATTGGAAGCCTTTTTACCCTGAGCATAAACTAGCTAATCTATGAGCCTGCACATTTAGCTAGCTAGCACACATTTCATTAAAACACTAATGAATACCAACATTTACCTCAGATATGTTGTTAAAATACTAAGAAAAGATGTTATATGATTGAATTCGCATTCTTATTTCAGTTAGCCTTGAACGCAAAACTAACAGTGTTTTTGAAAACATTGTTGCTAGGCAACTGGAAGCTGCATATAAGCTAGCTTATCTCTGAGGCTATAATCAATATAAAGATAAAATATAGAGCGGATATAACACAGAACTGTAAGGAGTACCAACATTTACTTCAGATATGTTCCCTATATGTACAGTAGCACTTATTACACTTGGCATCAAACCCAAACTGAAGCCTTTTTTAATTTAATTTAATTTTTTAATAGAATAAAAAAAAAAATGAGAGAAATATAAAATACAAAACAAAAAATTCATACTGTATATATTACAAACTGAACAATCTTCAAAACGTTGTGGAAACTCTAGGTAAGCTTTCAGGCTTTTATTACCTTGCACATCATAATGAAGGCTTTTTTATATATAAATAAAGACAGAATGATGGTAGAAGTGAGACAAAATGTTAAATAATGCCAACATTTACCTCACGTGGAATGAACATAAATGAAAGTGTTACTAGGCAACAAGAAAATGTATTGAATTTAGCATATAAACTAAGCTAATCTGTGAGGATGGAGATTTTGCTAGCTAGCACATAACCATGAAGTCTTTTTAAAAGCAGTTTAAAGACACAATGATGACAGAAACGGAATCAAATGCCAACAGAATGTCAACATATTTACAAATTCGTAACATTTACCTCAGATATGTTGTTAAACTATTAAACATAATGACACTCAAAGTTATTACACTTAGCATCTAACTTGCGCGGGATCGGCCATATTTATAAATGCTAACGGCATCATGGCCGCATGGTGGCTTAGTGGTTAGCTATAGTTTAATTCCCGCCTCTGGGTTTGTGTGCATGTTCTCCCTGTGCTTGGTGGGTTTCTACCAGTTTCCTTCTGCAGTCCAAGGACATGCACATTAGACTTCCAAATAGCCCGTAATGTGTGAATGTGCGTGTGAATGTTGACCGGAGGTCCTTCCAGGATTGTAAAAATAGGAATAGTCACCATTGGGCTCCACAGAGCTTAATTCAATATAAAGGTTTCTTAGATGGATTGATGGAATGGCATTATGTGTTGGTAATCTCACTTCTAGAATGCTGAATAATACATATAAAGCAGGAACACAACAACCCTTTCAACACGTTTGTTTAGAAAGCTTCTACCGTTCTGGCTTTTAACTGATTTATGGTGGTTCAGACGCTTTAGTTAATAAACCTTCATCCCCCTCAAGGCTGCAGGTGTATGAGAAATTGCTTTAAGGTAATGGCCCCATGCTGGGCCTTATGGACAGCAGTGGGGGCTTAATGATGCACAGAAGGGAAAAAAAAAACTTTAGGGTATAGCACAGCACTTCTTAACTGTTTATGCAGCTGAAGTGGTACTGTATACAGCTCTCTTGCTAATTACAGGTAGAACATATGGAAAAATACCGCACGTGTGGACAAAGGTTGGCAGCATAAGTATGTAAATTGTATATTGCGAATTTTGGTAATACTGGGTTGTCCTCAACGACGAGGAACCCTAATTTACTTTTGGTTGGTATTTCTCTAGAAATTCCATAGTGTACAGTATGTTAAAGAGAGGTGTTTTTTCTTTTATATGCATACTTTTACTGTTGCATTAAAATCTGTTCATATCGCTAAGCTTTCATTTGTTGTCTAACAATGAAGTGCTGTTGAAATTATGTTCAATTATGCCTAAGTCCATGACTTCAGCAGAGCTCTGTCCCTATCAGTTTGTACAGTGAATCTGTAATTAATCATCACAAGTGGGAGACATAAATGGATTTAGACTGGGATTTGTTTTATTTGTTTTTTTATGGCAGAATATCCTGAAAGGATTTGAACATGTAGTGAGCAATTTTTTTTTTTTTTTTTTTTTTTTATAAAAGAGATTAGTGGTTCTCGACCCTGGACCTGTAATAACGGGACTGTGCTCCATCACACCTGTTCTATCACTTATTTCTTTTCACCCCTTACTGAGTAATCATACAGTAGTTGTGTTGAACCTGGACTTCAAAATGGTGTTTTTAGTAGGATTGGACTGTATTTTTTAGTTTTTAAGAACCATACATTAAAAACTATGTGTATCTGTATTTTAGGTATTGCAATTAAACGTACACATTTCCTCTATTTGCACTATAGGCAATGTGGAGCAATACAGAATTTAGGTCAGAAATAAATCTTGTGGGATAATGTGAAGTAGCACACAGTGGACATAACTGTCCTGTTGTTTTCTATCAGCCTACAAATTCATGTTAATTAATTTGAGATGGAAAAAAAAAATAAAACAATCACTGCCCGAGGAGCTGCACGGTGTGTTCCTTGTGTTCATTAAAAAGAAAGGAAGAACTGCCACAAGCTATGTTCAAACCGAATCTCTTAGATAAAAAATATGCATGCATATGAATTGACTTGGTGGATACATGTATTCACACTGAGATGACTGTTTATCAATCCTACTGGTAATGTAACTATGGGTATAGCAATTTCAGTCGACAGCATTACCACAGTTATATTTACTTTCAAAAGGAGAACAACATACTAAGTCAACTTATCTCCACTTCAGCTTTTACACTTCCTCGTTTTTGTTGGTCGCTAGCATTATTAGTTTACCACTTCCAAAAATGGGATTATTTTTGATTCTGGTTTGACAGAAGGCTGTACAGTTAACACAGAAGGGTAGCAAAACATGATGAGGAAGTGCCTCATAACCTATAACTGGATTCATTCTGCACTCAATTATAAAAACGCGCCATATTTCTTTACAAGTAAATAAATCAACTGATTTCAAACACTGAACTATTGTATAGTTCTATCTACTACAGTATAACATTAGTGTAACAACAACGTTACTATAACAAGTCTTTTCTTGTTCTGATTTCTTGGTAAAAATAAAAATAAGAGGCTTGTCAAAACAGTTTATTTCTGCTGTAGCTTCAAAATAAGAAAGTAGGGTTTTCATAGTTATTAGTCAATGGTACATGTTATTCTTAAGGACTAAAAAAATTCTAAAAAGTTTTTTGTTTTAGTTTTTTGGTTTGTAGAAGAAGACACTTCAGAATTTACTGTTATAGCAAAACTAGGAACAACGCTTTGTGCCATGTTACATTACATCATTCACTGAGTGATGATTTCACCTCAGAAAGTTTCTTATATTGTTACCAATTAAATTAGAAGTAGGGGTGTCCAGGTCAAACTGGGACATTGGGTTGCGCTGAATAACAGAACACCATTATGAGAGTAAAAACTCCCTGCATTTTTCTTATATTCTTATATAATCCCCTGCTACACTAATGTACTTATCTCAGTGTTGAATAAATCAACTGATTTCAAACATGTGATCTACTATAACATTAGTGCAAAGTCATTTCATGGTCTGATTTATTGGACCATGTTCTGATGGACTAGCCCCCCCCCCTCCCATTCCCTATTTAAAAAATGTGTTTGACTGATGGCACTTACAGTTAGTAACCTAGCAACCAAGTGTAAGTATCTATCCAATGACAGAAACTTCAAAGCACTTTTTGTAAGCCGCTCTGGATCAAAGCGTCTGCCAAATGCCTACGTAAATGGAAATGTAAACTAGTGCTTGGATACCATCAGGGTAGAAAGTTTTCTCAGTACGCTGGAGCCGAGATCAAACTTCCTGCTTCATGTCTTGAAACTTCTTTTATGGCCCAAACATGTGGAAATGGCTTGGAGCAAGGTCAGGACTGTATGGGGTTCCTGTAATGTGCGAGTGGTGTTTGTGTACAGTTCCCACAGATGGATACGTCCCTTCCACAAGTTGGTGACAAGTTACAGTCTTTGTCGATTTTCAAAGATCAGGCGCTGAATGTTCAAGGAAACGCCTTCTTTAAAATGTTTGAAGTCACTTGTAAAAGTCAATCGATTTCACGCCCTCGTTCATGAGAAGTATAATCGCAAAACCCGGTTAGACTTGAACGATCCCCTTGTATAACATGGTCACAGGGTTCCCCTGGGGTATCACATGGCAAAAAATGTTTTCCTATTTCTGACGTCATGACATCACTGTGGTTTTACTGTGGTTCTTTTGTTAATGGCTATGTAATACTTCAAATGATACAAAACCCAAAGTAGCCATATTATAATTATGGTGCACATGGTTTGAAGCATGTTTTCATGTTGTTCTTCGTAACCAAAAAAAACATGGTTTACAGAAAAAAGCCCAGTGACTGATGATCATTAAATGCAACAACAAACAGAGCCGCCTTTTTTTTTTCCAACAAGAATTTGAAAGTTAATTAACTTTGTGTTTCCTGGGAATAACACATACTTGGCTTATGCTTCTCATTCGTTTTTGGCTAGCAGCCCAGAAGATGCTTTGGCAGTTCCTGAGAGAAACTCCAAATTTAGTCAGTCATAAGGTGATTTCTGGTTTCATGGGAATCTATCGCTTTTTTGCTGACAAACAGTAAACATGAGTAGTAGTGGGGTGAAATACTGCTGTTTTGGGCATGCCTTTCCTTTTTTACCCTTTGGACCGACATGAATGTATAATTTTCGTAAATGTGCTGCGAAATATGTGCTGCAGAAATTGTGGTGGTTTCCGCACGACATCTAAAACCGACCATTTTTGGTACATATAATTATATCGGTTGAGGGTCCGCCTCTGTGGTCTCGCCAACAGTCAAACTATACATTACGCTGTTTTTTTTTGTTACAATTGCAAAAGTTATTTGTATTCATCCAAGCCACCCAACTGTGATCCCTGGAGCCACTGGCACAGTGTAGTGTCGGTGTACGTTCAAACTTGTGTAGTCACATTCTCTCCTCTAGGCCTGGTGTGAGAATAAATTGAAAACAGCACAGGTTAGAAACTGTAAATAGCTTGAATGCTTGTCCCAGCTTAGTATTCCTGTATTCAGCTGTGTGTATGTGTGTGTACGTGTGTGAGCGAGTGCGCGAGACTGGATGAGCATTGAGTTTCTTCACGGTCAGTAGACCACCAACTGCAGCCTCCTGGGTGGTCGTCATAGAAACAACAGCACGAAGGGGAGGACAAAAAGGTATGTCGATGACTCATTGAAAAGTGTGTGTGTGTGTGTGAGTATTCCTTTGAGATCTTTCTTATTGACTGTTCCATAAAGGATTAGCCAAGTTTCCCCTCGGGTTGATTAGAAAAGGAGGTGGTTTTTGTTTAAAGGACTGTCATCATGCCTGATGTGGTAGGAGATGGAAGCAAAATTAGCTCTTTCCATCCACCAAGATATGACCGAAAAGCACGCGAAATCACTTTCCCATATCAAGCCTCCACTGTCGTCATCCTATTTGCCCTCCTCCTCCTAGTTCCACAGCGGGTTTGGTTTTCTTCAAATGGACAACAGGTTAGAGGTGCAGTTTTTTTCACCCCTTTCACGCATGACAAAACACTTGTTTACAGGGAAATACTGCTGTCTAATGTGCAGCATGCAGGAAGCAGCTGGGTTTCCATTTCATTAGCATGTCTGTTTTGAATGCTTATGAAATGTAATGAAATTCTCCTGCCTGCATCTGTACTGTTCTTCCAGCATCTGCTGAATCGTCCTGAGCTTGTTATGATCTTTAAATGATGATTAGAGTTGGAAAAACAAATCCAGACCTCATATTTGTCAATCAATCATCTTAAAAAATAATGAATCTGCAAGGTATTGTGCTTGAAGGTTCTTTGGTTAATTTCATGTACTAATCTTGTTAAAATGGCTCCACTTGAAACATCTTATAAGTGTTCGAAAAGACCAAAGTTTTAGTCAAAATTGCAAAAGTAAAAACATACAAAAAAAAAACATTTAAATTCATTAATTTATTTATCTTCTATCATGTTTACCTGGAGCCTATCCAAGAGTGTACACCCTGAACAGGAGGCCAATCCCGCTCCCATGCTCATTCACACACTATGGGAAATTTGGGAACACTAATTAGCTGAATCTCCATGTTTTTGGACTGTGGGAGGAAACCGGAGTACATGGAGGAAACCCAC
Organism: Clariallabes teugelsi; assembly: GCA_030014215.1. NCBI lineage: Eukaryota > Metazoa > Chordata > Actinopteri > Siluriformes > Clariidae > Clariallabes > Clariallabes teugelsi. The sequence continues at coordinate 6,712,386 of JAQMYG010000010.1, forward strand.
CAAGAACTGGAAGAACATGCAAACTCTATACACACAGACGGGAACCGAATCCAGCCCCTGGAAGTGCTAGGTGACAAGGCTAACCACTAAGCCACATACTGTAAAAAACCCAAATATTTAATAATTATTTATATCCATAAGCTCTCATTAATGGTCACTGTTACGATTATTCAGGCATGTTAGTCACTTATCTTGACCTTTATGTAGGCAAGGATTTTTTTATTTTTAGTAACCGGACCTTCTTCTTTTTCATGTTCTTCTTTTTAATACCCCAGGCTTAAGGATTATAAATGTAGGTTGGGAGTGTCAGACCGCAGTCCCACAGGGTCACAGGTTTTTTAGCATGCCATATTCAGTCCATGAAGGTTTTACTAATTAGCTGAAGTTCTAAATGAGATTGAACTCTGAAGTACTTTGGCCCTCAATTCCCCTACCCTTCATTACTGGTTCATATATTGTGAAGTGATCCATAGCATAATAAGAAGCTTTTATTGAAAGCAAAGTGGCTGTAAAGCAAGGGGCGAGATTAATCAGCTAACATCCAGCTCTTGAAGTAGATAGATTGAAATTTTTGTATTCAAAGGGAATCAGCTGAAAATTGCTTATGAAAATTGAGGAGCCAGAAACTGTTCTGTAAGATAGTGCTTCAACTTCTGACTGAACAACACACTGTCTGGCCAAAAAACAAAAAAAAACAAAAATCTCCTATTTTAGAAGGAAGAAATTATTAGTTGGCGTCAAGCAAAGAAGACAACTGCAAAACCTGGGAAAGATTACTTGATGAAGTTGCAATGTAAACAAAATAAATAAATCAGCAGTAGACATCAGCGCCAGGTGAAATAAGAGCATTTCTACACACACACACAGTGTGATGAAAAAGTTGTTGGGATAAAAGAATAAAACTTAATAGTGAGACTAATAAAAAAGAAAGTAAATATCTAAGGAGCATAAATATTGGAATTTGGAGCAAAGGAAAAGGTCATGTGGTCTAATGAGTCCAGATTGACCCTATTCCAGAACGTCAGGGTAAGAAGGGAAGCACATGAAGCGATGCACCCATAGTGTCCACTGTACAAGCCTCTGGACGCAGTTTTATAATCTGGGGTTGCTTCAGTCGCTCAGGTCTAGACTTAACAACGTTATGTGGCAATAAAATGAAGTCAGCTGACGGCCTGAATGTACTGAATCTATGGAGATTTTCCTCCTTGATATGCATGGCCATATTTTAGAAAGGGTGTTTTGTGAAAGAGTGGTTCTGGGAGCATGAGCAATGATCTTCACACATGAACTGGCCATCACATTGTGCACAGTAATCAAAGCTAAAGGCGGTTGAAAGAGCGTGTGACCTTTTCTGGTCAGGCAGTGTATCTTCCCTCTGCTAGGAATTTGCTCTAAAATACAGCACTGTATATTTCCACCATACATGGTATGAAAGAAGGCGTAAATAATGTAGTGAAGTGGGTTAGATGGAATGAAAAAAAATATATATTATTATTAACCGTTAACAGAAACTTCAAGTTAATATTTCTTTTACAGATTGTTATATTTTCAGTTGTTTTGTTCTGGGACATAAGATCCCTGTGTGAGCCCTGATTGGTCCTCATGAAACAAGGTAGGCGTGTGCATTACATCATGTCAATTATAGTTTTGGAAATGAATCGTTGCTATTGTATGATGATTGTAAGTTTAAATATGTATAATGTGTTGATAAATATCAGATATCAAACAACAGCAATTAAACATATACTAAGTGAGAATTGTGTTGTTTTCTCAGCATAAGGGAGCGTGGTGAACTTCTTATCTGTTGTAATCACACGTACAGTACTGAGTGGTGAATAGAGATGTAAGCACCTACAGTAAGCATTCCTTTATATGGATTAAATATTTTTTTTTTAATAAATTGAAATTATATTTTTAAGACATTTTGCACAAGATTTCCGGGTTTGGTTGGATCCTCACCACTTGTGTCGACATAAAAATGACTTTAAATGGCTCTGATAAACCTCCTGCTTTGTGGAACACAGTGCATCCTCTGTTCTGACCTTGTGCGGGAGATGTTTTAGAGACCGGGCGGTGTGGGAGAAAAGTCCCGTCAGTTCAGGGTATTCCCAAAGCATGACACAGACTTTAATCACTGTAATCATTGTCCTCTTCCTCTCTTTTGACAAAACAGAAGAGGGACATACAGAAGGTTATTGTGCTTTTAGCGGTTTTGATACTTAGGTCATGACTGTCCCTGTTCTGACTCAGAGAGTGTGCTCCTGACTGTACTGCACGAATGAAAAATGTATAAGAAGGTCTGTGTCTGGACAATAGTCAATACATAATCTTTTTTCTATTGTCTAGTGCGTGGTTTATCACCAGGAGGATGCGAGTTTGAATCCCAGTGGTGCCGCAGGAGCCATCCATGATTAGAAGTCAAGAGAGAAAAACTGACTTTAAATAATGAGTATTGGCACTGTTCATGATAAGGACCTAAAACTAAATAATATTATTAATGTGGAGTCTGTTTCAAAAGTATTGGCACTGGCAGACATAATGTAGCACTAATTCAATATAATCTGTATATAGCTTTTAATAATGGATGTTGCTATTAAGCAGCTCGACAGAAAAAAAAAAAAAAAAAAAAAATATATATATATATATATATATATATTTATTTATATATATATTTATGTTTATGGTTGGTAGCAAAGGTAAAAAAAAAAAAAAAAGTATTAATTAGTAATTAAATCGGTTTTGTCCATGATGAGCGAGCCAGGGATGACGGTTGACAAGAGGAAGAAACCCAGAGAGGAACCAGTCTCAAAAGAGAAACTCATTTGGGTGATACAAGATAGTGCAACCATACAGTAAATCAGTCTCTGGTACAGTACAGTATATCTGTGTGCTATAAGGTTAAAAGGTGTTTTAGTAATATAAAGTCCACCTTCACTGATGGATGCTCAGGTGCAAAACATGGCATGTTCATGGCAATTCCAGTTATAAAACTATTGAATTGTTTGGGTTTTTTTCTCGCTGGACTTCTCATTACCTTTTGTACCCTTAATCTTTCTCTTTTATCTGGAAATGCAAATATAATGTAGCTTTACAAAATAATTAAACAGACTATAAGTTATTTTTTTTAGCTTTAATTGGATAGTGCTGTATACTATACTATACTGTATGCGCCACAACAAGAAAATGTTCAGTACAGTTGTAATCCCTGAGGGTGTTTGACTAAGGTTAGGTAAAACTTTCCATTTCTTGTAATTGTAAAGTTTAAGGTTGGAGACGTGTAAAAAATTTCTTGCACCAGACCTTCATCCAGATTGTTTTAATATCATTTATATTCCTTGCTGTGTGTGCGATGTGTGCATGTGGAGTTTTCCAGACGAGTAGTTTTCAAATCCCGAGACCGAGATGGGTGAGGCCAGACATTGATTTTGTGTCCTCACATTTGGATATATGTTTTGGTCATTATCCTGTTGAAAGATCCAATTATGTTCAAGCCTCATGGCAGAGGGAGCCTGGCGATGCCATCAATCTTCGCAAGTGTCCCTGAACCACCAGCCACAAAACAGCCTCATGCATCAATGACCCACCACAATAACTTAGAGGGGTTGGGGACTTGTATGCAGTCCTCAGTTTTTCCCAGATGAATATGTGGTCGAGGGCAATAATAGATTAACTAGAGGATGAAGGCAATTTGAAAATGGTGTTGTTGTTGTTTTTTTAAGAATTCAGGACAATTTGTGTGCTCGCACTTTTTTGTTGTTGTTAGATAAACAAAAAGTACTTTCTCGAGGTGACTCAGTGTGCAAAGTGTTTATACTGTATGAATGTGTTCTCTTGTAGTCCAGTTAAATGGACAATCCATCACTGAATTGTATGCTTATACTGTATACTGTTACAACAGTGGCCTCGCACCGTCAGGGTTGAGGGTTTGACTCCCACCTTGGGTCTGTATGTGTGGAATTTGCATGTTCTCCCCATGCTTGGTGGGTTTCCTCCAGAAAGACATTGCGATTAGGTTATTTGGTGTTTCCAGATTTCCCATAGTGTATGAATGGGTGTGTGTGCATGTGTGATGAATTGGCACCCTGTGCAGAGTATACTTCGCCTCATTACAGTTACAACATAGTATAGTATTATATAGTTTGGTATGATTTTTCATTTAGTGTTCCTTTATTTATTTATGCATTTATTTAATTCATTCATTCATTGATTCTTGCTTGGAAACCTCTTGAGCAGTAAACAATGAGACACATGAGAAGACTTCAGCATTATAACCGTGTTAACCTTTCGGGTCTCTCCCCAGCCACACGCTAACTGATTATGAATATTTACTGATGTTGGCTAAAGGTGATGAATATTTATGGAGCGGCTGTTCCTGCTTCGCATCCGGGCTCAGATTAGACAGCCGTATGCGCAAACACAGACGCAGCGCCGGCTAACAATCTGGTTACCTGCTGGTGAGGGACTCGAGGAGTCGAAGAATAAATAGGACCAGGAACATCAGGTGAAATGAACATATTTTGTGGATGAACATATTTTCCTGCAATTTATACAGATAATTATGTATTATTTGGGTTTATTTTACAAGGTGACTAAAATATTCATGAACCAGAAATAACATCCAAGCCTCTCTCACACATTTAAATTTAAATTTCCCTCTACATGAAAGAATATGATTATCTTCAATGTTAAATGTTTCCTTATATGAAAAAAACTTTAATATGGCTTACATACACAAAATTCAACTTTTAGTCTTTTTTTTTTTAGACATTTAGATCAGCCACAAATGTACTCTGCTTTTTCTCACAAGAAAGTTAGATTTTGCCTCTTAATGTGACCTCATATAAGGACATACCCTCCCCCGGCTTATTGCTCCAGTGGGTGTGGCTCAGCAGTAGCTCATTTACATAAACACTGAATTGGCGTGTTCAGAGAGGAGTAAAACAAAGTCAGTTTGAGGTATGAAAAAAAGCATCATCTGAGGGATGTTTCAACTTCGGGTCGACTCTGGGAACTCTTTCAATCTGTAATAGAAATAGTCAAATATGGGACCTTTAAAGTGACTGCTTTTTGCATTTTTGATTGTTACAACATGTTGATGCTGAAGACTCCTTTAGGAAATCTTAAATAATCCACTTTTTGCAGAAAACTTCACTGTATCAACAATTAATACAACACATTTTTTAAATGTAATTTGTAAGGCATTACTATAGAAATGACAACATATCCATGTACTGTACCTGCTGTTATGGAAAATTAGTCATCACCTAATTCTTAACTAAACCATGGATGTTCCTCAATGTTAAATGTACCTATACAGTAAATGTATTATTTTTAAGTATTAAGTATTTTGTTCCATCATTTAATAATTAAAAAA
>JAQMYG010000010.1:6768180-6792894 GCA_030014215.1 Clariallabes teugelsi
ATATATAGTTATATTGTTATATTAAAGGTAGATTTTAGACTTTAAATATATATTTCAGTATTGTGCAATTAACATTAAAGTTTAATTTAGCAACATGTTGAATTATAATCTGCTGGATATTAAGTAAAATACAGTATATTCTAATTAATTTGTAGAATTGGTGGTTATTGGAATTTAACGGGAAAAAAAAAATATATATATATTTTAAACAAAATTATGCGCTGACCAAGCGGCCAATAATCAGAACTAACAGAAGCAAGAAGTCATGTGACTTTATTTATATTTATTTATTTTGTTAAACAGTACAATCAGTAAATCCACAGCACAATTCTTAAACTTCAGTGTGTTTCATTCCTGCAGTGTGCTCTTGAGATGCTCTGCTACGTGTCCAGCACAGTGCACTTTTGCTTAAGGGGATCAGATAAAGGCTCGGTCCTCTCATCTGGAACCAACACAACGCTTTATTGAGATAAATGGGTAGAGGAGAGGACTGTGTGTCTCTGTGTATGATCGAGAGAGAGAGAGAGAGAGAGAGGCATTGTTGCTGTGCACATCCCCATATCAGTCTTTATATCTCTCCTCCCCCTCTCTCTTTTATACATCTTGCTCTCTCTCCCATTTCCACCCACCATCTCCTTGCCTTCCCCTCTCTCTCTCTCTCTCTCTCTCTCTCTTTCTCTCTTTCCATTTTTCAATTAGACGTCTTGCAATTACATTATAGGGGACATCACTTAAGGAACACAAAAATAGTACAGAGCTGCCTAGTTGACTAAAGATGAGAGAGAGAGAGAGAGAGAGAGAGAGAGAGAGAGGTGGAGGAAGGCAGATAGCAGGGCAGTGAGATTTTATATGAAAGAACAATATAAATATATAACCTGTTGTTTCTGTTTTATCTTTGTTTCTAAAGATTCATTAAGGGTTCCAAGAAGAACCACTTTAGACATCGAAGAATTCTTGAAAAAGATTTTGTTCTCTAGGAATGCATGTTGAAAACTGTTCCTTTTAGACCACAGCAATTTGATAACATTTCTTCATTAAATAGTGACACATTGTACGTTTTACTCACTCAGGGCATGAGACTCAGGGTATGAGGCGGGGTACACCCTGGACACCCTGGGTGCCAATCCATCGCAGGGCACACACACTTACTCACACACTCATTCACACACTATTGGCAATTTGGGGACACCAATTAGCCTAATCAGCAGGTCTTTGGACTGTGGGAGGAAACCGGAGTACGCGGAGGAAACCCACCAAGCACAGGGAGAACATGCAAAGTTCTAGGGTCAATTCCATGTGGAAGACCTGGGTTCAATTCCCACCAAATGCCCAAACCAGTCTCAAACCCGGATAAAAATGTCAGGGTTGTGTCAGGTAGGACATCTGGCTGTGCAAACCTGTGCCCAGTTGTGTGTGGATCGGATGGTCCACAGTGGCGACCCCTCGATGGGAGCAGCTGAAAGGCCAACAACAACATTTATGCTTAATGATGTTGGGACAAGAACAACCTATCCCAAAGGGAAAAAGCTGAAGATTTCTGAAGATTTTCCACTTACCTCTCAGAGCTCAGTGAGGAATAAGAGCCAGATTGTTGGGGCTGACATTCAGCAGGAAAGCTAGCGTTTGCCTCGTGGTTGTACTCTAGATTCATGACACTTCAGTAATGTGATTAACAGCTTTACCTTCAACTGGTGGAACGTACAGTACTGACACTGGAAACTCCTTCCAGATTTTTCATACAGTAGCAAAAGAATGACGCACATTTCTAAAGCTGCTTGTCGACGATGACCATTGATAAAGCTGCTACTGTACATAAATAAATATATATATTGGACCACAGAGGTTTCTAAATGGATGGATGGATAGATTGATGGAATTAGAGTGTATGCAGGCTTGTGTGGGCTTTGTGAAGTCTCAGACGTCTTCTATATGACTTATATAACTGGAGCTGAGGCTCATCCCTTGGGGCTCTCGCATGCTGCTCCAGTCAAAGATGAGGAGACACAAGAAGGAGACACCGTTTTACCGTCAGGTCGCTTTATTTCTATGGTTACTGCTTCATGAGACATGCAACAACAGGACATTAGCGGAAAGAGAGTCAGAGAGTAATTGAGACACAGATAGATGGGTTTACTGAAAAGCCCCCAGAGGCAAGCGGAGTTGAGTGTCTCTCTTCATCCCCGGAGTGCCATGGACTCCCAGTCACGCCCAGCGATATCGACCAGTTAAACAGCTTTAGGACTGAAACCTAAAGTGAACTCACTCGTTCAATCACCATAAAGAGTGCTTTAAATTATTACAGCCACAGACACCGGCCCTGAAGATAAAATCGATGAGACTTAGCATAACCACAGAGTTACAATTCTGGTTTTAGGAATGAGGATGAAACCATTTAAAGAATTCACTGTCTTTAACATTCTCTCTCTCTCTCTCTCTCTCTGTCTGTAAATATACACATATATACTGACACATGATATGGAAAAGGTGAGGACAATAGTGCATTCATGTGCCAATCTGCATCCTTTTCGTGACCAGTCGGGCAAAAATGGCCCCTTTACCTGGCTGACTAATCTTTTGATTTAGCTGTCATTGATCAGAACCTTGGCCTCACGACCGCTCCGGTTTGATGCTGATGTGATCTCTGGGTGAGACCCTCCTGTTGCCTGATGTCAGAAAAACAAACAAAGAAAAAAAATCTCTGGGTCCCATTCTGGCAGCAGTGACATGACTGTGCTGTCAGGGAATAAAAAAAGAAAATAGATTTGGAGAGAAAGAAGTGAGACGCTAAAAGGGTAGAAAGGTTGATGTGCTGATGCAGACGAAGAAACCTGGATGATATGTGATTCTGTGTGGTGCCTGGATTCCAAAGACACATGGTCTATATTGTTGTACACATGCTTCTGGAGAGTCTCGTTAAAATTTAAAGCTGGTTGTCGACTGTGGGTTCAAACTGTGTGTCATAATGTGTCACGTTATATGATTATTGGGAATATGTAAGGAGAGATCTGCCATTAAAGAGAAGTAGGATACAGTAGTACCTCGGTATACAAGTTTAATCCGTTCCAGAGGCGAGTTCTTAAGGTGAAATTTTGTATTGTGAAACGCATTTTCCCATAGGAAATAATGTAAATGTGGATAATCCGTTCCAGCCACCCAACAATATTACCAATATTACCAATTTCCAATACTATAATCGTATTTTTTTTATTGTATATAAAAACAAAACAAAACATTTAGAGAATTTTCTAGAAATAAAAATTTCAATAAATAGACATTAAACCTCACTTAACTTTAATTTATGATTCCTCTCGGCACTGGCTGCTTTAAAAACCAAACTGAAAGTGACTCCGTTTTCTTCTTGATGCCGTGCTTGCTTCTTGCACAAAATGCAAAAAAAAAAAAAAAACTCTCATTTGCCGAAAATGCCTTTCATGCTGTGAAAAATATTTTGCTAAATTTCATTTAAGAGGAAAATTCTCAAGACGGGGCGAGGTACCACTGTATTCTGCTTACATCATGAACCGGTCAGAACCAGGAACGTTCTTCAAAGGGAGATTTCAAGAATCAAGAATTTCTCATTGTAGTTGTCCTTAGTCTCGGGTACATTTTAAGAAATCACCTGTCCAATGTGACATCATAAAAGTGGTAAAACTGAATCACAGTATCAGTGATAACTAATAAAACAAAAAAATAAAATAATAATAATAATAATAATAAAAGATAAATCACATTAAAATAACAAAATAACAAAATGTACAAAATAACAAGGAGCGTTCAAGTCAAATAGGGACTTGTGATGAAATTTCTTTTGAATGAAGGCGAAAACATTGACGTGGAAGATTGACATTTACGTGGAAAGCCTGATCCTTGAAAATCAACAGACATCTTGTCGCCTACTGCAGAAGAGACGCGTCTGTCTGTGGGAACTGTACACACGATCTTTATCAAAAACACCCACTGGACATTAAAGGAGTTCCTGGGAGGACAGCGTTTCTGACATGAAGTGACAGGCAGTCTGATTACGGTTCCGGAGTACCGAGAAAACTTTCTACCTTGATGGTGTCCAAGCCCTAGTGAAACACTGGGATAAGTGCATTAGTGTAGCAGAGAAATAAAGGGAGTTTTTACTCTCATATAACTATGTTGTGTTATTCTGCACAATCAAAAGTCCCGATTTGACTTGAACGCGCCTCGAATTAGCATTATTTCCTAGATTTAAAATTTGTTAGTTCTTAGTTTTACCTTTCATTTCAAAATATTAGTTTATTAGATAACTTTAACAAAAAAACAGATGTTAAGTCACGGTCACCTCCAGGACTGTCATGTCAGGTATGTGTCATGTACAGTAACGTCATGCTTTATGCTATGACATGATTTTCATAGTTTTTATTTTTTACATTTTTAGATAACTAGTTTAGATTTTCTTAGGGCTCATATAGTAGAAACGCTGTTACTGATGACCTCAGGAAAGCATCAGTCTCTTCAGAACTGTCCTATCTTGCTATTACTGGAGACAGCACCGATTCCTTAGCCGTGACTGGTGTTCGACTGGTGCCAACAGAAAAAAAAGGGTATTGAAGAAAACAAGAACAGATTGGACTTGATCCAATCACCCAAGAAACCGAAAAAGGTTGGAATCTATGTTTTAAAAAACGCTATAAATGTTTGTGTGTAAATGTTCTCTTACTCATTTTATTAAACCTGGTGTCTTCTGGTAAGACTATGTTTCCCATCATACTCAATTAGTCAGCTAGGTTTAACGAGGGCTGATCTGATTAGACGTCCTCCTCTGATAAGACCGATGACTCCTTTACAGATGCTGAGTGCCGGTGCCACAGATGGCCTTCTCACAGGGCTTCTGCTCTCTAATAGCACACAGGGGAGCACGCAGTCCTACAGTTGAAGCCAACAGTATTAATAAAATGCGATTTGCTTTACGCAGCCGCTTTGAAAGGATTGCGCCTCGGGGCGAAGACCGTTACGTTCTCTTTCATCGGTTTTTCCAGGTTGAGAAAAATGCCAAAGAACATGGAGTTAGCAGTTTATTAGGCGCTTGACGGGCATATCTAATAAACTGGCGACTCACAGGTGTGTAATATTAGAGAACCATATTTAGAGATCATTAACCCTGTGAAATTTCAGGATCGGCTGGGGTGAAGCATTCCGTACTCGTACACTCTTTTCACTGAAGCTTCAACAGAGAATTACTGAATAAAATGGTGATGATTAAACCTTTGAAGTTAATTATGTTCCAATAACAGAAAGTGATTCTTTGATTATTTATTGATTTATTTTTTGCTTTCGTAGTTATATTTAAACAGTAAATTCCTGTTACAGCATCTACAGTATAATAACAGTTATTTCTTTACCCAGCAAAAATGCAGCTCTCTGGCATTAAGCCTTTATTTCTTACTTTTGACTGTTAAATTTCCAAATCACATAATGAAGTATCCTTAGAGAAACTTTCAATTAAACCATAAAGACCATATGAAAAATGCATCGTTATATATAGCTGTTGCTATATAATCAATAACGTATTAGAACAAGTGCACTGATATTAATCTTTGGTTTAAAAAAAATAGAATTCAGGAATTTAACATCATCGTATTATAAATCAGTTGCGCATCTTTTATTAAAAGAAAAATTTCAATATATCTAGAGACGTACTAATTATAGAATTGTACACCTTACTGTACATTCCGACCAATCAGAATGAATCAGCTCCTGCGCATAACAAGTTAATAAAAGTCCAAATTCACAAAAGTCTGTCCGTAATTATTTAAAAAATACAGCTGCAGTCTTCTACACTGACAGGGTTTACGTTTATTATACAGTATCTATTTAGAGTCAGTATGAGGACAGAAGCCGGAGCCGGTGTCTTTCTTGCTCACTCTGAGCTTGTTAACCCAATTGTTGTAGAAAAGGTGATTGATTAGGCAATAAAACAGGACACGCGTCCTCTCTGCGTCTCCGAGCTGATTGAATCAGAAGTCTCCATATTTCAGAGCGTACCATTTAACAGGCCGAGTCGTGAGTCGTCCGTAAGAGACGTGACAACCGGATGTAAATCAGCTAGATGGCGCACATATGGTAAGCACCAAACCGGTCCGGGTGTAGTTAAACCCTGAAGACCAGTTCATTCATCTGGTGGAAACCCTGCTCGGTTGTATGATGTATATCATGTGCTTGATAAACATTTCCAAGTGGTCAGGAATACTTTAGATTGGAAAATCTAAATGGAGATATTTATTTATTTATATATTTATTTCATTCTGTGGATATTAATCAGGCCAAGTGCACTTTGCTGCTGTTAGAGAATGGAATCTCTGGCAGCAACAGCAACTTAATTGGATTAAACTTTTTTTTCAGACCAAGGGCATGACGGAGGACGAAGCACGGATGCAAAAGGGTGGCATGGCGTCATCTACGTCACCGTCATCATCATCATAATCATTATCATCTTCCCCAACCCCCAACCTTCATCACCCTCAAGGAACTGTCGCAGTGGAGGAGGGGAAAAAAAAAAGCCCATCCCAATGAACTCCTTTTACCTCTCGCCCACCCACTCCTTCACCCCGCCTTTGCCATAAAACCCAGAGCACTTAGCAAAATGTAAGTAACGTACGAGATATTTTTAGATCCTTTTATTTGACTTTGACTTTTTTTTTTTTTAATGGTGCGTTTTTTTTGTGTGTTTTTTTTTTAAGACACATGCTCGCTTTTGGCTCTCAAAATCCGTTAGCAACAAAACACAATCGTTAAACTGTATTTATTAAATAACAATTTATTTATGATTTCTTCAACATTTAGAATCTTTTTTTTTCTTTAGGCCATAATAAATAAATAAATGAATCTAGATTTATTGACCAAAAACTCTTTTTTTTCTCTCTCTTCTCACCAAACTGAGTAACTCTACCAGCACAGTAAGATAAAATTTTTAATTTGTATATCTTTAAAATATATTGATATATATACAGGATATATGTACACATTACACACACACAGATCTGATTGCAAAAAGACAACAAATAAACACGGACTCAACCTCAGACTAGACACCGCAGTTACAGTATGAGTTTGCAGATAAAATATCACAGCACGAATCTTTTAAGAAGTCTTTTCTTTTCCCGGGGTCACTTCCTCTTCCTAACAAAGTGGCTGCTGAACCGTTTGCATAAGATCAAGCTGAATTGGAAATGGAGCTTCCATTGATTATATATATACATATAGTGCACTACAACGGGAGCAGGGAAATTTCTATTTCGACAATGGAGCTAGTTAAGGCGATTGTAACATTAAGTTCCCCGTCCTGTTCACAAAATTACACAAAAGAATTTAATATAATAGTTGTGTTATTATCTCAGTTATTCTCTCTATATATTATACTGTACATCATCACTGGTATTGCAACAATTTGCAAGATCAATGGAACAGCAATAGTAATAACTATTTGTCTTTTCTTTAATACATTTCAATTACAGGATGGTTAAGATGAACTATGCTATACTGTATAACATGGAACTTTAATGATGGTCATTACACCTGTAAACTAATGGACAGAGTATTCGTGAATAAGTCCTGACCTACGATGGGTTTTGTACTGTATAAATAAATATTTCCTCAGTGGGAACGGTGTACTCACAGTAGCCAGGGTTCTCCCCAAGAACAGAGAGGCAAAACAGGATCAAGGTTGATACATATCGTACTGAAGAGTACTGAACCTTCAGAGAACCTGCTTCCCAATGGAATGATGAAATATATTATGTAAAATGTCACATTTCTGTCCTGCATTTCTTCCTGTTTCACCATTCTGGCTTATCCTGCTGCAGAAATCCAATACATTATCATTTCTCCTCCATTGTCAAAGATCCCAACAGGTGCTGTCCTTTCCATTGGCTCTATTGGCTCTAATTTAAAAGGCGTTGGTCCTCATTCATTTTCATGACTAGGAGACTCTGGGCTGGAGTCCACCTCGTCCTCTTCAGTGAGGGTTTCCTTCCTGCTGAAGGTACTGGCCAACGTGACGCTGAGACGCGGCCGCACCGGCGCCATCTCGTTCAACCCGATAACATTCCTGTTCACCAGCGTGGTCCTATCCATGATCTCAGCACTGTGCTTGGCTACTACTGCATCCAGGAAGTCATACTTGGCCAACAGTTTGCCACTCTCAAACAAGTACTTGAACAGGTAGGAGAAGGCCATGTTGCCGAGGAAGGAGCCCAGCATGGAGACCGTCTTATAGGGGAACCTCTGCATTATCACATGTTCTACTTCCCCCGTACTGTGGTGCACCTTTTCCGCGATGTACCACCCTGGGTAGTAGATAAAAGGGGGCAGTTTGAGGTAAGGCTCACCTCCACCGATGCGCAGGATCATCCCAAAGATGTAGCCTGCCACTGAGCCATAGGTGTTGGTGCCTCGTACAAACAAGACGCTGAGGAGCTGTGGGAAGATGATCACGTAGACCAGGTCTGAGCTTAGGTACCAGAGCCCGTACACTGTGCCCGTCAGGAGAGCCATGGCCGTTGCCAGAGCTCCGAAAACAAATATGGTGATCCTCATGACCCAGACTATCTCGTTATCTGATGCCTAGAAGAAAAAGAATTCTGAATCGGTGGGTGAAGAAATAAGTGATACCATTCTACTGGATTGTTTAATGGGATTGGTGAGATTGGTGTTTGTTTCAGTTTTAATGCAAAGGATGACATTATTAGGACTCTAGAGTTGAAGGTTAGAATTGACATTGTGTTCTGCAACAGTAATGTAACGAGTGCTCACCGACTGGCGGAAGGCCAGTTTATAGATGTTCCTGGCGAACATGGAACTGGCTGAAAGGATTGATGAGTCAGCCGATGACATCACCGCAGCAGACACTGCCCCCAGCCCGAAGAAGGAGACATAGGGTGGGCACAGGTACTGCAAGACGATGGGAAGAATCATTTCTGACTCGTCTTTCTCCATGGGAGGGACTGACCCATAGGTCGTCTGATTCCAGTCTACAGACAAAGGTACAGAGACGGTTACCATGACAGTTACCTTCAGCTCATAAACCCCTAATGCAATCAATTACACTATGTACTGTATTTAGGAAGAAACACCAATGAGCCTTCTGGATTTTAATCTACGTCTTCAGAGCAAATGTTATCTCATGGGGACTGAATGCTAAGGATTTTTAACTCAATCGGTTCTGCATGAAATCTTTTCTGTTATAGGGTTCTTCCAGAGGGGAGAATCCCCAGATATCATTTAGACATTACATATTTTAAAAGACCTGACAAGCAAAAAAAAAAAAAAAAACTTTGTTAACCTGAAAAAGCAGGGTATGTAAATCTAATCTAATCAAAAACAAAAAAAAACGATTAAAATAATTTTCACTTTCTTTTGAAATTGCTGGATTTAATTTTTTCAGCATATTTACAGTATGTCTATTTATTTTCCAAATAAAGCATTTTCGAAACAGATTTATAAACCAATTACAGTACAAATTCAACAGTGTCCTTTGTAACATTACACTTGTATTGTTGCATTGCAGCATTATTTCTTAAAAGTCAAAGCTTCAGTTCCACATTTGGTCTTTGATGATGAAAATCAGTAGAATAAATCTGATTCGTCAGGCCTGCCTCAGATGTAATATTTACAGAGTTCACATCGTTAAACGGATAAGCCCTCAATAATAGATGAAGGAGACCAGCTGTTGTTATTTACATGTATCTTTAGAGATCTGATGGGAACATGGCCACCACCCTGGGTCAGTACAGGCAGGGGAAAGACCTCCCTGTTGTGAGAGTTCATTTAAAAAAAATAAATACAAATTAGACAGTCATAATCAGACATTTTTTCCCATGTGAGGTTCAGCAGCTGGCACATAATCAGTACATTCATGCTCCGGTGCCGTTTTAGATACAGTATTAAGCAGGAATGAGAATTTACAGTATGTACTAAAGAGGTCTTGTGCTAGAAGTATTGCTTCCACCCATATGATTGATTTGTGAGTCGAGGGAGATTGCACGCCTGGATACTAAATCTGCAGCTCAATGTAAACGCGAGCACTGGAAGGTTGATTGAAGAGTGTGTTTTTCAGTTCCCTTTGAAAGCTGTGTCCCAGCAAACGGGTGCAAATCTGACGTGTCAAAGATGGCTGCCATATTTCCATTTGGGCAGTCGTCAAACTTGTTGGATTTGGTCCAACTCAACAATTCAGCCTGCAACACACAATCATGTGTTTTTCCTGTGGGCTAGCTTGGCTAACTCGTTGCTAGTTAATAAACATGGAAAAAAGAGGGTCTAGTAAAACCTTGCTCCTTTAACCCATAGCATATTGGGATAGTTTTGTCTACCAGAGCAAATTGAGACAATTAATAAAGAGGTCTAGAGATATCGGATCTCTCTCCAAGTCGTTGTCAAATTGGATGGCTGTATTGAAGCTAGCAGTCATGAGTTGCTAGCTTGTTAGCTGCCCCATGATGTTCTACAGTAGTTGTTGATGTAAGAGTGTCCGTCACAGAGGGACTCTTATCATGGATGCGTCCCGTGATCGAAGACATTTGGTTGGAAATTTTGGTGTTTAACAGACTTGTTCCTAATTCACTGGAGATTATTGAATTAGTGATGACCTTTCCTTCGATTTTTCCATTCTATTTCTTTTAAAAGCATGCATCTACTGTAGCTATTAAACCACAGTTAAGGTATATTGCAGGTCCTAATGCTTTGACTGACCTGTGGAAGCCCCGATAGCTCCGATCAGGACAGAGGGTATGGCCATGATGATGCAGCCGAAGGCAGCCAAGAAGGAGAGGACTTGGGCGTAGGTAGCTGAAGAGGCAGAAAGAACCCGTTGAAAATAGACCTGCCAGGGAATTCCCCCCAACATCTAGGAACACAGACGGCATCGTAAATGCAGACACCAAACAGCAAGACGTAAGACAAATAAAAGCAAAAGGGTTTTGAGCAATCTAAAAATAAATCGGATCTCATACTGTAGATGCAAGTTTACACAAATGCTATAATATGTCAAAAATTTTCCAGACAAAATAAGATTATTTTTGCTTTCAGCCATAGTTTTTTGAGTGACCCTTATACATAGCTGAGTATGGATGGATATTTCCTGCAGCACAGAGACGACAGAATTACCTGCTTCACGATTTCATTACACTCTCCTGACATTTAGAAAAACATATTGTTTCCTTTTTGCGCCTTTCACTTTGGAATAGGTCACAGAGTTCAATTACATTCTAGCATTTAATACTATTCCATAATTTCTTTACTTTATGCATGGCAGCCAGGGAAATCTCTTCTCATGCTGAAATTTAGACTGTATTACAGAATTACTATAGTATATTAAAAAAAAAGATGGTCTGAGAGTGAAATGTTTTTCTAATTCTTAAAATTTTTAAATTCATTAAAAAACTAAATGAGATGAAACTGCATTTAAAGATTTGATTCTGATTGGACTTTTCAAAATCCAGCATGTAATTACAATATATATTTATAACATGTTTCTACTTACTGTATATATCATATAATTTTCAAACAACTTTAGACAGAGGCAGTTAACACTATATTTGTTAAAGTTGTAAATCTTATACAATGTTGTTTACAGAAAAAATTGAGGCAAAAATAATTATGAATGGCGTTCAAGTCAAACCGGGATTGTGCAGAAAAACGGAACAAAGTTATGAGAGTTAAAAACTCCCTTAACTGTATGTCTCTATATAATCCCCGGCTACACTAATGCACTTATTCCATTGTTTTACTAGTGCTTGGACACCATCAAGTTCTGGTACTAAGCCGGAGCCATGATCGGACTTCCTGCTTCATGTCTGAAATGCTGGTCTCCCAGGAACTCCTCGACGTGTGGGATTGGCTTGGAGCGAGGTGAGGACTGTATGGGGGATGCGGCAATAACTCACAACTGAGTTCCTGTAATGTGCATGTTGGTGAATGATTGTGTATATGGTTCCAACAGACTTGGCAGTCCAAAATTGGCAGGAAGTTATCCACTGATTTTCAAGGATAGTCCCAGTTTGACTTGAACATCCTCTATAGAAACATTTCCTTGTTGCTTTGGTCAGAAATGTAAAAAAAAAAAAAAAAGTAAATAAATAAAAATTAAATAAAAGTAAATAAATTGAAAGTGAGTTAAAAGAAATATTATGATTTTTTTTTTTTAAAAAGCAAGTTTTACTGTTTTTTATATATTTTTTTGGATTTAATGGTAGTGTTAGTTTTTTTTTTTTTTTGGTTCCAATGATTTCACTTTCAGTTTTATTATTTTAGTTTTGTTAAAGTTTTTGACACAAACCTAATTCCATAAAAATGTATTTAAAGCTGTTTAAAGTTGGGGTATCCAGTATGATATAGGGATGGAAATACCATTTTGTCTGTTTTTCAGAATTCTTATATTATCCTATGGGTTTTCTCAGACTGCCACGCAAATAATAATGCTTTTATAATTAATGCATTTTTCCGTTTATTCTTTGTGATAGAACATATACATGTTGCAGTAATGACTAGTTTTCCAGTGAATTATACTCACCAGAAGGCAGAAGTTGTCTGCCCACATCCATTTATCTGAGCTTCCGATCGAACCTAGCCAGGGTTCCTGGTAGAACTGCTTCACTGCAGTCAGGCCGATGTCAGACACAGCAGGGTTCGACAGAGCAAACGGGACACTGATCCACTGCAGAGAGAACATAAACACTTTCATTTGCTTTGTTCACATTTTTGATTTCGGTTCATCTCTTAAAAGGCTGGTATCGATCAGACTGTCTTGAATATGAGTCTCTTTTACATTCAAGATTTTTGATCATGAAGACTCTTATGTTAACTTTCTTTAGTGCTGCAGATGTCTGGTGTATCTGCGGATTACAGTCTGATACGGCAAGTCAGATAGTACATATGAAGTTCTCCAGAAATACTGGCACCCTTAATAAAGATGCATTAATAAAGTTTAATTAGTTAATTATCCTACTTTTGTACTAAAAGATCTTAAAGCATTACCTGAAGTATATTCATTGTAAGGCAATTAGAAATAAAAGCCAAAGAGTCCAGTTGTTCTCATTGCTAATTTGCATGCCTCTGATATCGTTAAAATGTACCTCCGAAAGGAAAGAACGACATTTGTCCTTGCTATGACCAAGGTTGGATCAATTTCAAACTCTAATGGGTTCACCTTAAGGTTACAATGATACTCCTACAGATATTCTGATATTGTGCTAATGAGAATCTCAGACAGACACTCAGACAGATGGTACTTATGTCTGAGGCATAAGAAAATGTATTAATTAATTAAATATATTTTTTAAACAAACCCACAAGTGATGCGAAAAATTTAACTTATTATAAAATGTAACTTATTTCACGGTCATTCCATAACAACTCAACCAGTGCCTCCCAGGTGACCTAAAATTTTGATTGAAAAAAAAAAAAAAAAACTTGCCAAAACTAACCTGATGGAAGTATCTGGAAACTGCAAAATTTTCATTGAAAAAAAAAAAAAAAAAAAAAAAACATTTTCTCATCAGATGTAGTTTACATTGACTGAAGGAATTGTGTTGAATTGATTATATTTGCACAAATTATGCCCCATATATGCATACAGTAGGTTAGCTGTTTAAATTTCATTGCCATTGCTATCTATCTACACAATTTTTTTTACTTGTGACCATTTATTGGTGATTGACTATTTATCTGAGATATTATGTTCAATTTGGCTACTTTTGCATTTGCTTATAGTATCGTCCTCAAATAATAAAAGTAATGCATTTTGACCAGGCCTACACATGGTCAAAATCTGAAAAAGAATTAAAAAATTAAAAAAAAGCCAAATCATAACCTGATTTTCAGAATCTCATAACTTGTGGTGTATCTCAGCTCACAATATGGAAATATTGTGAAAGAATGGGAAATATTAATCAGCATTTAAAATTTGTTCATTTAAAATTTGGGGTTTTACTCCCCATATAGTTTATTCTAGCACGTTTTTATCAGAATCTGAGATGGTCACATTTTTTTTGAAAATTGGCACAGATTGACCCATTTTACTTAAGTTCAGCTGAGTGTTTAGGGTCATAAGCAGTAAATTAAATTATCGATTTCCTGGTTTACTGGGGCATAAATATGATGTTTGGAATAGGCCGAATTTTCATTGTCATTTGTCAACATGGGGAGAATTAGTAGATATACAAACAAAATGAGCCTAAATGAAACATGTATAAAGTTAATGGCTTTTTTTTTTATGTATAAGTAAATTGTTTAAAACATCCAGATATCCAGAGTCTTTATCCAAACTCAGTTCAAAAATCACCTAATTTATTCTTACTCCTACTTTCTGATATTAGACTGCAGCATAACTAGCAAATCCTGCCAAATTCCACAACTATACAGTACATAGGATTAAAATGAATTAAAAGTACCAGTCCCACAAAGATGCAGAAGAGCTGAACCACGTCTGTGTAGGCCACTGAGTAAACACCACCAACCAGTGTGTAGAAAATGGCGATGAGGGCAGAAATGATGACTGACATGTTAATATCAATGTCCACAATGACGCTCAGCGTGGCTCCTGTTAGGGGAAAAAGTATCAGTGTCTGATTAAATAGGAGACAGGCTCTTTAAAGTTGACACCTTGTAATAATTTAGGTGAAATTCCCTAGGCCTGGATTTTTCCATAAATGTTCTAGGACTGTTCCTGTTTCTTTTGGTTTTTATTAACCTTCATTTGATTGATAATTATTTACAGTTCACTTTTATTAACCGTAAATCTCTTATTTTCATCTAACTAGAATTTGAAGACTATTAAATTCAGACATAAACAGTATGGACTAAATGTATTTATGATTTGCAAAATCATACAGGAAAGGGCCTTGGGGTAAATTTTGCTCAACTGATTGAGTGTTAATTCCCAGCACTGGCCCCTGTTGGGCCCTTAAGGGTCCTTGAACAAGATCCACAGTATTACCATGATTAAAATTTTTTCCTTTCTTAACTGCATGTAAATTAAGTAAGAAGTAATAAGTAAGTTCAGCCTTTATTCGTCACATATACTTTACTGCACGGTGAAATTTGTAATTCTTCACATATCCCAGCTTCTTGTTAGTAGGCTGGGGTCAGAGCACAGGGTCAGCCATTATACGGCGTCCCTGGAGCAGACAGGGTTAAGGGCCTTGAACCGCCAACCTTCCGATCAGTCACTCAGAGACTTAACGCATTGAGACACCACTGCCCCTAGAGGATTTTTTATTATTTTTTTAAAGTTCAGACATGTAGCTGTACACTATGCAGGACATGTGGAACCTGTGTCCTGCTGTTGGATGCCACATTTCTTGCTTCAAAAGCTTACTAATGCACAAGTTTAATGTATGCATTATGATGTACCGTAATTAATTAGGCACAATGTTATTCCTCCAAGATCAATGAACCAGGGCAACCAGTGTTGTGAAAATTTCTAATATTAAAATCAAAGAAAAGGAGAATGATGCCGGTTGTTTATCTTTTGGACTTCACTTCCATCTCAGCCGTGACTGTGTGCAACTGCTCCAAAACCTCCTTTTTTTTCTGAAACTTTCCTCTCCGTGCAACTGATAGGTTATTGACTTTCTAATTCAGGCTTCCCACATTGATTAAGCTCCATGTCTTCCTTACCGAGGGCCGATAAGATGGCGGCCGACCAGAAGATCTCCCCCATGAGCGCTGGGATGAAGAGCAGGCCGCCCATGCGCTTTCCGTACAGCTGCTGGAAAGGGTCCAACATGGTGACGTAGCCACGGGAGCGCATGGGCTTGGCGAAGAACAGGCCACCTTAATGTCAGGAGAGAGTTTAATGTCATTAAGAACAGAGAAAAGATAATGATGAGGAGGATGATGATGATGATGATGATGATGAGCTGCGATTGGAAGAATTGCATGAACACAATAATAATAATAATTATTATTATTATTATATCCTCTTGAGACTTGAATGTCCGCATATGAGTAGGACATGACATTTTCTCTAAACTTTATTGATATGATGGTACAAGGATACATATATGATTTGATTCCTTTACGTATCATTCTTATAAATATAATTTATCGTAATCAGCAACAAATTAATAGAAACAGAACACAACAGTAGAGTGCGGATCTCAGGAGGTTATTTAATAATCAATTAATCAATTAATTATTCTACTCATATGCAATTAATCATTTAATTATCCTACCCAGTACGAGACTCATGGCGTATCCAAACGGAGCCTGCGCCCAGGCCAACCCGTACCCGGGTAGATACACATACTCAGCCGTGCCGTTTATGTATCCACCTCCCACCCATGTAGCTGCAAATACAGTATAATACAGCAAGTATTCACCACACACACACACACACACACACACACACACATACATGGTTTAAACACATATTTAACATGACCACTAAATGCATAACATGTAGGAAGACAGAAATGTTTAATAATTCCGAATATCGAAAGTGTATCTAAATTAAAGGCACCAGCTGTGTGTGTTTTCTTGTCACTTGCGTAAAATAGTTCTTTAAGCCATATAGATAGATAGAAGATAGATAGATAGATAGATAGATAGATAGATAGATAGATAGATAGATAGATAGATTAAATATTTTTAAGTTATACCACTGCACTTTATGAATAATCCAATTAAGAAAGAAAATCTCTCTCTCTCTCTCTCTCTCTCTCTATATATATATATATATATATATATATATATATATATATAGTTCATAATTGGACTATTCATAAAGTTCACTGGTGTAGCCTTAAATATTTTAAATCTAATTAAAGTTGCATCACATCAATCAATGTGTGTGTGTGTGTGTGTGTGAGAGAGAGAGAGAAAATAAATAGACAGTATACAAAGATGTAGATGTGCATATATATATATATATATATATATAGACAAAGGTGCTCCCTTGTTGGTGCCAAACCAGAGTGATGATGTAAATGTCTACATGAACGTACAGTAATTTTACGCAACAGCCTAATATTGTGTGTTCTCTTTATTTTAACAAAGAACCATTTTTTCCTTTTACATTTATTAACACTCTCTCTATCAATAACCAAGTCTCTGCTCTATTCATCAGTGTTACCGGCGCGCAAAAACGCATGGTTTTCCTTAGTGAGGAAAAAAAAAAATTCTTAAAAAAAAAAAAAAAAAATTAAAATAATAAGAAGAAGAAGACCAAGAAAAAAAAAAAAAAAACTTTTTTCTTTCCATGGATTAAGCACATGCTCTGTGTCCACGCCGAGTCCTACCGGTCATGGTGAACGCTCCCACGAACAGTCCGATGTCTCTCCCCCCGACCATGATGCGGTCCGCGCCCTCCTCCTCCACGCCGGAGTTCTTGTTCTTCCAGGCGGCCCATATTCCCACTCCGAGGATCAGCAGGTAGAAGATGACGATCGCCACCAGCCCTTCCACGTGGATGGCCATCTTCAGTGCGCTTCTAAACACTTCAATGGCATGGAGGAGACCTGATGCGCGGAGAGGATGAGAAGAGGATGAGAAGCGGGGAGCGGCACACACACACACACACAGATACACATGATCAACAGTTTACAGATGAGGAAATGTTTTTCAACCCAGCAGCTTTGTCAAACCTGTGCATTTTAAATGTTAGAACTTCCTCACCTTACACCTCTAAGGTTTGCAAAATATGAAACATGCAAAAAATATATATTAAAAGTATTATTATCTGCGCCATAAAAGTGAACAATGGTGCCATCATTTACTTCACTCCACTCACAAGTTTCAGTGCTTAAAATTATTATTATTATTTTCTCCTGAAATGAATGGAAAGTGTGTCTCCTACTGTACCTTCACGCAGGAGGACCAGACAGACACCGAGCGGGTGAAATGAACGGAGTGTTCGTGCGCGCGCGGTGACGCAGAGAGCGCAGTGTCCGCGTGCAGTGTTCGGTGAGGACGCAGTCCCGCGCTTTGCACGCGCGCACGCACGCTTATCAAAGAGAAAGATTTCGTCAGAGCTTCGCCGAGGAGCGTCAGAGTTGTGAATGGAGACTCGTGGTTCAATAAAGATGTCAGAGCTGGAGCTGGAGCTCATCCAGCAGTCAAACCCCAAACTGGACTTTTAATCCACACAAAAAGGGCAGATTTCACTGTATTTTCATTTCACCAATCAAGTCTCAACTTTATCAAGTGTGGTCCATAATATTTATAACAACAGATCTCCTGATACTCATTAAACCAGAGAGAGTGCTGCCAGATTTCAGTTTGCCAGGGTGTCTGTGCCTTTAGGTAATGTGGACTAAAATTTGGAACCAAGTTATCATTAAATATAATAAATAAAACAAAACAGGCAGCTTCATAAATCAAGTAAAAGCCTGGCTTGTGGATCATTCGGGTTTAGGTGATGCTGGATATGTACTTTAATAAATATTTTTACCTAATTTTTACTTACTATACTAGTTAGAAGCAACAGAGTGGCTTGGTGGTTAGCACTGTTGCTTTGCATCTCCAGGGTCTGGATTTGCTTCCATACAGGTCTGTGTGGATGGAGTTTTTCCCTGTTCTTGATGGGTTTCTCCTACAGTTCAAAGACATGCAGGTTAGGATAATTCACTCACTCACTCAATCACTCACTCACTCACTCACTCATCGTTGTCTATACTGCTTTATCCCAGGAGGCTTAGGGCACTAGGCGGGGTACACCCTGGACAGGGTGCCAATCTACCGCAGGGCACAGACGTATGCACACACTCACTCACACACTATGGGCAATTTGGGAATGACAATTATACTAATCTGCAGGTCTTTGGACTGTGGGAGGAAACTGGAGTACCTGGAGGAAACCCACCAAGCACAGGGAGAACATGCAAACTCCATGCACACAGAGACGGGAATCGAGCCTGCACGGGAATCGAACCCAGACCCTGGAGGTGCAAGTGCTAACCATTAACTTCACTAATTGTGTGAATGAGTGTGCCCTGGAATGGATTGGCACCCCGTCCGTGGTGTACCCTCCCTCCTGCCCTAAGTCTCCTGGGCTAGACTCCAGGCCCCGTGACCCTATATCCTGTATACAGGATAAAGCGGTATAGACGATATATTGCTTTAATTATAATTGTAATTATTGCTTTTATGATTTTGATAATGATTTTTGTTGGATGTTTTAGACCTGTTCTTGCACCAAAAGGGAAATAAGTCATAAGACTTTATTGATTAACCTCAGACAATGTCTTTTATCTAAACTAAACGAAATTAAACATGACTAAACTAAACTCTTTAATAATTTTCAGTCTTGTTAAGCTCATCAGGCATCTTACTGTAAGTAGGTCTCATCTCAAGCAGTGCATTTCAGTGATTTCAGACATGGGTTAGCAAAGGCAGTGCAAGCCCACACTAATGGTCTTGTTGCCACTAATGGATGGACGGATTATAGATAGGACAGGCTTACATTTGAAAAAAAAAAATATATATGAATTATT
This sequence comes from Clariallabes teugelsi, assembly GCA_030014215.1. Classification (NCBI taxonomy): domain Eukaryota; kingdom Metazoa; phylum Chordata; class Actinopteri; order Siluriformes; family Clariidae; genus Clariallabes; species Clariallabes teugelsi. The sequence continues at coordinate 6,787,638 of JAQMYG010000010.1, forward strand.
TATTAGTGTGTTAGAATTAGCTTCATGTTAATGTTTTTTTTTCTGTATTGCTCTCTATTTTTTCCTACTGATTTTCTCCCTACGTAACTTAGTCATGTTCAATTTCCCACCCGTCTTGTTAGGACACTCCCTAATCAGTGACAGCTACAAACCAGGATGTGCATGCTTCTTCAGATGCACATAAAACCGCTAGCTGCATCTTTACAAACAACTTTACAAACTACTGCTCACACATCTTTACGGAGCAGTGTAACACACACTTATATGAAAGTGCTGTCCACCCCTTCCGCTTGCATGAGCTCACAGAGTAGTGTCAATGTCTATGATTGATGTGGGAGTACCAGTATGGTGCTCACCTCCTCCCAACCTCCTCTTGGCCAATCCCTCTAGGCTCCTAGCGAGACTGAAGCATCTTGGTAATGCTGTCCCTGATGTCCCATTCAGGACGATACCTTTTTCTAGCCGTTATAGATCCTTATAGAAATTTACATATAGTCATGATCAAAAGTTAGTACCACTAATATATTCAATGTGTTTTTGTGTAAAAATGTAATAAAAATCATCTGATCATAGCGGGTCCCAGTATTAAGCAAGTACATCCTCAGACGAACAACAACATGTAACTTTTTTTCACTGTGTCATTATTTATTTAACAAAAATGAAGCAATTATTCAAACAACAGCTGTAGATTCACCATTAGCAGCAATAACAAAAGTAATCATTTCCTGTATGACTTTATCAATCTCTCTTATTAATGTGGAGGAATTTTGGCCCATTGCTTTAGTTCATTGAGGTTTTTGTTGACTGCAAGGTGCCCAGATACTATGGCTGCAAAACAAGTCCAAATCGTCACCCCTCCACTGCCGGGTATGAGGGTATGAGACACTGGGCATTAAGAACAAACAACTTCATTTTGGTCTCATCTGTCCATAGAACATTGTTCCAGGAGCCTTGTGGATTGTTCAGCTGCTGTTCTGAGAACTTTAGTCATGCTTTCTTGTTCTTTTTAGACAGAGAAGTCGTTCTCCTGGCAACCCTTCCAAATAAACCGTACTTGTTCAGACTTCTTCTAATTATTCTGTCATGGACATCAACATTCAACATGGTCAGTAAGGCCTGTAGGATCTGTTTAATTCTTTTCTTGGAGCATTGCACAGTCTGACTTTGCGGTGAATGTTCTGGAACGTCCACTCCTGGGAAGATTGGCAACTGTCTTGAATACTTTCCATTCATGAATAATCTTTCTCACTGTAGAACATTAAACTCCAAATTGTTTGGAAATGGTTTTATAACCCTTTCCAGATTGATGTGTAGCAACAGTTGCTTCTCTAAGACCATTGCTTATGTCTTTCCCTCTTGGCATTGTATTAACACACACCTGAATTCGCCAGACCAGCAAACTGGCAAAACTTTTATTTTTATAGAGGTCTACACACCTGCAAATGATCAATTAATTAAGGGCTGATGATTAGCAGCACCTGGCTGCAACTTACCATCTTAAATCCTGTTGATCTACTTAGTGTTGCTTAGGTGGATTGGATACTCTAAATTGTCCCTGTGTGTCACATCAAGGGTGTATTCCCACCTCATGCACAGTGTTCCTGGGATGGGCTCTGAAAGGTCAGTCGTAGTGGTTAAGGCTGATCAAAAGGTCTTGAGTTCAAATCCCAGTGCTACAACTAAGAACACCAGTCTTCCAGGTTTCAAGGGTTTCATTGAGGTAAATGTAAGTCGCTCTGGATAAGAATGTTTGCCAAATGTAAAACTGTCTTGTCTGGACTACTGTGTTCACTCCAAACAAATCGATGAAGGAATTTGCTTAACATCTACACAACAATGATGATTAAAATCAATATGAGGTACACTCTTAAAGCACAAGGGTTCTTTTGAAACTCTGCTGATGTCCTACCCTGAACTTTCAAGTGTTCCCCCAGAGGAACATGAAGAAGATTCCAGATTTTTCGCACCTGAGTTCAAGCTGTGTGCAGTGCTGAAAAGGAGAACCAAATGTTCAATTACACATGAGAATTTATAACTAATCCGATGTAGCCACTAATAAGCTCTAAACATAAGGCTGGGTTCTTCAAACATTTTCCATTTCTATATTTATAAACACACTCAGAAGCCTGGATCTGGAACTCTTAAGGTTTCTCTAGTCTATTGCTACAGTATGAAGGAACCTTTTATAGATCTATTTAACACACTACAGCAGATACCTGTACATCCTTGACCTTTTTTCCTTCATAGAATCATTTCCAAGTAGAACCCTTTTAAGGAGCTGAGATCTGTGTATCACCTGACTTCTTAAATCATGATTCTTTAAAGGAAAACAAAACTTCAAAATAAGCATTTAGGGTTTTTTTATATAGTTTTTTTTTTTTTTAGGAACTATGAAGAATTCTAGATTTTTTAAAAAAACAATTCCGTTAAGTTCAGGCTTTATTCATCAAATATACGTACATTACTGCACAGTGAAATTCTTTATTCTTTGCATATCCCAGCTTTTTGTTAGTAGACTGGAGTAAGAGTGCAGGGACAGTCATCATACAGCACTCCTGGAGCAGACAGGGTTAAGGGCCCTGCTCAAGGGCCCAACTGCCATGGCCCGGATTTGAACTAGTGTTGTTGCGGCCACAACTTGGAGTTCAAACTACTATGCAATCATGGCGCACCATGACTTGACTTGACATTGGAAAAAAAGCCAGCAATATCGAACCAATATGTCATATACTGTAGGCAACATAGAAAATTATTCTCTACAGACACATTAAAGCTTTCATTTAATTTAATTTAATTTTATTTCAGGTTCTAGACTTTTTTCCTTTAAAAGCACACACCTGCTAACACACTGACAGCTTCAGTAAACAGTCATTTTAATTATGCAACCACTTGCTTGATCTAGTAAAAGCATTTCCTCTCCCAGGCTCATTTCTGCAAACTGCATCGTCGTGGCACTTGACCGCTTTCTGACAGCCATAAACAAGTAAATATTCTCTCCGGAGATAAACACTGTGTTTAAAGCTTTAACGAACTACGGCCACACAGGAAAGGGTGCGTTTCTGAAATATATGAGGCGAGGAACTTCCAGAGTGAGCCAATTTACTGGTGACAAGCCTCCAACTTGGTTTAGCCGACCTTAACTCACATAAGTCGAGTAATTTGACTCAACAAAAAGGAAAAAAACTGACAGTCTGCCAAAGTACTTCCAATTATGAGCGCTGGGCGCTGAACACACTTCCCATGCAGATGGTAAGGCTCAATGTAGAGGAAAGAGTTTGAGCAAAATCCTGAGTTCTCGTTCAACATAATTCTCTATTTATTAAAAGACAACAAAAAAAAAATCATGAGCAAGTGACTTTAAGTTTTCTAGTAATAAAGTCATAACACAAAAAGCTAATGCTGCTAAGCATTGAACATGTACAGTATTTACTGTATGAGAAAATGTGTTAGAACTTTACACGGAAATTAGAGCGATGACCAAAACATTCGGAAAACTTTATATTAGCTAATAAAATATCACAAGCTAACTTGACAGTATTTGTGAAAGGATAATCATACACGGTTTTGTGCATAACCATACAGGGTGAGCATCAAGTGTTTCAAACTTATATTACACCAAAACTATGCTAAGCATAAAAAAGGGGAAACTTTATTAAATAATCTACTAATCTATGTAATGCCATATTCTATTATGTAAGTCTAGTTTTAAATAATTGATTAAACATAATCGTTGAAGGATTTTATGCTCAGTCTGTATAATGTTTGTTAGCGCTAGCCAGCTAATTAATGTCAATAAACCTGAGAAAGGATTTAAAAAATGCTTTTCTTAAATACGTTTTATTTAATATATTTAAACATTTTCAACGTTAATAAACATTTTAGGAGAGGATTTCTAAAGCATATAAACGTTATATCACTCTTAATGGTAACCAACTAATTAAAGTTAGCAAACCTGGGAAAATTTTCACCAATTTTTCACACACACACACACAAAAAAAAATCACATTTTGTTAGCAAAATAGCTAACTGACAGAATTTCTGAGAGCATCCATTAGACATGTAACAAATGATATGATCTACAATGCTAATGCCGAAGCTATCTAAGATTAGCTAAAATTGTAGCAAATTTCATTAGCAAAATACCTAACTGACCCTGAGTTGACAGGATTTCTTGAAGAAAGCGTAGCTCTTAAGATATTATTAAACATTCTGAGGGAATTACTTTTTGCTCAACCTGTATAATGTTTATGGTTAGCACTAGCCAGCTAATTCACATGAACTCAGCTGAGAGGATTTTTACATTTTATATAATAAATGCAAACATGTACACTGTTAATGCTAGCCAGCTAGCTTAGGATATCAGTCTCAAGAAGATTTTTGAAAGAATGTCTTTGCTATATCTCGTAAGTGAGCTCTGTCTGTTAATGCTAACCAGCTAGCTAAAATGATAGCTACCCTAATAGTATGTAGGGAAACAAATGAAGGTATATTATAATATTTTCTGTTTTTCTTTTTCCTTTTTTAAAATAGAAATATATCTACAGTAACAGGCATGAATCTGTCAGGTTTTCTGAGAGTATTTTTCAATCAACATAAACTTAGCACTTTACTGCTAATATTCGTCTGCTAGCTAAAGTGCTCTGTAGTCTTCGTGTTAATATTAATATAGCTACTAATATACTGTAGATATTTCATGAATGCCGTTGTGTTTGAGCACCTACTCTGAGTATATAATCTGTACTGCTGTAAGACAGTGGTTTTGTGGTTCTGCAGGAATAATAAACACATCCAGGCAACAGATCTAGAAAATGTTGCTGCCTATCAGGAAATGTGTTTGTAGAGGAATAAAGATGTGTGTTTGGAAAACAGCATGTGGCTGGGTGGGAATCTTTGCCTGTTGGGTATTGGCGGGAGTCGTGGTGCGAGCAGTGCGTGTTCACTCAGTGCGGGAGACCACGAAGCTTTAATGAGCTCCAGATGCATCTGTCAAGTGCCCTTTGAAGTGTGCACTAAGCACCGTCGAGCATGCAAATCTCAAAAATTAACAGCAAAAGTGTTTACACAGTCTTAGCATTAATTTATGGGTGTGGCACTTGGCACCATCCCAATTGCTACTTCATTTCTGACGTTGGTTACATCTCTGATAGGTTTATTAGTCTTGGACAATCTTGTATATATACACAGTATATATATATATATATATATATATCAGGGCTTGACATTAACTTTTTTGCTCACTGGCCAATGTGGCTAGTGG